>JAINUG010000168.1:1800000-2279272 GCA_029706075.1 Aldrovandia affinis
TTTACATGCCATAAGTGTGAGCTTAATTTAGCGTTGGCGGAGAGGATAGTTGAGTTAGAGGCCCGCATCCAGACTCTCAGAGAGATTAAAGATCATGAGAGTTTTATTCAGTCGTGTGTAGCTACGCCGGATGCACCTGTGAGCGCTTCTCCCATCGCACCAGCAGAAGAGCCGACACAGCACGGCAAGTTTGTCACGGTTCGGCGGGGACATAGTTGTCGGCCTAAGCCGGCCGTACACCACCCAACTCACGTTTCAAATAGATTCTCCGCACTCACACCTATTGAGGAAAAAGAGAAAGCTCTTATCATTGGCGATTCCATACTTCGAAACGTGAGAATAGCGTCTCCGGCGACCATATTCAATTGTATTCCGGGGGCCAGAGCTACCGACATTGAATCAAATTTAAAAGCGCTGGCTAAAAGTAAACGTACATTTTCCAAAATTGTTATCCACGTCGGCGCTCGGAGATCACTGAAACAAATTTTGTCTCGTTGTGTAAATTGGCAAACGAGATGTGTCGGGAAGTAATAGTCTCTGGTCCCCTCCCAGCTCGTAGAAGTGACGAAATCTACAGTAGATTAACGTCGCTAAATCGCTGGCTGACTGAGTGGTGTACATCAAATAGCATAGGGTTTGTTAATAATTGGCCTACGTTTTGGGGAGAGCCTGGTTTACTGAAGAGAGACGGACTCCACCCGAGCTGGAGGGGTGCTCTTCTTTGATCTAATAACATAGGCCATAGTCTGAATCGGCGAAATTGACATTCAAGAGCTACAGCCAGGCAGCAGACAGACGGTCTTAAACAATTGTCTGCAAGTTTCCCTGAGCTCGTGACTAGTTTCCACCCCAGTTCCCACATAATTGAGACTGTGTCTGTTCCACGTAGAGAAAACCATAGTCTATTGAAACTCAAACCCTCTCGTGGGATTTTTTCTACTAATCTGATAAGGATCAACACGAACCATCGTAATGCAAATGCTAAACCTAATTTCGATAGAACTCTCCTTAAAATTGGGTTGCTAAATATAAGATCACTAGCTCCTAAAGCTGCCCTTGTGAACGAACTGATCACTGATTATAAACTTGACATTTTAAGTTTGACGGAGACTTGGCTTAGACCTGATGAGTACATAGCATTAAATGCATCCACCCCGTTGGATACTCTGGTTGTCACAATCCTCGACAGTCAGGCAGAGGTGGTGGCGTGGCTGTTATTTTTGACACTAGACTACGCCTTACTAAGAAATCTATAAACATATTCTCTTCATTTGAAGTGCTTTCCCTGGGCTCCATACAGACTAATGTAGATAATAGATCTATATTTACTTCATCTTTTATACTAGTTACAATCTACAGACCCCCTGGACCCTATGCTGCTTTCCTCTCAGAGTTTTCTGACTTTTTATCAACCAAGCAGTTATGGCAGATAAAGTTGTGATCATAGCGACTTTAATATTCATGTTGATAATGGAAATGATTCTCTAGTGAAGGCTTTTGCTTCTATTCTTGACTCCGTTGGTTTTGTCCAAAATGTGTCTGGGCCGACTCATTGCCATCAACATACACTGGATTTAGCTTTATCCTATGGTATTAGCATTAGCAATCTAGTTGTCTCTCCTCATAATCCTGTGCTCTCTGACCATTTCCTTATTACATTTGAAATTCATGCTACCACTGCTATTAGATCAAAACCAGTGTTCTACTTTAGTCGCTCCCTAAATTCCTCTATGATACCTAACTTTGTCAGCCTGTTCCAAGAATCATTTACTGTTAATCAGGATCCCACTAGCCTACAATCTATTGATCAGCTGACGGACAATCTAAATTACACCCTGCGCAACACTCTTGATGTTGTTGCGCCTCTCAAAAAAGAAAAAAACTAGCCAAAAGAAGCTTGCACCATGGTATATTGACCACACACGTGCTCTTAAACAAGCTTCTCGCAAGTTGGAACGTAAGTGGCGATCCACTAAATTAGAAGTATTTTATTCTGCCTGGAAAGACAGTCTGGTACAGTACAAATATGCTCTCCTCCGCAAGGTCAACCTATTTGTCTGATCTAATTGAGCATAATAAGAATAATCCAAAATTTATTTTTGATACAGTGGCCAAACTGACAAAGAACCAGACTGAAACCAATGCTAAGCCTCCGGCAGCCTATAATAGTAATGATTTCATGAACTTTTTCTCTGAGAAGATTGAGAAAATTAGAGATGAAATTACTAAAATGGCACCTTCTGCTGTAGCGGACACTGATCAGAAAGCACAGGCTTACCAGGACAGGGGTCCTATGGCTACTCTTGAGTTTTTTAGCGCTCTGGAGTGGACAGAATTTTCTAAATTGGTTATGTCCTCCAAACCATCTACTTGTCAATTAGACCCAATCCCAACAAAACTTGTTAAAGAACTTCTTCCTGTTATGGGGCAATCCATGCTAGACATTATTAATCTGTCTCTATCATCAGGCTATATGCCAAATTCTAATATTAAGCCACTTTTAAAGAAACCAAACCCCGACCCAGAAAATCTCAGTAACTACAGGCTAATTTCTAATCTTTCTTTTCTCTCAAAAATTCTAGAGAAAGCCGTAGCTCAGAGACTGACTTCATTCCTGACATCAAATTACATCTATGAAACTTTTCAGTCAGGATTTAGGCAACACTATAGCACTGAGACTGCTCTTATTAAAGTTGTTAATGACTTACTGATATCAGCTGACCGTGGATGCGTCTCTATTCTTGTGCTTTTGGATTTAAGTGCTGCGTTTCACACAATAGACCACCAAACTCTTCTGAGCAGACTTGAAAACCTAATTGGACTGCGTGGACAGGCACTCTCCTGGTTTAAGTCCTACCTGTCAGATAGGTATCAATTTGTGCAGTTAAACAATGAGCCCTCTGCTCTCATAAAGGTGGAATATGGTGTCCCTCAAGGTTCTGTTTTGGGGCCATTATTGTTCTCCCTTTACATGTTGCCACTTGGTGATGTCATTCGTAAACATGGCGTACATTTTCACTGCTACGCAGATGACACACAATTATACCTATCAATGAAACCTGGCGAAGGACAATTCGAACAGTTGGAGGCCTGTTTTAAAGACATAAAAGACTGGATGTCAGATCATTTTCTATTGTTTAATACTGATAAAACGTTGGTCTTGGGGCCTAAAATCCTGTCACCAATCCTAAGTGATGATCCGCCCCTATCAGGTCTCTGAGTGCCCTCATGGCTGCGTGCTCCCTGTGCCACTCACCTAATTAGTTATGCTGCCCTAGATTCCTTCTGCTGGTGCAAAAGTGTTATCACTACTCTTTCCCCTGATCCGGTGTGATATTTATCATAGTCATAATTGCACCTTTCCTCTTTTCTCCCTGGCTTCGTGGCACCTGCCCGGAGCTCACCTGCCCCAGAGTCAACCCCCCACCCCTGCCATGTGTTAGCCGGATGCCGCTGGCCCAGACCCTAGCTGCTGGTTCCATCCCCCGCCCTGCCCTGGTATCTGGAGGGATGAGGTCCACCCCACCCCTACACTTATAATGCCCTTCCGGTGGTTTGTTAAGCCTCATGAGCCTCAAGGACTATTTGTTTTGTTTTTCTCTGTAACCCACAATTTACCAGGAGTTCATCTCGACCACCTTTTAAGTGGTCAGGGAATAATTTTCCAGTCTCCCACACTGGTCTCAATGGTTTTCAGTTTTTTTGATTCCCTCTGGAAAATGCCAATTGTGAAGCGCTGTGTGACAACCTGTTTGTAAATGGTGCTATACAAAAATAAAGATTGATTGATTGATTGATTGATTATAGTCATTTTACTGATATGTTATAATATCTATTTTACTAATATTGTTATAATATCTTTCACAATTCAATACATATCATCTTATCATCTTGATCTTCCTTATAATGGCATGTTTAATATAATTTCCAACAGCTTCCTTCTTGAAACTCTACCATAAGGCCATTGTAATGTAGGCGTCGTCGAATGGTAGCTTTAGACACCTTATAACCCCAAGATGCCAAGTTGTTTTGGAGAACTGTACCCCTTGGACTTAATTTTGCTTCTGAAACCATCCATCTCACTACACGTGGGGGCAAGATATATTTGCGTCCTCTACCTGGCTGGTTAGGTACTGTTCCATTGGCCTTAAACTTCCTAATAATTGACACAGTGGAAAGCGGTATCTTTTAAATTTTTCATTTTTTGTAGCCATCTCCTGATCTGTAGAGGTCAATAACCTTTTGTCTGATGCTTTCAGGGAGTTCTTTGCCTTTCACCATGATGATGGCATACACAGTATTTCAAATATGTGCTCCCTCCTTTTTATACCCTAGGGAAACAGGAACCAATTGTAAGCCACTATATAGTTCCATAACCTTCCAATGAACTGTTGGATTAAACAGAAAGAACAGTATGGGGTATGAATAATTGTGATCCAGATGTTTTCTGGAAAGAAAATATTAATAAAACAAAATATGTTTTTCTGAACAATTGTATTAGTAATGAAGGTTTGGAATTTTCTGATTTCTGGTTCCTGGAAATATCGAATGATGGTCCAAGTCCATTTTACCGCATCCCGCACAACTTGCTTTGCATATCGCTGAAGTGGCCTACAAATTTCCCCCATAAGATTAGCTTTCCAAATTTCAGAAAAGTTAATCAAAGCTTTTGCTTTTATATTGTGACTAAAAGGCTATACCGGTGTCATGCATGGAATTTGTGAACACCAGCTGAGCACCGAGAGAGACATGACAATGGAAAAATATATATATATATATATAAACATTGAACAAAAAGTTTGGACATTGTGTTTGGTAGATTATTTCTCTGTTGTAACAATGCTTCGTGGCAATACATTTTATACCGTTGGAAAGCATGTTTATTTCCCTTTTAAATGGTGCCCCATTTGTAAGGAACATGCATTTGTGGGATGAGCAGCACAGCTGAGTATGTGGGTTGCGCCCATGAAAAATGTGCCAAATCTTCTCTGCCAATGCCAAACAGCATATTCTGCTGTTGCTATTGACTCTTGTTTGGTGTTGTTTGGTGGATTGGATGATTGAAGTCTATCAGTAAAAAGGAAAAAACAAGACATATTGGCAATTTTACAATGTATTCATTTAACAAACAGTCAGGAGCCTCAGTAGCGTGTGGAAGAACCATACACAGCCACAGCAGCCTGGCACCTCCTCCTCATGCTGGTCACCAGCGTGGTCACACACTGCTGTGGGATGACATTCCACTCCTCAACCAGGATTTGTCGCAAGTCAGCCAACGTGGTTGTGTTGGTCACTCCCAAACAGCACACCCAAGCACGAACAGCACAACCAAGTTGATCCCACAAGTGTTCAATTGGGTTGAGGTCAGGACTGTTGGCAGGCCATTCCATTCTCTCTACTCCCAAATTCTGGAGGTAGTCTCTGAGGTCTGGGGGCAAGCGTTGTCATCTTGGAGGATGGAGTTCGGTCCCAGACTGTGGAGATATGGGATTGCCACTGGTTGCAGAATCTCATCTCGATATCTCTCTGCATTGAGATTGCCTCCAATGATGACAAGCCTCGTTTTTCCAGTGTTGGAGATGCTGCCCCACACCATCACACTGCCTCCACCAAAAGGTGTTACTCTATCGGTGCAGCAATCAGCATAGCGTTCTCCCCGTCTTCTCCACACTTTGACCCTACGATCCAACTTCCGTAGGCAGAATCTGGACTCATCGTTGAACATAACATTTCCTCCACATGTTCAGGTTCCAGTGCAGGTGTTGCCGACAGCAGCGCAAACGGGCCTGATGGTGAAGGGCAGTCATGGCAGGCCTCCTGGCAGCCCTATGAGCCCGGAGATTGGCTGTGTGCAGTCTGTTCCGGATTGTCTGGGCCGAGAGCCATGTGCCATATCGTCCTGCAAACATTGACTGCAAATCTGTAGAAGACTGCCTACGGTTCCTAAGTGCTGAAAGGGTGAGGAACCGGTCTCCTTGGGGTGTCGTATTCTTGGGACGCCCACCTCGCGGTCTGTCTCTGACATCCCCCGTTTCATGGAACTTGGCCTTCAGTTTGGAGATGGTACTCGGGCTCACTCCAAATAATGCTGCAACTTGCTTTTGCGGAACACCAGCTTGAAGTTGCCCTATCGCACGGGCCTTATCGAGATCAGACAAACGTGACATGCCGATTCTTGGAGCAGACACCAATTGACCCACTGTAGCTGGGCCCATGCTCACAGGTGCTGCCAATCAGGTGCCAATCAGGCACCTGATTGTCAGCACTTGGGGATACCGGAAGCTCAAAACAAGAGTCAATAGCAACAGCAGAATAAGCTGTTTGGCATTGTGTCATGCCCTCGTCTGGGCGCGGGTAACGTTGCTGAATACAAAGGCACAGGTTTTAAACAAATATAGATGGCGCAGCCGAGTTGCTATTTCCTCAACCAGTGTTGGCGTTTATTTATAGAGTGCAGGATATTTACAGTGGTCGTCGACTTTTAAACAGACGTTCCATAAAACAAACAAAAAAACTACTTAAACTCAAACAAAACAACAAAAACGAGGTAAACGTTCATGAACCCTAACTTCTTTTCTGCCAATCTGTCCCTCCACATTACAGGACCTTTTCTCACTTCAATCCCAGCTTCTCCCCCCTTGAGGCAGAGGCAGAGGCAGAGCAGAGCTACTTTATACAGGTAGCCCCACCCCCCAACCAATCCAACACATAAACATGGGTTCTCAATAATCAATCATCTTCATCATATTATTGTTTTCCATTTCTATTACTTTATAGTGCAGAATAACATTCATGAGGAACATGCCACCTAAACATTATAATAATTTTTATATTAAAAAATTACATTAAAATAACATTATATTTATTTCCCTTTAATATAATTTCCTTGGAAAACCCCTACTTCAATGGGTTTTCCCAAATTGCAAGAACTTTGCATGCGCCAACATTGGAGTCAGGCACAATAAAGCCAGCTCCAGTTTCCCTGGCTCAGTTTGGGTCCTACGCAGTAACCAACAAGGTAATGTGCAGCTTCTCCAAAAAGAATGCTAAGTAAAATAAAAGATGTTTGTAATGCAAAATACAAGTGTATTATGTGTATGTTTTTATCGTATTTATAGCGTAACTGTGTTCACGTGTGCACTTCGCGAATCTACAGTTAGCACACTAAATGTTTAGAGATAATCTTTTCAGTAGTATTTTAGCTAGCTAGCTTAGCTCCTGTTTGAATAAATGGCTAAATGAGTGTGTGTGTGTGTGTGTGTGTGTGTGTGTGTGTGTGTGTGTGTGTGTGTGTGTGTGTGTGTGTGTGTGTGTGTGTGTGTGTGTGTGTGTGTGTGTGTGTGTGTGTGTGTGTGTGTGTGTGTGTGAGTGTGAGTGACTTTGCCGCTCAAGAGCTTACTGATTACATGGCTCTGAAAGCAATCAGATACGATTTTGCATGTCTCAAAAAAGTAACGTATTCAGATTACTTTTAGAATACCTTTGGAATACTTACTTTTTCCATCACAGATGGGTATGTTTTGGGGTACAGGAGACATTTGGAAGCTGTTATATAGCCAAAGGTTGTGCTACTTAGTACTAAAAGGGTGCTCAAACTTTTGCACAGGCCATGTTCACTTTTTTATTTTATCAGTAATACGTTTAAATAGTTATTATGCATTACACTTTGAAAACTTTCCACTGTGTAGAGGTCAGGTCAGCTTCTGTTCATTTAATAATAAATTCTAATAAATTTGAGATGTCAATTTAGCTTGATAGAGAAATTCTGTTTCTGAACTTGAGTCTCTCAAAAAGTCTCACACTTGCACATTGTGTGAAGCTGTGCCAAAAGAGATAGGCGGCAAGCTGTGAGCTAGTTAGCTGGCACAGTCTCAGGGTCAGAGTGGCCCTGCAGAAAAAGATTACCGAGGTTGTCTCAGAGAGGAAAGAAAACAACCGTCTCTTGATGGGCGAGGCTATAGCATTTGTCTAAATTATTGTGTATAAGAAGTGTTCTCTCCGGAAATGATTTGTTCATTTGCCTGGCAGGGAGGCGATGAACCCCGAATGCATTTGGTTGAATAAACTCTGTTGAAAATTGGTTGTATGTTCTGTTTTCTCATTTGGTGCAAGTGTTCTCTATTCACTTTGAAGGTCTTCTGAATTTCGTGAACCTAACAATTGGGGGCTCGTACCGGGATCCCAATATCTCACCGCACGGGCACAGAGGAAGGGCGTGGCATCTGAACCGTGCACGGGGCTTGTCTGGGACAAGTTTTTGAAAGTCCTCGGTCCGGATCGAGCAGGAACCTTGGATAATTAGCGAGGCCAGACAAAGCAACGTTCCTCTGGAAGCGCGGTGAGTGACGGGATTTTTCCGAATTCTATTTAAGATAAAAGTGTGATATTGAACCTAGAGCCTTGCCATAAAAGTGAGTGACAGAACATAAGTGAAAATAGTGAACGTGGAACTTTTTAGTGGCGGGGGTTGTATGCCTGATTGGGTGGTGGCACTCCCGGTCTCCGGGACGGGGTTCAAGTCCCTGTGGTGGTGTGTGCCTAATTAGGTGGTGACACTCCCGGTCTCCGGGACGGGGTTCAAGTCCCTGTGGTGGTGTATGCCTAATTAGGTGGTGACACTCCTGGTCTCCAGGATGGGGTTCAAGTCCCTGAGGTGTCTCCAATTTGTTGGGTTGGAGCCTAACGCGCCGAAAATGGCATACGTGAGGAACTGTTTTCTAAGAGGTGGAGTGTTTATTCATAGTATGAGTGAATAAAAAATGAATTCAATTGCGCCTGAGTATGAGTGAATAAAAAATGAATGTGATATGAATGCAATTGCGAATGACTATGAGTGAATAAAAAGTGTAATAGCAAAGGTGGTTGTGGTTGTTGTTGGGTTAAGAAAGAAAGTGATGGTGAAGTTTACCTGCCTCAGGATTCAAGGGAAATGGAATCGAGGTTTACGGGGGAAAGAGATTGGGTTGAGCATGTGGAAAGAAAAGTTTGGGAAGTTGAAGTTGAAGGTCCCGCAATGTGGCAAGATTGTGAATGCAATTAGAGATAAAGCTAAAGGTGATAAAGCAAAGCAAAAGAAATATGGAACCAAGTAGTATATATAATAATATTATATTATATAAAATATTAAATATGGACTGAAATGTGGCTGAGAGAAGCACAGAATAAACAGTTAAATAAAGATGATGTTTACAAAAAATGGGTAAAAGAACGCAGCATGCTGAGTCCAGCTGCTGAACAGATAAAAGCGGCCGTTGCTGCAGAAACAAAAAAAAGAATCCGTGCGCATCAACGATTACAGGTTTCGGGTGAGGCAGAGGAATCATCATTTCCTTTGATAGAAGTAGTGGATGGGCAAGGTGATTCATGTCATGTGTACAGAGTGTGGACACAAACGGACTATGGAAGACTGTCCTCACCCTGACCAGGGAACGACAGAATTTGTCCAACACCTGAACGGTATGATGAACAGTTGCAGATTAAACACTGTAGAAGTAGAAAGGTGCATGCGCTATGCATTAAAACAACAGTGGTGTCAGGTGGAGGGAGATTGGACTGCTCTAAACCAGGGGCAAGAAACTCTTCTTTTCCGAGGACGCTGTGATTACGTAAAAATGTTGGACTGTGTGCAAAATAAAAACGAAATGATAATGGCGTACCTAACCCGTCTTAAAAAAGTGTTTAATGCTAACAGTGGTCTTGAACCACCTGCAAATAATAACGATGGGGTTTATGAACAACAGCTGAAAAATGCGTTCCTGAATGGCCTCACTCCTGCATTAACAATGTTAATTAAAAGATATGTAATTACGTGGGCAACGTGCCGATTGCAAGTGATAATAGAACATGCTATTCACTTCGAGCGAACGGCTAGGGAAGACCAATTAAAATGAAACAAAAAAATACTATTGAATGTGACGAAAATGGGTTGTCAGTCACGTCACCTGAATAGGTACTATTGGAAATAGTTTTGGGAATTCTATACAATTGATAGATTGGTATTACACATGGGAATTGATATACTGCCAGTCATGCACAACTGTGTGAATTTATTCCGTCCGAGCAGACAGCCCCAGCGAACTCTTATAGCACTGCTCTCTTACCCCTGACTAAGACATTTTGAATATGAGTGTTTCTGGAACATGCCGTAAATAAACGAAACGGGATGTTTAGGCACCATATACAGTCCCGGCCAAAAGTTTTGTCGCATGAGTGGACAAAAGTGACAATTGCTAATTACCCAACTCTTAATTAGCTAATAAAGTTAGGAAACAACACAAATTAATCATAAGTGTCTAAAGTTTATTTAGATACCATCAAAACAAAAATTTCATAGATGCTTATAAGGTTTATTGCTTGATAATGATGAACAATCCAGTTTCTACCTGGACAAAAGTCTTGTCGCAAATCAAATTATAATCAAGAAATTGTATCTTTCTCAAAAAGTAAATAAAATAACAAATGAAAAATCAGTCTAGTATTTCATCATGGACTATAAGTTAAGAAATTAATATCTTGTATGGGTTCCTTTGGCCTGCAGAACAGTTGCCATCCGGTTTGGCAGAGAGTCGTAGAGCTTGTTGATGAAGTCGTCGGGGATGGCATGGAAGGCCATCCCAAAGCTCCTCCAAGTTCTTCGGCTTGATCCTCCAAGCTTCCTCCTTTATTCTTCCACAGATATGCTCAATAATATTCATATCTGGAGACTGTGCTGGCCATCCCTGAAGGACATTGATCTTCTTCCCCTGAGAAACTTCATAGTGGAACCTGAGGTATGGCAAGGAGCTCCATCCTGTTGAAAAAATCTGACCCCTTTTGTAGTTGGGAATGTACTGGGAGGCAAGAATCTGTTGATATTTGGCACTGTCAATGTTACCATCCACCTTACAGATCTCCCTGGCACCTCCGTATTGGGCGTAACCCCAAACCATAATCTTTCCACCTCCAAATTTGACTGTCTTCTGGGTGAACCGTGGGTCCAGACGGGCCCCAGAGGGTCGTCGACAATATTGGCGGTGCTTGGGATGGAGCTCAACTGACGATTCATCTGAAAAATCTATTTTCGCCACTTTTCTGCTGTCCACCCTTCCGTCAGGCTATGGGCCTTGGTGTACGCAACACGATTTCTTAGCTGTCTCTTGTTTAGTGCTGGTTTCTGGGCAGCAATACGACCGTGGAGACCATTGCGAGCAAGAAACCGACGTACAGTTCTTGACGAAACAGGCATTGCTGGCGTCCACTCCTCCTGGAGCTGTGAGGCGGTTGACATGGGGCTGGCTTTTGACAGTCGGACAAGCAAGCTGTCGTCAGATATGAATATTATTGAGCATATCTGGGGAAGAATGAAGGAGGAAGCTTGGAGGACCAAGCCGAAGAACTTGGAGGAGCAAGGTGGCCTTCCATGCCATCCCCGACGACTTCATCAACAAGCTCTACGACTCTCTGCCAAACCGGATGGCAACTGTTCTGCAGGCCAAAGGAACCCATACAAGATATTCATTTCTTAACATATAGTCCATGATGAAATACTAGACTGATTTTTCATTTGTTATTTTATTTACCTTTTGAGAAAGATAAAATTTCTTGATTATAATTTGATTTGCGACAAGACTTTTGTCCAGGTAGAAACTGGCTAGTTCATCATTATCAAGCAATAAACCTTATAAGCATCTATGACATTTTTGTTTTGATGGTATCTAAATAAACTTTAGACACTTATGATTAATTTGTGTTGTTTCCTAACTTTATTAACTAATTAAGAGTTGGGTAATTAGCAATTGTCACCTTTGTCCACTCATGCGACAAAACTTTTGGCCAGGACTGTATAGTTGACCGAAATTTACTGGAATTCTAGTAAACTTGAGTGAAGAGCAGAAATGATTATTTGAACAAATCAGGCAGCCGCATATTTCATTATCGAAAATGACCGAATGTGAATGGGAAGATGTGGGTTCTTGGGTTAGAGAAATGCCGCCTGGTAGGGAGTGCAGACAGAAATCCAAGGTTGTAAAAATACCATTCTTTGCCTGTACAACGCTGTGTGCATACACAACTGAAATTTGAACCGTACAGAGCGCTGCTAGCTCTTTCCGATGACCATCCTAGTTTACATCAGAGAAATAATTAGGTATTGTATGATGTTCTGCAAACACTCTGGGCTCAAAATAAAAAAAGAAAAGAAAAGTAAAAAAATGACACAGCGAAGAATCTAAAAATGAATGATCCATCTGATCTGCACTGTACTATGTACATTTTACATTTGACATTTTAGGCATTTGGCAGTATCTGTGATTTTTATTTTTAACTCCTCCTGTATGTAGACGACATATTGAATTGCTCTCCTTCTCGGGAAAAGGCATGTTTGGACATTCCGGCCTCACAAGGCCACAAGATAAGCAAGGGGACACTGCAGTGGTCTCTGCCAGAAGTAAAATATCTGGCAGAGCCTTTCAGGATAGGAAAACAGGCCCCAAAGCCTAAAATAAAATAAAAAACATGATGGTTTTTTTTAGGAATGATACATTTCTGCCGAACCTGGATGTGTAATTATGCACAATTGATGCAGCCACTGTTAGATTGTATTTACAGCGAACCAATGGAGGCTCAAGATCCAATCAAATGGACTCCTGAAGTCAACGAAGCATTTGAGCAGGTAAAACAGGTTTGGAGGTAAGCAAAGACCAATTGCTTATTACTCCACAGAACTGGATCCTGTAGCACGAGGACTGTCATGCTGTATACAAGCTGTAGAAGCAGCAGCATTAGCAGTAAAAGCCTCACAAACCATAGTGTTATACCAACCATTGACACTGATGGTACCACATGTAGTTTCTGTATTACTACTGCAAACAAAACATTAGGCAGGGGATTAGGCACCCCGAACCTAGTGTTTAACCCCCTGAGGTCGACGGGAGCGGCGCCGCTCCCAGCAGCAATAAAAGTATATTACTATTTCTAACTTCGCGATATTTTATCATACACACGCGACAAAAACATTGACAGAAACCTTAGAATCGCGACTTTCCGATTTGAGCACTGGCAAATCAAATGGGATTTTTAAATTAGGTTAATTAGACCAAAAGTAAACCTTGTTTTTTACTCTGTTTTTTACCTTTTAGTACCATCCCCTTCTATTGACATGGTAACTAGGTGCGAGTTTCGGGAGGTGTGGGGAGGGCGTGGGGCCATGTGTGAAAACGCCGGCGTAAACAAACACAAACTGTCCGACAATTTGAAGCAAGATTTTATACAGACATACAATTTTATTCAAGATGGAAAGATTTTCTGCGCTGCAGTGTTTGAGAGCATCGATGGAAAGCGATTTAAGACAATAACTGACGAAGAGTAAGTAACTATATTTGATCTGCCATGTTATCAAATACTCGTATATATATTCAATATATGAATTCCGTGTGTTAAATTGCAGCGTAAACAATGTCCCGACATTATATCGGATCTTGTCTGTGTTTACGGTTGCGAGCTGCCAGCAACAGACGGTGTATGCTGATATTTATTTTATTTACCATATTTTCAAATACTCGTGAAAAATATGAATTCAGCGTCTTGTGACGCTATACGAAAAAATCAGAATCATTGCGGACTGCTGCGAATAATTAACGGAGGATATTTAACCAGCTGGCATTCTGTTTCGGCGCTTGGACATTATCTAGCTTAGCTTGATAATACCTATTGTGATTAATGTTTCTTGCCTCTCGAGAACTTGTTTGTGTGCTTATTGTGGTTTAGATTCCCAGCGTTTAGTTTATTCGAGATTTTTGATACGTTTTTGTTTGTTCCTGATCGTTGGTTATTTTGTTTTGTCTTGTTTATGTCTTTCCGTGTCTTCGTAGACACGGACTTTGCTTTTAGTTTTCCTACAGACGTAAAGATGAATATCTTAAACTTTTGATCATGTGCCTGTGCCCAATGCCAAACAGACTTTGGATGTTGTCAAACTGGCTTCTGTTAGTCGCAAGAAATGCGTAGGCTACTCTGCAAGATGTCTTTGTCTGATGGCCTTTGACCATGATCTTTCAGGTGTGGATCATGAATATTCAGTAAATTAGCATATAGCCCTCCCACAGCCTGAAATAAATGTGACCAGTTCTGATAAAAACAGGTTTTTAGCTATTTAGATCTCATATGTGCTAAAACATTTTCACACCCTTACATAACCAAGACCTTGATGAACAAACGCACATTGGCAAAACAATTCGTCACTATAGTTTAGTGTGTGCTTTCACAACTTTTGTGACAGCAGAAAAAATAACTATTTTTAACTTCTGTGTTTGTAGATCTATTTACAAGCTGCATATGATACTGACCAAACTATTGATGGCATACAAATGTAGCTGTGATTGTCCTTCAAATAAAAATATTAAACACTTTGGAGTAAGTGCGTGTTAAATTGATGAAATTGAGATAAATATCAGACCATGCCAAAATCAAAAAACATCTAAAAGCTTAGCACGGACCTCAGAGGGTTAACAGGCGGCGGCGGAATTGCAAAGTTCCGAGGGCATGTTAAAGACGTTGTATAGTGCCGGGGAGAAGACTGAAGGCCCCAGTGTCTGATGAAGTATGAATGAACATACTGCCGTGGTACCGTCTAGTCGACGTGGCTGTCGCATGTAAGTATGCAGGCAGTACGTGGTACGTGGATGACAGTCCACACCTAGCAGAGGGGCGTTAGAGACGACCTCTGTGAACAGGCAAGGCTGGTGAAAACGGTCAAAGTTTCTATACCCATAGTGAAGTGGGATAGGGATCAGACCGTCGGTTCCTAACTGGGTGGTTAACAGCCACTACGGGGTCCTGATAAGATGCAGGACTAGGGATCGCTATCGACTGGGTCACCGGCCGGTCGGATCGCAGATGGCATTAAGACCATGAGAAATGGCCGCCGCGTCCGGCCACTATAAACTGAAACCGAATGCGTTAGTAAGTGAGTAGTGCTTTCACTCCGAGGAGTCGGGGGGGAGGAACTCAGCGGAAAGGGATCCAGCCTGGAGCTGCGCCCTAGAGAGAGGGAGGCTCGAAGGATCAAAGTGACATTCTTGTCACCAGCAAGACAGCTGAGCTGTATGGCGACTCTACTAACAGCTCCTAATCTAACAATTGTAAGATGCACCACACTTAATCCGGCTACCTTGCTGGAGGATGGAGATCCTCACTATTGTGTAGCTGAAACATCTAGGTCTGTGGCAGCACGCCCCGGGTTAATGGACACACCCATTCATGGCGCAGAAGTAACATTCTATGTGGATGGATCCTGAAAAAAGAATGACTTCAACAGGTAAACCAATAACACATGCACCATTGATACTGGAACTGATTGTGGCATTACAGAAACCCAAAACACTGACGAGATGTAAATGTGCAGCACATACGAAAGGAACAGATGAGGTGTCCCTGGGGAATGCATTCGCAGGGGTACCAGAGAAAAGGATGTGGGGCAACCAAAAATGTACTGAGAACGAAACTGGCCTGTGGGTGGGCCCAGAAAAGAAACCTGTATTACCGAGATCTTTGTTTACCATAGCTGCAGAGTTGAGTCATGGTATATGTCATGTCTCAAGAGGAGGGAGGGTAGATATGATAAACAAACGTTATACAACGTTTGGATTTACAAACTACAATTTTTTTTTTTTTTAAAGGTGCTTAATATGTTTTGACTATTTGAATCTTGGATGATGGATTTCATCCACCTCACACCAAGTGAGGGGAAAAAGAGCTGCTTAGTAATGATTGACCCATTCTCAGGTTGGGTAGAAGCATACCCTACCTCAAAAATTGATGCAAACTGTGGCAAAAATAATTTGTAGAGAAATAATACCGAGATGGGAAAAGCCTATCACCTACCGCAATTTGGAGATAGAATATCAGAGGATAATCCCACATTGGCAGAGTATATGAAGAAAATGTTATCTAATAAACAAGAAATGTGTAAACTCTTACAGCTGGAATACCAAAATAAAAGCTGCAGGTCGGGGCCTGGGTACTGATTAAAGATCCAAGGCACAAGGCGTGGCATCAACCAAAGTGGAAAGGGCCGTATCAGGTGCTACTAACAACTCCAACAGCAGTAAAGATTGCCGAGCGATCCACCTGGGTGCATCTGTCCCACTGTAAAAAGGTAACAAAGGGTGAGTAGGTACCTAAAAGAGTTGTGCTCAGAAGGGAGAAGTCCGGCTACAAAGGGAGGTGTGAAATATAGAACACACCTGTCTCAAAACCGGTGAAGCAAACAACCCTCTTACTGGGATTTAGACACAGCTATGGCGAACCTCCAGTGGCGGGCAGTGGGGTCTTTGACCATATTGATGATAATCACGGTATAAGAGGGAAGAGATTTGTAAAAGCACAGCACAGAGCGTAAACAAGACCAACTGTTACGTATGCACACATCTACACTCTAGCGTTTGGGTAAACTAAGCAGTGTGAGCAGATTAGTGGTAGGAATGGACGAGCAGTGTTGGGCCTGTTCTCATCTTCCCCTTATGTTATGTTATATTATGTTATCTACCGGCATCATCCGTAGCACCAAGGGTGACTGTGGACCAATCCCAGGGAATTGGAATAAATGTGTCCTGGACTGTAACATGTGCCATAGGGCTCTCAACTCATACAGGAACACTTAAATACTTTGACCCAACCCACAAAATCACAACCAAAGTGAACTGCTACGAATATACTGACGGGAATAAATTGCACTGATTGACAAGGTTTATTACAAACCTCACGACAACATTTGATTACGCCCATTATGATAGTACTATATACCCTGCATAAGACCTTTATAAAATGTGTACGAGGGAAGGGAACAGTTCCGGTGGGGGAGACATCCCAATGCGATGGGACAGTGTACTCCTACTGTAAGAATAGAATCACCGGAACGCCCTTAAAGGAGACAAGGTGTTCCACGTTAGCACCTACAGAAACGGCACTAGGGCAGTGGATGGGTGGTACTGGCTTTGCGGACACAATGTGTACATAGCTCTGCCTAAGAAGTGGCATGGAACTTGTGCATATGTAATGCTAACTGACAATACATGGGTAATAAGCGCTGAAACACAGGGTCGTGCAAAAAGATCCTTAGAGGATAAGCATGATGCAATATGGGGAAGTAATGTTCCAGAAGATCACAAACTTTGGAGTGCAGGGAACAAAGCGGTTCTTAGTATTTTTCCCCAAATGGGGGTGGGCAAAGTAATGTTAAGGGTAGAGACAATAAACTACCGCCTGAGTGCATTGATCAATTTTACACTGAATGCAACCGAGAAGTATAAAAAACGAGTTAACTGCACTTAGATTAATGACAATTCAAAATCGTATGGTCCTGGACCTCATGACTGTCTCCAAGGGAGGAATATGCCACATAATTGGAACTGCGTGTTGTACCTACATACCTGATAACGATGCGGATGGTAAAACCATAGATCAAGCTATGGAAGGTCTTAAGAAATTAGCCCTGGCCCAACAAAAAGACCTGATGACTGGTGGTCCTGGATAATGGGTGGGGCGGGAAACAGTCCCTCACCTCATTGGCAGTGGCGATTCTGGGAGTCTTGTTGTTACTAATGTTTTGCAGTTGTTGCGGTGTCCCAATGATCCAGCGGATGATCACCCAAATGATGCAAAGTACCCCGGCGTATCAGGCTTTGGCCCTGGAGGAGCTGACTCTGGGAATGAAGAGATAATTGATCCTCCAGACTAAGACGATACTGCCATGGCCTTGCAAAACTTGTTTAAAGATGTTTAAGATTCTGCATTGAAATAAACTTGCTATGCTCTTTCTAAATGTGAAATGGTGGCAGCGGTGGTCTCCAGGCTAAACACTATACTATAGAATGGCTGGGGATAGATTTTAGAAGAGATTCTAAATGTTTTATGACTATATGGGATAAAATCATAAAAAGGAGGGATTGATAGAGAAATTCTGTTTCTGAACTTGAGTCTCTCAAAAAGTCTCACGCTTGCACATTGTGTGAAGCTGTGCCAAAAGAGATAGGCGGCAAGCTGTGAGCTAGTTAGCTGGCACAGTCTCAGGGTCAGAGCGGCCCTGCAGAAAAAGATTACCGAGGTTGTCTCAGAGAGGAAAGAAAACAACCGTCTCTTGATGGGCGAGGCTATAGCATTTGTCTAAATTATTGTGTATAAGAAGTGTTCTCTCCGGAAATGATTTGTTCATTTGCCTGGCAGGGAGGCGGTGAACCCCGAATGCATTTGGTTGAATAAACTCTGTTGAAAATTGGTTGTATGTTCTGTTTTCTCATTTGGTGCAAGTGTTCTCTATTCACTTTGAAGGTCTTCTGAATTTCGTGAACCTAACAAGCTAAATATATGCAACATTGTATCTGCATTTTTTGTTTTAGTCATCATCATTAACATGTTATGGAATTAAAATGGACAGATTAAAAATTAATCATAATAAAAAGCAATGGGAAACTGAAAGGCAAGTTCTTTTACTGTTTTAATGGCTCATCATGAGCATAACTCAAACACAATGTAATAACTTTTGAAACTTTTTTGGCACTGGAATAACAGTGACTTGTGAGGGATATGGCTTAGAAAAGTGCCAGTGTTGGCGGGCTGTGTAGCGGCTAATGCTCAGCAGTGCATAACGTAATTGACGTATAGTAGGGTACAATTGGCTACCAAATAGGGAGAAAACTGGGAAAAAGAAAAAGAATAAAAGATAAAATAAAATAAAATAAAAATAAAATGTCATTGTTTCAACAACAAAGAAAGCAGTATAAAATTAGCAGAGCAGTTATTGCGATGCCTCAAACCGTAGGCTAAGGTCAGGTAACAGCAAATTACTGCAGAACTGTGTTCCTTAAGCTGAAGGTTAGCTAACGTTGACTTAAGTGCTTTTTAAGATTCGAAGTCGAGTCCTTTGATGCCGACAGCATCTTTATTCCTGGAAGACACAAGGTACACTGGACCGACAGATTTTACTGCTAACAGCAATTATTGAGCACAACAACAAAACTCATAAGAGGTACTTCCATGTTGAGAAACATATCAGTGGAAAGGTTGTGTGTTTGTACAGTTATTTTTATTTAGTAGCCACAGCTCTTGCATATTACAACTGTAGGCTTTTATAAGGCAAAAGCAAGAATGAAAACACCAGGTAATTCACACAGAAACAAAAGCTTTAGGAGAGGGCAAGAACCCCAGGGCATGCAGCTATGGCTCAGAATGCAATGTACAGCATTGTATATACAAAACAACCATGGAACACAAATAAATGCTGTCTGACATCTTGTATTGAAATACAAAAAATCTAAAACAAAAATCTCAAACGAGGACATTTTCAGGAATGGCTTATTAGGTTAGACATCAGTTTTTTTTTCTTTTGTCTTCGAATAGATTATGTAAAAGTGCTACACAACTAAAACATAACAATATTGACACTCTATATTAGTTCCAGCCTAAAAAAAGTAAAAATAATCTCCAACAAGATATCACAATGTGATAAAAATCGAAAATACCAACTCATTTAAACCAAAGTGGTTGTTTGACAACGCCTTATTGGTGAAGGGTGAGGCGAGGCCACAGAATGTCAACTTAAAAGCAGAACAAAACTCTAAAAGGTACAATGACATCAAAGGGTTCTGAAAATGGAAACACATAATCTTAACAGCATTTAACATAAATACAGAGGGTCATTTCATTTTAAGTAGTTGGCATCCACTTAAAAATAAATGAGATAAATGAAAGGGTCCATACACTCATCTTCACAACAATGTAAAGTACGTTTAAGAAGCGCATTTAACGGGGGACACACCTAGCAGTATTTCTAATCATCTCACTCAACATTGTCAAAGGAATGGTACTCCATATTGCTTAGGGAACATGTAGAAATGAATGAAATATTTGTGCTAACTTTATAACACAGCTAAAATGTCAATCTTATTTTTTCATTTATTGTTACTATTTGTATTAGTATATAATTTTATAATGTTATTGTTATAGTTCCTTCATGGGCAATTAGAGCTGAGAGAAAAGTTCCTGGAGTGGATCACTGAATAACAGAGTTGGTACATGCATTGGTTACCAGGCTTATTCAAAAGTGGCTCTAATCATCTTCCTCATCCTCCTCATCACTGTCCTTCATGGATATGCCTTGCATGCCGCCTTCCCTGACAGATGCAGTGGCTTCCTCCAGTGTGAGACGATTCCGCACGGTATCGTACATTTTACTGTTCAGAGTGGAATCAAGCACGCCTTGCAAGCGGAAATCACGGTACTTTTTCTACAAAAAAAGAAAACATTGAACATACAATTTAATTGGGGTGCTCACATGTTTCGTCCACAGACCCAATGACAACTTTTACTAATGGATTTTCACAGTCACAGATCCCTATTCATACACAGATTTTTGGTACAGTCCTTAAAATCTTTTTTCTAACTTGCTACATATAAGCATTGAAATATTATTTGCACCATCATGGTGTACAATTAGTAATTACTAAATTGTCCAGAACCTGAGGATGAAATCAGAAACATCATCAGTATTTCCCTGACAATTACAATATGCAATTCCACTTTTGAATTAACAAAAACAAAATTTTGTAGGAAATTTCATAGAATGTGAGAATGAACCTCAGCGAAAGGGCATGTGAGGACACTGTTAAAAATAAACCATTTGGGGCAAGGCCACAATCTGAAATGCAAAGTCAGTACCATCTGACTTGTCGGGGAGATGCATTGTAGTCATCCTGCGCAGGCGGACAGAGTGGGGCCAACATTGGCGGGTTTACTGCTCTGTGAGTGAGGCCAGGGCACATGGTATGATTGGCCTCGTCACTTGGTAGCCATGTTCTTGAGCACATTATGCCTCTCCAAATATCAGCTCAACCAACATCTCGGCATAATCCTCCCCAGGCCCTAGTGATGTTTGATATTGTCACGATTCTTAACATGAGAGGAGCATATCAATGGCAACCTTGAAAACATATCTTGTGATAGTAAGTGACCCAAAACAAAATGGGTTCTGAACCTGGCTTTTGCTGGACCTTCCCCCAAATTGTAAATTATGGGCTAAGAAGGGAGTGAACCAACCCCCCCCTCAACACTTAAAGTCTGACCTGTTGGTGACACAAGGAAGATTTTGGGTGGGAATTCTACAAGTTTCTCTGTCCTGTTTTCTCTTTGAAGATCTTGTTCCAGCTCACACCTCGGCTGCGTGTGTTTGCATTTGGAGTGAGACAAGCTTGGTTTGGTATCATTTTCTTCCATTTCATCTTTTTTTCGATTGTTACATGTACATTTTATGTCTAGGATTTAGTGTTTGTTAAAGTAGTTGGACCTACGTCTGTAGATTGGACATTGAATATTTTGTCTAACTGTTGTAACTGAATAAACCAGCTGAGATATCCAATTGAATGTTTATTTCCATGTGGGTGATAATTTTGGGGGCTTTCCCGTTTGGAATTGACGTCTTTCAAGATAATTTTAGGCAGCAGTTACTGCCTTTCACCTTAGTTGTCAAATGGAAATAAATGTTTGGAATTGGTTCCGTCTTTCAAGTGAATATTTTGTCTAACTGTTGTAACTGAATAAACCAGCTGAGATATCCAATTGAATGTTTATTTCCATGTGGGTGATAATTTTGGGGGCTTTCCCGTTTGGAATTGACGTCTTTCAAGTCGTGGCTAGATTGAGAGCAGAGCTTGACGTGGTACGAGCAAGCTTGTAAAGTGGTAGCGATAATTTTTCTTGAAAGTGGTGGGTTCACAATTGGCTAGATTTTTAACCCACCCTAGGCAGCAGTTACTGCCTTCAAGCCTCACCTTAGTTGTCAAATGGAAATAAATGTTCCATATGTGAGAAGGCAGAAACCATACATATTGGAGGTTCCGATTTAGTTGATTTGTTAAGGTAGTTGAACCTACATCTGTAAATCGGACGTTGAATATTTTGTCTAACTGTTGTAACTGAATAAACCAGCTGTTATTTTTTATTGAATTTAATTGAATTTAATTTAATTAGCCATAAACTATAGCTGTATAGCATCTATCTCCGTGGTCACAAATGAACAAAACATATACACAATACAATACTAGCAGAGCCTTTCCACCTCACACTATAGCAAAATCACACTGAGATATTTATCAGGTAATACATTTGGAGGAGGAAAATGACAGCTTTTGGGCACAATATTCCACCTCCCTTTATGCCCAGAGGGCACATTGTTCTCAGTGTGTGTAGAATAATGTTTTCAATAAATAATAATAATAATAATAATAACCCTAATTTATATAGCACTTTTTCTGTCTCAAAGTGCTTAACAGAAAAGCAAAAGAAAAGAAAAACTGAAAACAAAGCAAAACTAAAATTTATTCAAATTAATATCATTTTAAAAACTGTGTATGTGTACTGTATGTATGTGTGTGCGTGCGCATATGTACGCCAAACTCAGCCATAAAATTGAGTGAATAAGTATGTTTTGAGTCTGGATTTTAAAACATTAGTGGAACCAGCCTCCCTAATAGAGATGGCGAGGCTATTCCATAGAAAAGGAGCTCTAAAATAGAATGCCCTACCTCCAACCGTTTTTTTGGCCACGGGCTGAACAACTAATAACCCCGCATCCTGCGACCGGAGGGCACGCGCCAGAATATATGGCCGAAGCGCATTGGACAAATACCCCAGCGCCAGTCCATGTAGGGCTTTAAAAGTTAAAAATACCATTTTAAAATCAATTCTAGCCTCAATAGGAAGCCTGGCCTAGCCTCAAATGAACTCCAAGAATGAATGTTAATTGGAACCTGGTTGTGATTTTTCTATTGGCTCAAAAACACAGCAGTGGAGCAGAGGTATGCTAATTTACCAGGGCATGTATCTTTAAAATAATCAATATTAACTCTAAACTCTAATTAGAAATGAGGCTAAATGAATTTGATGTTGGATGGGGTTGGATGAGTCCATGAATCATGAGTCAAATGATAGAGCAAATGAGGGGGTGAGTCAAATCATAGCAAAATAATATTTTTTAATTCCTTGAAAAAATATGATTATTTTGCTATGATTTAATTTAAATGTGATATTATAATAGTATCTGCAATAGTATCTATATGTATATGTATCCACAACATATTCAACAAATCTTTATTTTTTCATAATCGCCCCCTATAATCAAGGACTTTTGGGTAGTGGTATATTCAGGCCCTTTAAATCTGGTAAAATACCTCTGCATCATGCATTTACACCAATCCACACCCACAAACGACCGACCCAGCCCCTTTCAACCCACCCAGGATGAGCACTAAAACAACAGGGATGAAAATCCCAACCTACCATTGTTGTGCCTCTCCACGTATACAATGGGGGAAATGGGGAAATACGTATTGAACACATCAACATTTTTCCCAGTAAATGTATTTCCAATGAGGCCATTCAAGTGAAATGTGCACCAGACTTTGGTATTAACTCAAGAAATCCAGACAAAAAATCGAAACATTAAAGTCTATATGTAAATAAAGTTATGTGTAATAAAGTGGAATGACATAGGAAAAAAGTATTGAACACACTAACTGAAATTAATTCAATACTTAGTGGAGAAGCCTTTGTTTGTAATGACAGCTTCAAGGTGCTTTCTGTATGAAGTAACTAATCGCCCGCAGTATTCAGGTGTGATTTTGGCCCATTCCTCTACACAGATTGTCTTTAAATCTTGAAGATTGCGGGGGGCCCTCTTGTGAATCTGGATCTTCAGATGCTTCCACAAATGTTCAATTGGGTTTAAGTCAGGTGATTGACTGGGCCATTCCAACAAGTTGATTTTCTTTCTCTGAAACCAATTGCGAGTTTCCTTTGCTGTATGCTTTGGATCGTTGTCCTGCTGGAAGGTCCACCCACGTCTCATCCTTAGCATCCTGGTGGATGGCAGCAGGTTCATCTCAAGAATCTCTCTGTACATGGCTCCATTCATTGTTCCTTCAATGATGTGAAGTCTGCCAGTACCACGAGAGGAGAAACAGCCCCACATCATGATACTTCCACCTCCAAACACTGTTGGTATAGTGTTATTCGGGTGATGTGCAGTGCCATTTCTCCTCCAAACATGATGTGTTGTGTGACAGCCAAAAAGTTCAATTTTGGTCTCATCTGACCAGAGTACATGCTCCCAGTAGTTCACTGGCTTGTTCAAATGTTGTTTGTCAAACTTTAAACGAGCTTCAACATGTCTTTTTTTCAGTAGTGGAGTCTTGCGGGCTGAGCGTGCACAGAGGCCATGGCGGTGGAGTGCATTGCCTACTGTCCTTTCTGTCACAGTTGTACCTGCTGCCTCCAAGTCTTTCTGGAGCTCTTTCCTAGTGGTCCTTGGCTCTTTGGTTACTCTTCTAAGTATCCTTCTGACTCCCTGATCAGAAATCTTGCGAGGAGCTCCTGTGCGTGGCCGGTTGATGGTGAAGTGATGTTGCTTCCACTTATGGATAATGCCCCCAATGGTGCTTACTGGAAGATTCAGAAGTTGTGAAATACGTCTGTAGCTAATTCCATTTTTATGTTTTGCAACAATCTGGTTGCGAAGGTCTTGAGAGAGTTCTTTGCTTTTACCCATCATTAGATGTTTCTTGTGTGGCACCTTGGTAACAAAAAAAACCTTTTATAGCCTATCAATATATTTTAACCCAGCTGACATTAATTAGCACAGATTGGAGGTAGAGTTGCCTCCTAATTAGTTATGGTTTTCAGCTGGTTCCTTGCCTTTCCATGCTGTGGTGTACTGCTTTTTCTTAGTGTGTTCAATACTTTTTTCCTGTTTCATTCCACTTTATTACACATAACTTTATTTACATATGGACTTTAATGTTGAGATTTTTTGAGTTAATACCAAAGTCGGGTGCAAATTTCACTTGAATAGGCTCATTGGAAATACATTTACTGGACAAAATGTTGATGTGTTCAATACTTATTTCCCCCATAGGCTGATGACGAGGGCCGGTCTGGTAGAGACGCGGGTTTCGAAACGCATCCCTGACAGACAGCGCACACCACACCAGACCAGCCAAAGTGTGGTGCGTTAGACTGCTACGCTATCCGCCAGCCCTCCCATCCCTCACAGTTTAATCGTGTCAAAGCAGTCTTGCAGTTTACACTGGCAAAGTAGCCTACAGGCTATATGCAGAACAATATGCATTGCACAACAGCAGTGTCGCTTCACAGATAGTTTCATATGAGCTGCCCATCCCTCAACATAACGGAGCCCATATGAGCTCCACCTCCCTGCATTTATGATTTTAGAAATACTGTTTGTCGCTTTAATTTACTGGGTGACAGAAATGACTTTGCTCAATAATGCCATTTATGTCAATCATAAAGAGGTAGATTCTCTTCTGTCTAGAAGTACAGATGGGTCGTGATGAAAAATGCTGCATATTTTATATTTCATGCCTTCACTAATTGTCCTCAGTCTTCATTCTTCACTCCTTCATTCTTGCCAACTCCCTTTCCCTTTCTACAGAATTTCACCATAACTAGAACGGATTACAATCAGGGTATGTTCAAGATGTAGTTTGTTGTAGGCTACCCCAGAAGATGATGTGACCCACAACACCAAGACAGCTTCAAAACTTTCAAACATCAGCCCATGACGAGAGAAAATATATTTTATAATTATAATTTTATAATGATTTAATAATTATATATATATCACACTGTATAACAGCATTTCAGTAAATAAAACATAAATGAACAACATTGATCAAATTCTTCAGCAGAAACACATAAAAGTCCATTTAGGTATAATGGACCTTCAAACATGAAAGTAACTAGTGAGTGTTTGTCAATTTTGGAGCCCCATTGAAAACACAGTTTGGGGCCCATCCTCCTCTACTTGTCATGATAGTTTTAGTATAACCCAGATATTTGAATAAACCACCTATCTTACTGGGATTATGCTTACTCCCGTTACGATCTTACTCTGATTATGATAATCAGACAGGAATTTACATGACTCATTCCTTACTCAGAGTATTGCCATAATCAGAGTAATACCGGACTAATATACTGTGCATGTAAACCAGGGCTGCGTTAACCCAATGGGCAACCGGGGCTACAGCCCAGCACCTCACTTCTAAGAGGGCCCCACCCAAATTGTCAATGATGGCTGCATCCAAATCGATAGCACTGAAATTAGTGAGCTTCTGTAAGCTTTCTTGATGAGCTTTGGTTTCTTTCAACTTTTTCAATTTTTGAACTTGAATTGCTCGAATTGAGCTAGAATATGTTCGCTTCATCTTGCTAGCTAGCTATTACTGACTCAAGTAGCTTGAATATGTAATAATTCATGATATTCAAAAGTAACACACGCTGAATGAAAGTGTGCATTGTAAATAGATAAGGGCAGACAGGATGTGTGTGGTCTATGAAATCAATTTTTTAAATTATATTATTTTACCTGAGAGGATAATAATTGTGTTGCAGTTATTTTTTTCACAAGATTTACCAATGTATTGGGTGATCAAACAGGCTGTAATGCAATACCACTTGTAGTCCCCATCCTTAGGGGCCCCACGGAATTGCATAGTTTGTGTTATGGGACAACACGCCAGTGAGAGCAGGAGCAGAAAAAAAATGAAATAAATTGGGTAGTGCATGCTCACACCTTTACCACACTTTTCAACTGATTACAAACTGAAAGGCCACTTGCCATGATGTGCTATGCGCCCTTGTGCGCTGCATGTGTTAGTGTCATTGAAATACCAAAAAACGATTCGGACACCTCTCTTTTAAAAAAATCTGCGCCAGTGCTTGCTTTGAGTTTGCTGACTGCCTTTGCATCCTCAAAATAGAGACCTTAGACCGTGGTCTGTACTGTTCAAGAAACAGATGTGACCAAAATGGCTAAACAGTTTTGTATGACATTACAATGTTGCCAGGATTGTTATTTCACTGATTTGCATGTCTTTCAATTACATTCTGTGTCATTAGCATTGTTTACACTTGTCTGCATTGTTCTGATAATAAATTACTCTAGCAACCTTTCCATCAGCAGAAATGTATGCAAGTTTAGAATATTGTTTGCCAATTCTGCATGACTACCCAAATGAAAACAATAATTGTGTATAAAATTGAAAGTTGATTTCATAAAGGCATAACACCATAACACTTTCACTAAGTCAACAGTTTGGGAAAATGTTAAATAACTGGAGACACACGTAAACAGCTCCATTTCACACACACTGTAGCCTGTGTAAAAAAATCTATGATTCCTGCATCTAAAAGTTGAATTAAGTAATTCCTTGCAGCAACATGTAGGGCTTGTGATAACACTGTAATAACACTGACAAATATTTTGACACATTGTCTTGGTGGGTCTTTTGTGTATAAGTAAAAGTAATTTTGTGGTTTTCAGTGCGCAAAGGCAAATTGGCTATGACATTTTAATGGAAACATAGGTACTGTACAGTACTGATGATCTACAATTGATCTTCAATTGACCCTTCGCTAAACCACGCCCCAAAACGCAGACTGGCCAATCACAGTGCAGCATAGGACAGGCTCCGACAGAGGTCCGACAGTTTTTGGCGGCACTCCGTTGACTCTGACGGAAAAGTTTGAGATTTTCTTCATTTTCGAGCTGATTTTATGGACTTTTATCTAGTTATGGTTAAACGTTGTGCCTGGGGCACTTGTAACAGTGACACTCGTTACCCGGAGAGGTTGGAAGGAGATATACATTTTTTTCCCTTTCCAAAACCAAAACCAAATCCTGAAAAGTGTTAGCCAGCTAAGCTAACGTGGGTACGGTCTGGATATACAGCTCCGGGTTGCAACGTTGGTAAAGTTAGACTAAATGTTAGCTTTGTTATTCATGATCCAGCCAGCTTGCTAATGTTAAGATGTTACAGTCAAGCTCTAGAAAACCAAGTGAGTAACGTTACCTTGATGTCAAAATGTAATACTATTTTTTCATGACTATTTCAGCACTTTGTCAATGGGAAGCCCAGTCCCGCGTACCCAAATCTTGTGGAGGACTGGGCTGACACACTGCTGATATTTTTTGCTTTACAGAGGTCCAGGGTATGGATAAGTCCAATGAGATGGGCGCAGAAACCTGTGGAGCTAACCAGAGTAATGTCGTTACAGCACACTGTAATAGTGAATAGAGACCTACCCAGCTTTACAGGAGCAGTGTTGCTCCTTAATGTCGTTGTCCTCTGATAGGCTTTCGCTTCTATCTTTTTTTTTTTTACGTCACTTTGTTGCTGAGTCAGTTTGACATCCTGAATATATCCTTCAAATGCATATTGTAGACCCTTCTGTCTGCTTCTATCTGAAATCGCTTTTTCTATTTGACAATATTTCTCCAGGGAGTGCAGTTAGCGACAGTGGGAGTGCCATGCTGGCTCCGAAAGCTTGACGGACTTAGCAACAGTAACTAAGGGGGGCGTGGTTTAGCGAAGGGTCAATTGGGACAATCAATGAACTGTTGCTGAAATACTGTCAGGAGGTCTTCTTGATTGCTAACCATTGCTCAATAACCATGAAGTGGAAATGGCTAGGTTTAATCGGTCATAAAAACAACAGTCTCAATCCCAGATGCTGTATCTCTAGAGTGTTTGGAAAGGGAAGTTACACTTTGTGACATTGATTTCCTACAATCTGACTGGTTATAGCAAGTTTTAGGTCAGCTTGCTATTGGTTTGATTCGTTGCCTCCATTTGGAGCCTCAAGTATCTGACAATTGGTTTATTAGCAAAGCACAGCAGAAGTTGAGCTCAATTATCTCACATTGTGTCAACCTGCTCACACTCCTAGTACCATACGGTTTTGAGCCTGACAAGTGAGGCTTTGAAGACAATTACTTTAATGAAGGTTGTGAAAGCAGGCACCCTGTGTTACCTTCACGATCCTGATGAGGATTTTAAGCTGGTAGACATGGAGTTGCAGGTCCATGCGGTCAGTAAGCCAGGTGCCCAGGAGATTCATGGTGCTGGTGTACCATTGCTGAAAAACAGACAAACAGCATTCTCCAGCAAAACAAACAAACAAATACAAGCAGAGACATATAGTAAGACATAAACAATCAAAACATCTATGGAACAAAAGTGATGAAAACAAGTATTTTCAAAGGTTTGGTCATTCTTCAGAATGCGTATCAGTAGGGAGGATGTCATTTGAGTGTTGCACAGGGGTTTAACCATAACCTGCCAAATGAATGGTCAATGATGAACTTTTACAGTGTGGATATTACAAGGTTATGTGTCTGCATAAAACATCCATAGTTCTAATCCTGTAGAACTATATTCCCCAAATATAGACGCTCTTCAGGAAAATTAATTAAGAACATAAGAACATAAGAATACATAATGACGAGAACGGGCCGTTCGGCCCATCTAGGCTCGTCATGTCCTAATCTAATTCCTAATTAAGGAATATTGTAGCTCAGATAACAGGAATGGGCTTTTGGTTATATTTTTCACCTGTAAAACTTTGGGGTTTACTCCACAATTCTAGAAGAGTAATTTGTCTGGGCATTTAAGTCCTTTTAAAATTCTGTTCAACAGACAAACATTATTTGGATCTGTGTTCCATTTCATGTACCTCACCATAAAAAATAAATAAAGTACAATCTAAACATTATAAATATTACTACAGTCCATCTTTTCTGCTAATTATTATTATGATTTATGCATGAATTATAGTTGTGAGAAATATATAGTTGCTCAAAATAAACATCCATTTTCAATAACCACTAAAACCAGAGTCAAACCTTGTATGCACAGGGTGCCAGTCCATCAAGCACACACACACACACACACACACACACACACACACACACACACACACACACACACACACACACACACACACACACACATACATACATATATTATATATATATATATATATATATCAGTGGTGGGCCGTCAGGGCCTGCAAGGCCTTCTCTGCTGGCCTAAAACATATCTGAATCACAGACTGATGTTAATTATATTTTTTCCATGAATACTTATTAAATAATTCCAAATGGTCTGTCCGCTTCCTTTCATAGCTTTTCCCATGGTTGTGCTGCCTCCAGACGTGTATTTTCATATTAAAGCAGTTAACCAATCACATTTCAGCCATCATTTGTTGCCAGGGTCAAAGAAATCTGCCTGGAGGCCTTCACAATCAGTTCTGCAGGCCCTGTAGCATAAAATAAGTGTTGATCAAACTGTTGCTTCAACCAATCAGATTTTGAGTTGGGGACACGAAGGCCTTCTAGAAGGCCTAGGTAACGTCAGCGTATTCACACCCTTTGATTGGATAGTCAGAGAGTGTCTGACTATGATGTAATGTGATTGGTTAAATGCTTTAATATGAAAATACACGTCTGGAGGCAGCGCAACCATGGGAAAAGCTATGAAAGGAAGCGGACAGACCATTTGGAATTATTTAATAAGTATTCATGGACAAAATATAATTAACATCAGTCTGTGATTCAGACATTTGAGGGGACATTTTCAGCCCTAAAGTGAATTAAAACTTACGCCAGAAATACGACAGGGCAGGCTCGACTTTCAGCATTAGCTTCGATGGCGATAGAAAAGGACTTCTTGATGGAACTGAAACACACGGATAATCTGTACGACAGAGTAATTGAACTCTTTTTGAGGAAAGAAAGGAGGATGGATTTTGTGTACAAATAATAAGGATTTTTGGTGAGTAAAATGTTGCTATTTTCCTAAATAATATTGCAATTTTATGAGGTTATTATTGATGGTTTTTTATGTGTGTCGCAGCTGTAGCACCCCGGGTTTGTTTCTTCAGTAAAGGCATTTATTCTGGATACACGAGTTATCTATCTGCGATGCAACGGCAACGGGTGTCTGTTTGGTTTGTTTTTGCACTTTGTTTATTTATCTTTCTTCAGTCATGTTTCATTCTCGTTCTGTTCCCCGTCTGTCATTGTTCCTGTTCGAGTTCCTCTCCTTGTCTTGTCATGCACTTCGGGAAATTCTATGTTTCGGTTTTTTAGGGAGGAGGAGGAACGCATAAAGAAATCTGCGTGCGAATAAAGCGGAACGTGAGAAGCGTACAGAGATAGGACGAGAGAGAATGACAGCGATAGTTAGAAGCGTGAGATAATTAGTAATTAGTAGTGTTCGTAACTTAATCTAAATCCCTAATGTTAGTAGATTAGTTGGTTAGTACTATATACATCTAACTAATATTTACAAAATGTAATTAGAAAGTAAGAAGGAAGTAAAACGAGATTAGAAACGAAGACGGAAAAAACGAAACATAGAATTTCCCGAAGTGCATGACAGAACGAGAATGAAACATGACTGAAGAAAGATAAATAAACAAAGTGCAAAAACAAACCGAACAGACACTCAAAACATAACAATAAGATGGCTTTTATAGCCATAAAATAGTTATTGAGGGGTGGATTGATTCAGACGGAGCACTACTGAAGGCCTAGGTGTGAAATGCACGGCCCGCCACTGATATATATATATAGTACCAGTCAAAAGTTTGAGTACACCTTCCATCTGGATTACGGCTTCACTCCTTCATTCTTCAGCAAGATAAGGACCCCAAACACACCTCGAAGTTGTGCAAGAACTATCTGGTGAAGGAGGAACGTGAAGGACAACTCAAACTAATGGCCTGGCCTGCCCAGTGTCCAGACCTCAATCCAATAGAACTTGTATGGGACAAACTGGACAGAAGGGTCAAAGCAAAGCAGCCCAAAAGTGTCTCTGGGAATTGCTGCAGGAGAGCTGGGATGACATGTCGGGTGATTTTCTGCTGAAATGTATTAACCGAATGGCCCGTGGCCCGTGTTTGTGAGGCTGTTATCATGGCAAAGGGTGGCTATTTTGAGGAATCCAAGATTAAATTTTCTTTGATGTTCGTTTTGTTTATTATTACATGTGTTTTTTTTGTCATTTTCAAGTATTTACAGAAACTTATATGGTGTAAAGCATTGTCAACTATGAGATAAACCTAGTTTCCAGCAGGTGTACTCAAACTTTTGACTGGTACTGTATATTACCATATACCCCTGAGGTTGTAGGGTAAAATATGTAAATAAAGGTGGAAAAAGTATGATTTAATATGTTCTCATTTCAGACTGTCACAAATGGTGACATTTTTTAGATGGGGTATATATATATATATATATAGTGTATTCGGAAAGTATTCAGAGCCCTTCACTATTTCCAATTTTTTTTTAATGGATTCAATTATTATTATTATTATATATTTTTTTAATTCACAGTGCATGTCAGAGCAAAAACCAAGCCATGAAGTCCTCCATAGACCTCCGAGATAAAATTGTGTTGAAGCATAGATCTGGGGAAGGGTATAAAAACATTACTAAAGTATTGACAGTCTCAGGATCACAGTGTACTCCATCATTGTGAAATTGAATAAGTTTGGAACCACCACAACTCTTCTTAGAGCTGGCTGTCCAGCCAAACTCAGTAACCGGGCAAGAAGGGCCTTGGTCAGGGAGGTGACCAAGAACCCAATGGCCACTTTAAGAGAGCTTCAGAGTTCCTCTGTAGCAATGGGAGGACCTGGCAGAAGGGACAATCATCTCTGCAGCACTCGACGCAAGCCACTCCTGAGTAAAAGGCATATGACAGCCCACCTGGAGTTTGCCAAACGGCAATTAAAGGACTCTAAAAGCATCAGGAAAAATATTCTCTGGTCTGATAAGACACAAATTGAACTTTTGCCTGAATGCCAAGCGCTACCATAAAGGCTTGATTGATGGAGTGCTATATACTGTATATATATACACACACATAAGCATAACAGTAGAGTAATTTAGAACCCTACTGACAATGCTGACAAAGGTCGGTATTTCAATCCAGGACACTGACAGCACTACCACATACATTTCATTGATATGAATATAATTATATGTTCCATATTAGAGAATGTCTATGTTATTTCATAATGTCACCCTTCTTTTCATTGAATACTGCCACCAAAAGGTGACACTGGCAGCATAATGGAGCGGAATGCAGCATACATTATTTCTACCATCACTAGATACGTTTAGAGCAGTAGATATAGTTAGACATTATATGTGGTAATATACTTATTTGCATTAAACATGAAAGAATATGTAGCTGTGGTAAGGGCTACAACAATAAAAACGAGAGGAGAGTAAATTATATTATTTGTGAGAATAACGTGTCTGCTTAGTATCTGTGTTGTTAACAAGGTGGTCATTTTCTTTCTTACATACAGTTAGTTAGTACAGTTAGTAATATGAGGAAAAAGTACTTGTTTGATTAAATAGAAACAGTATTTAAGAGTGTCTGCTAAAAAACTCTAATGTAATGTAACCACTCAATGTGACATTCAAATTGCATTGTGAATGCTATTGTAAATGTGCACATGTTGACCTTATGTCCTGATCTGATATTGATCGGATGAACACTGTCCCATGCACAAACACACACAAACTGTCTCCCCCCAAAATGACTTGGTGCTCAACAGGTGACCTATTCGTCTGCTTAGCAGCAGATTGAAATTGGGGGCAGATTAAACAATAAAACCTTTGATTGAATCCAGTGGCGTCATTTCAGCAAAAGTTAAGGCATGGCAAAGTGACATCATGTCAAATATATGGTGTTGATAATGGGTGAAACAGTAAACAGTAAAAGGGTAAAACAGTTAGAGCTCACTGCTTGGCCAATAATAGTATCAATACATATCTATTACTCATACCATGTTGCTTGACTAATATTTTAACTGGGAATCCAAACTTTTTGGACTAGAATTATTATATCAACGTAGGCTAAAATAGATATGAAAAAATGCTAAAACACAACTTTTACTGGTTTATTTATGCACATTTAAAAAATAGACTATGAAGCCTTGCCTTGCCATACCCAATGGACGCCCGTGGTAAGGCACCTGCTGTGCGCATTGATGCGATCTTGATTCACCTCAGAAGGTGAATGCTTTTCATTTTGGAACCAATTTGTAGCTTTTCGCCTTTTACTTCCTACATGCTGACATATGTAGGAAGGTGGAGCACTACTGAGAAGTATTTTCTTCATAAGCCTAATGCAGCTTGACCAGTTAATCAGACCAGTGCCAATGCACCCTGCTTTTCATGGCCGAAACAGGCACAGTACTGGACAGCCCCCCAAGCAGCTAAAAGTTTATCCTGGCCCAGGTCCTCAGCTCAGCCATGGTCTTCTAACCACTCGTAACATTGAGGAAGAAAGACAGTACATTTATGCTTGTTTTCATGTTCATTCAGATTATTCTTTGAAAATATATTTTATCATTAGTATTTCAACTGAAAATCATTAACTGGTGAGAAGAAACAAGGACCAGGGCAGCGGATAGCGTAGCGGTCTAATGCGCCACACTTTGGTGTGGTGTGCGCTGCCTGTCAGGGACACGGTTCGAAACCCGCGTTTCTACCAGACCGACCCTGGTTGTCAGCCTCGATCGGAGGCGGCATTTGGCTGTCCGCCTCCGGGCGAGGGGGGAGGGTGAGCCGGCACGAGTCCATCGAGGAGAAGGTTAAAGGCGTCCGTGGAAGAATTTCCATCTCGGAAGAGGCGGGAACAATCAGCCAGGAATGTGTGTCTCGCTCCCGGAGGACGGGCGGTGGGCTCGTGGGGGTGGGGAATTGAAATAAATAGAGGGTATAATTGGCAACCAATTTGGGAGAAAAACAGGACAAAATTTGAAATAAATTTATTGAAAAAAAAGAAAGCCCTATTTTGGTGAATTAGGACGGTGTCGGTAATGCAGATGCAAAGCGAAGACGGTGGCACTTTAGGGCGTGTCTAACGCAATTTTGGTAATTTCATGAATTAGGATGATAGCGCACCTCCGGCGCAGTTGTAAAAGAGGTTGGATTAACTTTAAAAAAATACATGTGAGTGTGGTGGGGGTTTGGTTTCATAATGACCAATCAGAACATCTATTTTCTATCACTTTAAATACCAGTGCGCTAACACTATAGCAAATTGGCAATTTCCTCACATGGATGACAGTTTTGCGCCAGGAGCGCTGCCCTAGGAGCGCTTCTCAAAAGAGGAGAGCGAGGAGGTGCGGAAAACAAGGCGCACATTATTTTGTGCATACAAACATATATTTACTTAACAGGTGTATCTTACTGAACGGTAGCGATGGATGGCCTGCTGGCTTCAGTCTTTCATGTCCGTGCATTGAATAACCACAAGCTGTGGTGAAATAGTTTTTCAGAACTGGTATGGCCAGTAGGGCCGTGGCCATACCTACTTTGGCATGCATCAAACATCAAACATTGTGTAAAAATCCAAATCTATCAGCAAATACATTACGTTCTTAATGTATTGCATGTTTGCGCACTTCCTGGGCTAATTTCCACTAGCTGTAAGCCTACGTACAGTACGTAGCCTATCACAAGTAACAAACTCTGTTTCCTAATGATTGATTGGCTATTTGTGTCATGTGAGCTTAGCATCACAGTAACGTGAATTTCACAGTACAAATTCCAGCGATCTATCTAAGCCCGAGGTGTCAAACTCATTCCATCGAGGGCCGAGTGTGTGCAGGTTTCTGTTGTAACCAGTGCATTACACCAGGTGATTTCAATTAGGTTCCCTCCTTAGTTGAAGAAGTGAGCTAATTAGTGAAATCACCTGGTGTAGTACATTGGTTGCAACAAAAACCTGCATACACTCGGCCCTTGACGGAATGAGTTTGACACCTGTGATCTAAGCAGACTGTGTGTTCGCTAACGTTTAAGCAATAGTTGTCATGGTTTTACCTTGTTCAGCCGCTGGAGGGCGCTTGACCATGTGATGGTCGGTTCCCTTTGTTTTGTATGAGGAATCATTGTCATTGTCATTTCCCTTATATGGTCTTTTGTCGGGGATTTTCCCGGTCATGGCCAGCTGTGGATTATCAGTGTTTATTCCGCCTACTATTTAAAGGCTGCGTTTTCATATCACAAACGCTTCTGTGTAAAACATTGTTACGCTCTAGCCGGTACTAGAACTAAGGTATTAGTTTTCCACTTGGTGGTCTCTCAGTTAAAGAGAGAAGGTACTATTTAGGATCTCTTTTAAAAGGTTTAGCGTTGCCACTCTGTGGTTACCGTTCTAGGAGGATTATTTCCTTTCTAGCTTTGGTTATTGCTCGTCACTCCGGTGGCATTTCCTTTTCGAGATTCATTCTTTTGTTTTTGGGTTAAAAAACTCCCAGAGCTAAAGTCTCTAAAATCATTTTAGTTTCTTACCTCTTCGTTGAAGAGTTCACAACCTTTGGGTTGTTATTATTTTCCGTGGACTTTATGCCCGGAGTTTATTTTTCTTTGTCCATCCATTTTTCCCCCTGCTCCCTTATCTGTTCGCAGACTTAGTGGCTGACTACTTGTAGTTAGCTTTTAGATATTCGTGACATCTGCGAGTGGCTCTTCCATCCTCGACCCACACTACAATAGTAATGTTAAATTGAACGATGAAGCGTTGAAAAATAACTGATTTCTTCGGGTCAAAATTAACCAAGGTGGCCTAGATAACCACCGTCACTCCAGCCCACGATGAGCCCTCTGAGGAACCTGTCGCTGCTCCAGCTAGCCCCTCTGCTATCAAACGCCAGACAGCTCATAATCCATACTTGTATTCTTACACACATTTTGTTTTATTGTATTGTTTTATGATACATGTATTAAATGAATACACGCATTGTTATGTTTATGATACGTGTATCGATACACGGTTTTTTATGACGCCATCAAACACATTTTTTAGGCATGTTCTGTTCAGAAAAGGGCATTCCCCAAACTGTTGCAACAAAGTTGGAAGCACACAAGCGTCTAGAATGTTATTGTATGCTGTAGCGCTAAGATTTCCCTTCTCTGGAACTGAATGCTTATGCTACCAATTTCGTGAAAAACTGTGATTTCACCATTAGTCACCATACGTGAATGTATGTTACAGATGACAAACCAGAGGTTAGTATTACTGTCATAGTTTGTCACTATTATGTGGTGGTGACATATACACAGAAATTACAAAGCATACACGTATCCAAATCTGCTATCTGATTGGATCATATGGATGTATGACAACATAAAAAACAATACACGTATCATAAAACAATACGTGTATCATAATAAGAATACTGTATGTGTATGGATTATGAGCTGTCTGGCATTTGATACTTGGGAGGGGGGGTAACGTCACGTCATTCTTGGCCCTACCCATTCGAAATGTGTTCCGCGACCCATGATTATGCTTGCAAGGATTGAACGATTTGCCTCAATGTGGGGGGAAATTCACAATATTCACAAAACATTGTTATGTGATTTCAGATAACCTTATGTTCATATGTGCGCATCAATAAAGACACCAAATTGCACAGAGCGCCAGCGTTTGCGCTAAGAAGTGGTCTAGATGGACTTTAACGCAAACTCATTATTTGACACCAAACTTGCATAGCGCCCGACTGTTTTCATTGTCACACCCCCTATTGGGCTGCCCAAACGCCTTCATTGTGCATCACGAAATTGCCAAACTCGGCGGAGGTGGGAAATATGCAATTCGCCTGCGCTAGGGCATAACGCCGCTTAGCGCTGGCATGAAAATAGGGCCCTGTGAGTGGCTTTCTGCAGGGAAGTAAAGATAATATAATACCCCACAGTGGGACATAATCTACTGCAAAGCATTTCTCATCCTCGTTAAATTTAATCCAAGTGTAGGCTGTTTTATTTAGTATTTGACCTCTCTGAAACATGAGGTATTCATTCACATTTGAATTTAATAATGGTTTACTCTCATGTTGGCCACTCCAATGCCCATGCTTCATATGGTTTTGAATAGTATTATATCTCCCCATGAAGAAGATACAAATTAAAAATCTACTGTACAACCAATGTTTTTAGAAAAGAATGTTAAAAATGCAGAGATCAGGGCCCGTATTCCCAAAGCATTTTATCTTACCACTAGGAGTACTCCTAAATCTCACTAAAACATTTTAGTTAGGAGTCCCACCTTAAAACCTATTCACAAAGCTGCAAAGACAAACTCATACTAAGAAATTCCTACAATTTTCAATCTAAGAGTGAGGGCAGGGTTGACGTCATTGCTAGGGATGACGTTGTTTCTCATGAACGAGCTTACTCAGAATGGCCACAGCGATTGGCTGATATAGAGGATGGGTCATCATAGAGAAAGAGTTTTTCTGCCGCTGTTTTACAGTAACAATTCCCTAAATCTCGATGCAGAGTTACAGTGAAGAGATAGACAACCATGTATGTTTTGGTTTGCTTTGTTTTTCATACTAAATGCCTTTCTGGGAGGCAGGTTTTTAGAAACGCGACCGAATTAAATAAATAAAATTGAAACATTAGCGATCTTTTAATTTTTTATTAAATTAATTCAGGCATAAAACCACCCTAGTTAAATCGCCTAAGGTGTACTGAATCTAAAAATGTATTTTGTGAAATTTTCGTATAAAGATATAAAGATTTAGCTTACATTGAAAAACTGAAATTATCATTCATTCGAAACGCGCCTTTGGCCCGTTTTTTTTTTGCTGATCCGGAAAATGATCCGATGCACCCCTATTATATTCTAATAAAGATTCTAAAATACAAATGTAGGCTACATGTCACTGATTTAACATGAAACCAAGAATACTGACTAGTCAATTGGTTACATGTCTGCATCTCGTAAACAATCAGCGGGTATCTATATATAATATATATAATATTATATATATAATACCCTCGCGATTGAGGCGGTACCTTTTATGAGCTCTGTATCATTCAATATCTCCAGTGTTGACTCGATTGTGACAACGATTGCCAGCCGCAGCAGATTTTCGGATCGCCGTGAGTAGGTCTTTAGCGACTTAGAAGTCCTCTTGGCTGCTTTTAACTTCTCCTGGACTTAGGAGCTGTTTTTAGCTCTCAAACCCTTTGTGAAATACTCTTATCCCAAAAATTTAGGACTCCTAAATTTATGAGTGACACGCCCATTATTTTTCGGACTTGCTCCTAAATTACGGAGTTAGGACCAACTTTTACCCTTAAAATGCTTTGTGAATACGGGCCCAGAACTCTCATTAAAGCTTGATGATATTCCAAAAGCCTCTACTGTGTAAAGTGTGTTTAATTCGGTATACTCGTTGAACTGACAGTATACCAGGACAGAATGGAAGAACCAACCAACAAAAAGAAGTAAAAGAATAGATTAGGTTGGGGAGAAAGGAGAGCTGTCCCTCTCTCTGAGGATAAGATATTACTAAAGCGATTAGTAGTAATTAATTAATCAACCACTAATAAAATTGTCATGAGTGTCACTGCTGTCAAAAGCTGTAGAGGACAGGCTTAACAAGATAATATGCTAGACTATGATAATCGACTGAACTCAAACAATGGCCATACAGAAAGGAATAGAAATTTGCTTAAACATTTATTCTGCAATGCAATATTTATGCAACCCAAAATCTAAGGAGAAATCAATTATTTTATTTTATTTAAATGATAAAGTGAGTAAATGGTTGGATTAGTTGTGCTGTTCTCTTAAACCATTTCTTGCAGATTGCACCTTGTCTTGGTGTTTGAAAACCCGGTTACCACCACATGGTATGATGTGGCGAGGAGACTCTGGTTCCTCAAATGAAAAATAAAATGAAAAATAAAACTCAGCTTTTATCATGTGGAGTGACAAGTGCAGGTGTTTGGACCATCTTTTTGTAAGGGTGTCTCTCCCCCCCAGTGGGTTTGGGTTTACTGGTGCCTGTCTACTTCACACTGTGGAGTGGGACGTGCAGTTCATGTAGAACTGCTGGAAGGCTGCGTGCATGTATGAGGCAGGTCTCTGAGAAGGTGGGTCATGCTAGTAGATGTACACAGGAAGATTATTTGACTCTAAATCATGCCAGTCAACATAATATGATAAAACAACTTGACATGAGAGATAAGTTTCATTTTCAACTTTTGGAGTGAAAGAGAGAAGTGATGTGGACAAAAATGCAATAAAAGAAAAGAGCAAATCAAGAAAAGTTGAAATGGAAGAGAAAGGATTAAAAATTCTCATTTTTTGTAGACAATACCAATGGTTTTTTTGCAGATATTTGTGAAACTGGATGCAAATGTGCAAAGGACCACAATAAAGCCACACTCGGTGGTGACGTAAGAAAGTACAAGAAAAAAAAAGAAACACAATTCATAAAAAATGACCCAATGCCAAAGACACAATACTGTGGGGAATAGAAGAACAGAGATGCCAAATGTTGTTAAAATAGACAGTTATTACTAAGTGCTTCCTACACACTCAAACACAACAGCACTGGGTAGGTGAAAAGCAATAGACATCTGAAATAAAGGGTTACCCTCGAGTAGCTGACAACAGAAAAGGACGGTCGGTGTTGGCCTAATAGGCTCAAAGCAAACAGACAGTGCTATGTCCCATAGAATGGGGGACAACTTAGCTGACATGCATCACAAAAGACTGTAACCCAGCTAATGTCCATGACTGTTATCTAAGACAGTGCTCTCTCTCCCTCTCTCTGCCTCTCTTCCCCTCTCTATCTGTATATATTACATAGACCATACATATTAAGCCTCCCCTACTATTGTTTTACCAGTGATTTACTTATCTTTATATGCATTGTGGTATAATTACATTCTTAATTCCTGTTACAAATTAATTTCATGTCTGTCACAATGTACCGGTTGGTACCATCAAGTTTTCATAGAGAAAATAGAAATATGGCTTTACCTTGATACGGTGTGTGAAGGTATTTTGCCCCGTCCTAGCCCCCAGTTGTGTATATTGTCATGTGCGTATGTGTGCTTGTGCCCATGTGTGCATGTACATATGTATGTTAGCCTGCATGCTCATTAACTCTGTCCATCACCATCTTCAGCATTAATTGAGAGAACACTGCTTAAGATAATCTTCAATAAGGTTTTTGGACACTTTGCTTGCAAACATAAATAGCCAGAGAAGCAAAGGTCCCAAAAACTGTGGTAAACACAGAGCACAACATACCAGAATAAAGGTTTCGAAGAGAGAGAGGGGAAAAACAGTAGCAGAGAAGAGAAAAGGCTTCTACAATAATAAAATAGCTGGCCTCAAAATGTGACTTATCCCTCTGCCCTTCGTTTTGTCACATTTTGTAAGGCCTCCTCCCTGAGCTGGAGGAGACAGCATTTTACTTACGTCAAATAACCTTTCTATATACATCTCCTCATTGACCTTATCGCGCAGAATGTCTTGGGAGTGCCGCACGAAGGTCACGTAGCCATCGGCCACATCCATCCCAGGTTTCTGCACCACGCCGCGGAAGAGACAGGAGAACAGATGTACAGGAGTTAGAAGCATTAGTATTAGCATTACCACACAGTGGCGGTCCAATATGATATGAATTACAATGGTGCATTCAAAAAAAGTTTTAATGTAACTGCCAATCCATTACACATGGATTTGTATGGCTGATTTGTTCGACCTGGGCCCTGTTCCTCATAGCTGACTAATTAACTTAACCAGATAACTTTCAGGATAACTTGACATAAGTCTGGCTTTTTTGTTCCTCAAAGCAAGCTAAAAGTTTAGCTGACTAAGTTACCATGGCAACAATGCAACAAATCTTAAACCTGCTCCATCATGAGCTAACTTGAAATTAGCCAGATGTGAAAAAAGGCTCACACCCCTACCAAATGAAAGTACTTGACATGCCCCTCTACAATGGGGGCACTCTTCTTGAGAGACCCCATTGATCAAGGACCAAACATAATACTGTATTATCAATCTTAGTACTTGCTAAATATCATATTCACAAGTCTACATTTACAAACAGAAAACCCCTCTTTGGGGATTTTTTATTATGTAGTACAGCAATACTTGAATACAATTAGATCCTACCATGACAAAAAGCCTCTTAACCCATGTACAGCTTTCATGTAAATTCAATAACTTAAGCTCAGGGGGCCTAAATGTGAACATGTTTTTCCTGTTTGTATTCATATTTTATGTTTGAATGTATTTATCAGCATTTTTGGCAATGCATCCCATCTCAATTTGACAGCTGCTGAAGTGTCTTGTACTCATTGTAGCTCTCCATTATTACAGCGACAAGGAGTACAAAAGCAGTTCATGGACCATTTGGCAAAAAAAAAAAGTTATTTATTTCACTGTCATAGCTCAAGATCATTGTTTTGGTGCACAGCGCTTCTCCCTTTTGAAATAGAATGGGCATGCACAACTATCCTGATTACTAAAGTCTGAATTTAGTTAACCTAAATATGCCATCTGGAAACAGAGATAGTCTGAATTCAATTCAATTAACTGAATCCAGCTAATGTTTGATTAGCCTGGATTAATTAAACCTACAGTGAGGAACAGGGCCCAAGAGGGCCATATCTGCTATTGGATCTCATGCTAACTTGTTCTTATTGGTGTTATTGATTACATAAGACAGACAGACATGAGATTATTATCCAATGCATTCTACAATACTGTTTTTGTTGTTGGTGTTACTGTTGACATGCAAGGCTTACTCAAAAATAATACAGTAGTATTAAGGACCTAAGGAAAACTTAATTACCACATAACATAACACAATTACGAGAAATGCCATGAATTTGAACTGTAATAAGCCTATATTGTTGTTGTTCCCAATATGCCATTTGTGATGGTATTCTTCTATTTACGCATATGATGGGTTAAAAATTATGGTTTAATTTGACCCTAAGGAGTCATTTTAAAATAACTTACAACTTTGCTCTATTGGCTCTATTTTCCATAATTCCCATAATCACAACAAATAATTCCAGTACACAAATATATAAATACAAAATAGTTGTAAATAACTGGCAGAAAAAAATTTATCAAACATTTTCATTAATGGCAAGCACACATTCCATAATTCAAGGCCAACTTAAATTAAAAATTGTATTGTAAGTATGAATCATGTAAATCTGCACACAGTTCTAGTTTATTGAAGATGAACGACAGCAAACATTGGACAGAGCAAGAGCCAGAAGTCAGATACATGGACATTTAGAGACTGTTCTGACGAGAACCCATTTCTCATGATCACAAACCTGACCAAATGTTTTTAAAGACACTAAATGCAAATACCTCCTGCCATAAGCACAAACATATCAGAGGATTTCGGTCAATGAATGCCCATGTACAATACAATAAAAGCAATAATAAAATGACATAAAATGATGTATATATTAATATATAATATGATATGGATGTTGGTATGTATGTTCACCACTGAAATCAGACATGTGCCACTATTATATTAATTTTCCATTAGGAACAGTGAGAGAGAAATGACAAACACAGGGAAAACACAAACACAGCGACATGCAGCAATGTTAATTATTTTCTAACTTACAGGAACATCCACATACTTTGAGGCTGCTTTCACCTTAGTTTAGAAAGAAATGAGGAGAAAAGAGTAAGACTCAAGTAATGTTAAGTAAGTAAGTTCATGTAAGTAATCCCCTACTGTTCACCAACTCCTATTCAGATAACAATACATTACAATACAATAGGCTTTATTACTATTTATGTTAATATGATAAAAAACTGTCCATTATTGCTTTATGACTAGGGCTAATTCCAGTAAAGTAACAGTTATACCATATGAACCACTTCAGCATTTTTGAACATTCCCAGTTAACCGAGTTAATGTTTTAAATATAATAATGATTATCTGAAATAATAATTTCCATAAAAAAACAGTAAAATTCCTGCAGATTACAGACAATTTTAAAATAAACATTGGTAACACTTCCTTGTCATAATGAATTATAAGCACATTATAAGCGTATTTAGAATGCCTTATGCCTTATAATGCTCTACATAAATGCTAATAATTTATCATGAAACATTGCTCATACCTTTTGTTATATGGCATTATGAGAAATCTGTATGAGGCCTTATGAAGTGTTATAATTCCCTATATGAAATGCTCAACAGGACATTTTGACCAGAGAAATATAGCACCTTATAGATAACCATTATCATGATTAAAAGTCATACTGTATATTTCTATTGACAAAATGCACTAAAATGATCTACTTTAGTTTGTGTATATATCTTATCATGCATATATCTTCAAATGCCCCTGAAACACTTTATAATTATGATAATGTTCTATCAACTGAAATTACTCTTTTTATGGTTTTTATTTAGCTGTTCTTTTTTTGTTTCTGATAAACTGGCAGATTACTATTACTTTTTTATGGAGAGTAGGCTAAATCAATCAAACAATGCAGATGCTCAATTTAACTTTTTGTAACACTTCCTATGAATACCCTTGTCATAATGCTTTATAAACATATGAGCTATGCATAATGCCTTATAATGCTTAACATTGATTGCTTAAAGTATGATTATTTTGGTTAAAAAGGTACCCCCTAGAAAATAACCAAAATTTAAACAAGCTACTCACTGTGTTTATATACTTTTCAGAAGTAAAGCAATAATCTGTCTAATATCAGCAATTATGTAAATAAGGATATTAGCAGCGGCAAGTGTATTGTGTACATGAGTGTGTACAATTGTACATGGTATGGAAAATACTTTGATGGGAAATACTGAAAATTGAATAATGAACGTGCTAATATTGTAAACAGTGTCAACATTTTGAATAATACTGTGAAGTGCTGAAATTAGATTTGTTCTGGAGAGAACCATTCAACAGCAGTATGGAGATAAGCTACATGCGGTTTTCTAAGTCAACAGACCAGTATGCCAGGGCTATTAGCTATATAGTTAGCATGGCTGAAGCTAGGTCTATATATTATGCTGGCTGCAGTAACATTAGCTACATAACATGCCAAATGACTCAAATGCAATGCTCATTATAATACTGTTATATTCCAGATTTATTTTTGTTTTAAGGATGGAAGGAAGGAAATTATATTTTTTTATGCTTTATACTATATTTACAGTGCATCCGGAAAGTATTCACATCGCTTCACTTTTTCCACATTTTGTTATGTTACAGCCTTATTCCAAAATGGATTAAATTCATTTTTTCCCTCAGAATTCTACACACAATACCCCATAATGACAAAGTGAAAAAAGTTTTTTAGAAATTTTTGCAAATGTATTAAAACTAAAAAACTAAAATATCACATGTACATAAGTATTCACGCCATTTGCTATGACACTCAAAATTGGGCTCAGGTGCATCCTGTTTTGACTGATCATCCTTGAAATGTTTCTAGAACTTCATTGGAGTCCACCTGTGGTAAATTCAATTGATTGGACATGATTTGGAAAGGCACACACCTGTCTATATGTCAGAGTAAAAACCAAGCCATGAAGTCCTAGGAACTCTCCATAGACCTCCGAGATAGAATTGTGTTGAGGCATAGATCTGGGGAAGGGTATAAAAACATTGCTAAAGCATTGAAAGCACCCAGGAGCACAGTGGGCTCCATCATTGTGAAATGGAAGAAGTTTGGAACCACCACAACTCTTCTTAGAGCTGGCCGCCTGGCCAAACTCAGTAACCGGGCAAGAAGGGCCATGGTCAGGGAGGTGACCAAGAACCCAATGGCCACTCTAAGAGAGCTTCAGAGTTCCTCTGCAGCGATGGGAGAACCTGGTAGAAGGACAAACATCTCTGCAGCACTCCATCAATCAGACCAATCAGACCATGATTGATGGAGTGCTGCAGAGATGTCAATTGAATTTACCACAGGTGGACTCCAATGAAGTTCTAGAAACATTTCAAGGATGATCAGTCGAAACAGGATGCACCTGAGCCCAATTTTGAGTGTCATAGCAAACAGTACATGTACATGTGATATTTTCGTTTTTTTATTTTTAATACATTTGCAAAAATTTCTAAAAAATGTTTTTCACTTTGTCATTATGGGGTATTGTGTGTAGAATTCTGAGAAAAAAAGAATTTAATTCATTTTTTTTCATAGTGAATGATTAAGTGAATGACCATATCTTGTTTGTAGTTAGTACATTAATTGTTGATTAATGTTGGATGTAGTTAATTAAAATTATGTTATTTATTGTGTATTATTATATAACAGTACCATATTAAATGGTAGTTTACTGCATTGTGTAATACACTGTAATTGGTATGGTTATACTTATAGTCATGATATGATGTTATTTAGTCCACTATACCTATATACTGTGATTTTATATTATGTTATATTTAGTCTTATGGAGGAATAGAATGATATTCACAATCAGTAACTATCAGCTAAAACAAGGTACTCAATGTTATTTCATTTTAAATAATTTTCATAGAAAATTATAAATATGATTCCCTGGACATAAATTCATTGCCTGTCTCATGTATACAACACACAGAATATAGCCATCATTTTCAACTTCAGGAGTTTTTAGTTAAAATGTTTGGGGCCAGATTTAATAAAGGATTGCAAGGATTACTTTTGGAATGCAAAATCAGTCACTACAAGGTCACAATATCTACGTTGGATGTCGCAATGGGTCAAATCGCTAGTGGATGTAATTTGCAGGGGTTTTGAATACAGTGCCCCCCTAGACAAGTCTACACCCTGTCTAAATAATTGGTTACCTTACAGCCTGAAATTAACAAGGACCTTGTTATAGAAAGATTTCAAATGCCTTAAATATCCTTTGGAGCACAGTCAAGACCATATTTAAGAAGTTGAAGGTGCATAGCACCACCAGGACCTTGCCTAGATCATACGTCCAAGCTGGATGACAGAGCAAGAAGGTGGCCTGAGCAGAGAGGCCACCAAGAGGCCAATGACAACTATGAAGGAGCTACAGGACTTTATGGCAAAGAGTGGCAGGAAGGAAGCCATTACTCCAGTCCATTACTTAAGTCCACATTCACTCCCATTTGAGGGATGCAAAAAAAACACTCAGAAGGCTCTGAAGCAATGTGGCAAAAAGTGTTGTGGTTAGATGAAGTTGTAGGGTAAAATGTAAAAATAAAGGTGGAAAAAGTCTGATGTTTTAATTTCAGGCTGTAAGGCAACAAAAGTTGCAATTTTGAGATGAAGTGTAAACTTTAAACGGGCACTGCTCATAGTTAAATATTTTCATGCATATGTATACCTATATTCATATGTATACATTCATGTATATGGTGTTAACGCGCTATTCTGTTAATTAGGCTGATTAGGTATTCTGTCTAATTTACTAAAGCATGCTGTAATTGCACAATTTTTTATTTTAAGAACACCTGCAAGCAGGCAGTATTTTGTTTAGTGCTGATACAGCCTAGCTCACATTCTATAAACTCAAAGAATGTGACCACAATAATGAACTAGTTTGTATGGGTGATTTCAATTTGAATTCATCAATATTTAATTAAAAAATACAAGTTTATCACAGACAAATATGATCTAGATCAATTAGTCAGTGGACTGACAACAATAAATAAAATCCTCAAAGGCACAATTAGACTTTTCAAATAAACTATTTGCGGGTTGCAGGAATTTAACAATCCACGTTTTGTATTGAACTCTCTGAGGTACAGGACATAACATAGCATAACATATGCCATTTAGCAGATGCTTTTATGCAAAGTGATTTACAGTAGTAAATGCATACATTTTTCAGTATATGTCATCCCAATGGGAACTCAGAGCACGCATTTTACATATATTTTCCAGCAGACAGGGAAGACAAACAGAACAAGGATTTTACAATGTGGATTGTTTTACCTGTTGATCTATCGGTGTTAATATTCTATTCTAACATCATGCCGTCTTTTCTTTACATCATATACTGTTCGTTTTGTTATACCTAATGAATTTTTTATTTGGATGTGACTCCAAATGTTTCTCCTCTCCATTGGTGTTGTTTTCCTATTCTGTAATATGTCGTTTTGACGCTGTACCGCGTTGACCATTACTTCTATTTCTTGATCTGTATATTTAAGTTTTCTTTTTCTCGTGGTTCCCTCACTGCTCTATATCCATTTCTTGGCGCATTGTGATCTGGATATGTAAGCATGTTGTTTGACATTGTTTTGTACCCTTTTTTATCTCCTACCACAAATTTGTGAATGAGGGTGTTTCATTTCTTTGATTGCATAATTAGAACATGTCTTAGTAAATTTATCCTTAATGTGTTGGAATCTGCAACCACAAAAACCACTGCTTTTGCGCTGCAACTATTTCTAGCTTAACATAGCTAGTGTCACTCAAGTTAATACATTTTGAACACTCTATATGATTGATATAACAGCCACATGTTATCCTATGGAAAATTTGGAGATGTTTTGAAATGGATAAATTCATTGAAATGAATGCCAAGGGGCTCATCCTATTAAATCACTGTTCTAGTGTGTGGATGACCCCCATGGTCTAGTATCGAATCCGTGACATATAATTGGTGGTAGCGATGTCATAGGGAGAGAGGGATTCAGTCAGTGGGTTGTTTGTGTCACATCGCACACCAGTGACCCCCGCTGGTAATTCAGGCTCCCACAGTGTGCTGGTATAAAGCTTCCTCCAACTCATGTCTGTGCAAGCTTAGCTTGTAGGCTGTGGTGTGAAAAGAAGCAGTGGCTGACATTACGTGTTGGAGTGCCAATGCTTGTCTATGCTCTCCTGAATCGACAGCGGAGGTTGCAGCGAGCGCGGCTTAGAATACGGTTGGGCATTCCATATTGGGAGAAAAAGGGGGTAAAAGCATAATTTTTATTTAAAAGAAACAAATTCCAGACTAAGAAAATTGTACCAATTGATTCGATGTTGCCCTCTGTTGCTATCTGAAACAGAAAAAGGGCTGTTTTTACAATTGTTTGTTGATCAGTCTGTCTGTTTGTTGCTTTGGTTTTATATAATAAAAACATATCACAAGTATCAATGTTGAATGACATCCCTATACCTGTAAAAAGCCCTCACTGTAAGGTATAGTGTGCTAGACATGGTGACAGAGGACATCACTTAAAGCATGTGAAAAGCACGTATAATGCTTTATAGTGTGTTATAGATAGTACCAGGGACATAACTTCACTTAAAGCCCATAAAGACTACTCATAATAATCTATACGGTCTCACACATATTATAAATGTGTTTTTGGGGCATTGGAAGATATAATATTGTCAAAAACTAAAGCAGATCAGTATAATGCATGATATCAATACAATGTATCTGTGGAGGGCGTCGGTCTCGGCAACAGGGGTTGCCTGTTTTGTTGCCACAGCATGGCTGTGGAGGCCTTTGGAACAGTGGAACTTTCCTCTTGCAGGGTGCGAGACTGTGAGAGAGTGCGAACTGTTGCCCGGAAGGTTGTTCCTAGGCCATAATTGATCATTAGTGTTAATTGGTGTAAATGTCAAGTGATAATTCACTTAATGGTTTGTGTCTGTGAGTGGTGTGTGTTTATATCGAGTGCATTTTATCAGTGGCTGTGTTTAAATGGTTTGTGTTTGTGAGATGGTTGTGATTGGGTGTGTGAAGGTCAAGGCTTTTTGATTGCCTCACAAGTCCCACCTGAGCCGGGTAGTAAAGCCAGGTGCAGGTGGGGCGACTGGGGCATTTAGTGTGTTGGTCTTGACGTTCATGTGTGCGTATCGTTAGTGTGAGGTGTGACGTACTGTTTAGAGTTTGTTCCCCGGAAGGCAGAGTGTGTGTGTTTGTTCCCCGGAAGGGGGTTTCCACATTGGAGGACACAGAGTTTGTGTGTGTTTCCCCGGAAGGGGGGTTTCCACATCAGAGGACGCAGAGTTCGTGTGTGTTTCCCCAGGAGGGGGTTTCCAAGTTGGAGGACGTGAAGTCTTTGTGTTTGTTAAGAGTGACTTAGTAGAGTGCTTCCTGTGTGTGTGAAGAGAGCGAGGGAGCTCACACTGAAGAGTGGGGAGTCTCTGTCTCTCACTCTCTGTGCTTATGGAGAGAACTCACACTAAAGCAGTGGAGAGTGTCTCTGGGCTGATTGCCAGAGAACTCTCACTAGAAAAGTGGCAAGGGTTTCGGTGTGTCTGGGGTGAGACTGAAAAGTTCCAGTGTCTCTGTATGCATGAGTTGGGAAGCACTTGAAAAGTCACCGAATATGTGTGTGACTGTCACATGTGTGTGCCTGTCTGACTTAAAGAGAAAATCCGGACGAAGAAGGCGCGGTGTCCTGTTAAATGTGAGGAAGCGGTCTGGAAAGCCGCTGAGTGTTTGTTGTTTGTTTCCCCGGAAGGGGATTCCCACCTCCAGACTTGAATTTAGTTTTGTTCATTTAGTTTGTTGTTTTCCCCCGAAAGATTTGTGGCGAGTAGGGTGAAGACTTTGTGTGTTTTGTGTTTATTTTATGTATTCTCTTGCCTGCTGTTTCTCTCTTCCTGATCTGGAAGTATCTTATCTATAAGGTGTTATACCGGTCACAATTTCCTGGTGAGCATTTCATATAGGGCATTATAACACTTTGCTTCATAAGCGCCATTATGCAGCTTTCTCATAAGGCTTTATAGATGTTATAGATGTTTATGAGGCATTATTCATAGCTCATAAGGAATTATAAATATGCTAAAAATGCATTATGATGAGGGTATTCATAGGAAGTGTTACAGAAACTAACAAAATTCCTATTTCATATGATTGTACATTTTGGTTTGTAACATTTTGGAAATTAAATGACAATTCTCTGGGATCTTCACATTTTACCAGCATCTATACTTAAGGGTTAAATGATTTCAAATGCACATTATTTTTCCGTTTTTGGTAACCTAAACCTTTTTTTATCCTCTTATCAGTTTACTGCTTACCTTTGTACCATTTCAGGTTATTCACTGGACTTCAGCTGCTTAAATTTCAGTAAAAACTGGAAAATGGGGATGTTCTAAAACTTCTGACCGGTAGTGTATACTATAATAAAAGATTCAGGAGGCACTGTAGGAACACAGCCCATTCTTACTGTGAAAGATAGGAATGAAGAGAAGAGTGTGCCTTCATCGTATCTGGACAGCTTGGCCAGGACACTCTCCAGAATGACTACAAACTGCAGGGTAAATTCACGTTGTTATCAATGGTTAGTACAGAAGCGGGTTTCCTTAAAGCATTATCTCTATTTCAACAACTTTTAATACAGAAAAATCCCCAGCCAGTTCCATAATACATTATACTGTTAAATTGCATAGCAGACAACACAATCCAGACTTAGGCCAGGATTCAATCAAAATCGACCTTCACGTTCACACGTTCTTTTTTTCCACAAAAACAGTTTGGAGAGTTCATCCATCACCAAAGTTAACTCACCAATTTTTTGTGAAGAAAAAACTTGCATTTATTTGTAAGTCAATTGAATCTTGGCCTTGGCTCAATAACATTTTACTCATTATCTGCTTATAAAATTATATGTTTTTATTTTAAATGTACATGTACATAGATACTGTATGTGCCTTGCCTAAGGGTACAACAGTCACACTTTGATTTGAATATGTAACGTTCTGGGTACAGGTCGGGTTACATGACCACTATATTACACACATCATACACATGACCACTACATCCCACACATCACACACATGACCACTACATCACCCACATCATACACATGAACACTGCATCACACACATGACCACTATATGACACAGATCGCACACATGACCACTACATTACACACATCATACAAATGACCAATATATGACACACATTAAACACATTACCACTATATCACAGACATCACACACATGACCACTACATCACACACTTCACACACATGGCCACTCTTAGGACACACATCACACACATGACCACTATATCACAATCCAACCCCAATATCTAATAGTATTCCTTTCCTACATGTAAATCTTTGCAAGGATACATGTGAACATTCATAGACAATTACAGCGCAATACAGAAAAAGTTAAAAAATACAAATGTAATTATTCCATTGTTAGTGGTGAATAAATGAGCAATTGCATGTACCTTTGCCACCAGAAGGGCAATCATCTCCTTGACAGTTTCTTCAATGAGATCGTCAATTTGGGAATGGTACTGTTTCTGAAATTAACAACATTAAAAGAAGAATCAATCTAGTATAACTTCCACACTGTAGACACTATGGCTTGATCAAATTGTACAAATACAAGGTTATTTAGAGATTTGCTACCTGAAACATCACCACAATCTGTCTACCATATTCCCTTGTATATTTAGGCCTCCTTTTCATTGTCCACACTCTCCATTTGTGTCGGTGAACCATACTGTGTTGAGTTAATTTCCACAGATATACTGAGCCCCAGACTCATTTGAGCAATGCCCCTTGCTCTCGCCCGTCAACACGCATATCTGCTCTTGATAAAACAGCACATTTTTGTGTGCAAATACAATTATATAATATATTATTATATACTATATTATGCCTAGCATTAAAAAACTAAAAAATTGTGCTACTTACTTTTAACTTACATTGTGTTTAAATGATATTGTTGCACATGAATGCTATACAAAGTGCAACGGAATTATAAAATATTATTTTTTGGTAGTTCAACTTAATTTCAACTTCAACTTAACTTAATGTCCTATATAGTTTGGGTGGCTCAAATTTATAGATTACCCAAAAGACACTACTGAATTTGATGGTTTTGTTTCATCATAAATATGAATGAAGATATATCATTCATATATCATCATCTTCGGCAGATAATGTCTTAAATGCAGATGATTGCCCGGTTGCATCATATATGATGGACCTTGTTACCATTGATCTGGATCTCACATTTGATGCTCATGTCAAAAAACAGGGAATATATATTTTTTATTGTCACTTTCTGTCATTAGAGGATGCAGAAAAGTTAATGCATGTTTTTGTTACATTGAGGCTATAATCAATGTTATGCTTACAATCTGGCTGCTCTAATACCTCTCTGAAGGGTGTTCATACAGAATACAGTGGCACGTATTTTGACCAGATCTAATAAATATGAGCACCTTACTCCTGTGTTAGCATCACTACATTGGCTTGCTGACAAATATTGGGCTGATTATAAAGTACTGATATTAACTATTAAAGCAGTGCATTAACTTATATATGCTTTTTTTGTGATCTTCTTTGTCTCTCCCTGCCCAGAGCCCTAGATCCTGTGTGCAATGTGAGCTGCCGCTGTAGACCCCCATCAATCCCTGTCTATTAACCTGTCAACCAGACCGATTCCAGACCAGTCCTCCCATGTCTTCCGCAGTCCCTGAACCTGGATCCCCCAACTACTGACTACCAAACTTGAAGGCACAACATCAGCCACTCAAATGGACTTACCCTAAAACAGTCTTAATATCCATTTGAGCACACTGTGCCAGGCAAAAGAGGACAGGCTTCCCCCCTTTAGTCTGGTTCCCTAGTCTCGACTAAGGGAGATTTTGCCTTTCAACTTATCTTTTGTGAAGTGTTCTGTGACAATGTATTTGTAAAAAATGCTATACAGATGAATTTGATTTGAATTGGAATATAGTGTTACAATAACAGTCTTTGTTCAGTAACAATCAAGTGTTAAATGTTAAGAAATTGGCTAGATCAGTACCACTCTGTAGTCATATACGTATACTGTATATGTTTTGTGCGTTTCTTCTAGACATTTAGCTATTTGTGTTAATTTGCTTTTTTAAATTTACATTTCAAAGTAATTAAAACAATTATGGAAGTTAAGTCCAAATGAAAATGTACCAATCTACAATATTGCAATCAACAATCCCTCCTGTTACTGCTTTCACAGTCATATCTGAAAGTACAAGAACATGTTGGCCCAAGCCATAGTCGCCCATGCTATATTTGAAGGCAGTGTAAACAAGATCAAAAGTGCAACCGTACTCTCACTCACACACTCCCACAAATACACCACACACACACACACACACACAAAAAGACAATAACTGATTCCACAAGTATTCATGCCCCTTGACTTAATTTAGCTGCAATTACAGCTTTGAGTCTACTTGGGTAAGCCTCTACCAGCTTTGTACATCTGGGAACTGCAATTTTCGGCCACTCTTCTTCACAAAATGTTCCACAGATTCTCAATGGGATTGAGATTTGGGCTTTGACTGGGCTACTTCAGGACTTTGATCTTTTTATTTTTAAACCACCTCAAATGTCGCTTTTACTATATGCTTTGGGCAATTTATGGTAGGGATAGTGTTCTTGGGATGATGTGCAGTGTTAGTCTTGCATCAAATATATCACCTAACATTGATGCCAAAAAGTTAAATCTTTGTCTCATCAGACCATAGAATCTCCCTCCACTTGGATTGAGAGTCTCCCACATGCCTTCTGCCAAACTCTAGGTGAGATTTTCATGAGTAGCCAGAAATCCCAATTAAATCAATTTTGACTCTATGAAGTAAGAAAATAAAATGTGAAAAATGTCAAAGGGGGGAAATACTTTTTATACCCACTGTATATATTTAGGAAATGGGAGCAAAATGTCAATGGAATAATAGGCCACACTTACCCGTTCTTTAACAAACTTTCACAAGATTGAGAAAAGAAAGGTAGAAGAGACATTGCAGTGGTGAATATTTAAAAGCAGTGCAGGAATGTTAAAGCAGTGCAACACATCTAAGCTTCAAAGCAAATGGAAAAAGTTAATATATTACTGCTGGGAGTCATGACAACCATTTGGCTCAAAGTTTAAAGCATTACCATGTAAGAAAAAAAGACAGTGCCCAAATGAATAAGAAAATCTATTTCATAAAATAAAAAATCTCCAACTAGAGAGTAATGTAATGAATGAATTTCCAATGTGTCTAATATATGTAAAAAATGTATTGAACATTATTAGAAAATATTGAGGCTGAAGAATACACTGTCATTAATTTTGCAGCATATTATGTTGCATATATGTTGCATGTATCGCATAGTGCAGAATATGTATAAAATTGTACATATGGCAAAAAACTTGGCCATGAAAAAAAGAATAACTTGTACTATGTTTTTACAAATAATTTAAACACTTATTTACATATATTATTTATATCAGTGGTTCCCAACCTCAGTCCTGGGGACCCACTGTGTATGCTGGTTTTCATTCCAACCATAATTGCAACCTCAGAATTGTAACTAGCCATTAATTGTTCTTGATTAGGCATGATTTACCATTTCACCATTTAGCTATGAATGCCATGAACAATGAATGTGCTATATTCACATACCTGGACTTTAAATCAGTCACATCAACAAATGCTTTTATGTTCTCTAATGTGCTGTATGACACACGATTCCTTTAGAAAGAGGTTACCCTTTTTAATTTATTAAATGATAGACTGGCAGGTGAAATCAGCTGGGGCTAAATGTTGAAAGTGTGGGCACCTAGTCACTGAAACTAAAACATTTATGGAAAATAAAGAGTTCAATGACAGAGCAATGGGCAATGAGCCAAACCTGCAATGTGTTTAAATAAATGTAAGGAAAGATAGCAGAACTTACACACATGCTCTCAACAACCTTATTTGATCAAGGTATTGGTAGTAACAAACAGCATACACAGAGGGTCCCCAGGACCGAGGCTGGGAACCACTGATTTATACATTGGATTTCATATTTGACTATACATACATTACTTAAGAGGACTGGATCCATGCTTTCCAAAAAATAAATAAACAAATTATATTAAAATCTAAGCCAACAGCAAATTTTAAATTGGTGCAAATCTTTCACGAAATGCACCTGGGACAGAGGTGTGCTGCTGTGCTGATGAGGGACATAGGACATTACCTCTTGGCCCATCTCCATTGCACACAGTTTGGCAGACTGGTCCTTGGCATCCACCATCACATTGAACATGGTGCATATTGCCTGCGGGATGCGGAAATCTGTTGTCCGACTGCTCTTCTGAAGCTTTGACTCAAAAGCAATCCTGGTACTGTAAACAATAAGGAAAGGGAAAGGGAAAGAAAGAAGGGGAAAGGAACATTGGAAAAGTTAAAATTGCTACCTTTTGGCAGGGATAAATGTCTGAATAGTGACAGGGCACACAGGGAGTCAGTTTAAATCAGATTTATACCATTGAAAGTTATCAAATATGGACTAGAAAAATGGTACAGCAATAGGAGAAACAAATTCCATTGTACAAGTTTTAATTATTTGTCCATGATTTTGATCTTTAAGCTGTCAGATGAAAGTCTAAATAGATAAACTAATAGCTTCAATGTGAATTGTACAATTCAAGCATGAATGGCCCTAACTCACTCATCACGCTGATGGGTTCCATGATAGACCCAAGATCCTCTTTTGATGAACAAGCGGCCTTCATGAAGCCCTAAATGGTTAATGACCAACATGTGCCAGAGTTTTAGTACTCGAGACGGTTCTCGAGACCACATTTTAAAAGTTTTGGTCTCGTCTTGGAATCAGCTGCATTTTTACTAGGTCTTGACTCGGTCTCGGAAAACAGATGACTCATAATTTCTGCTCAGACCAGCCGAGACCTATAATATTTGCATTGTAATTTTCAATGGCCAATTAAATAAAATTTAAATTATGATCATATTATAATGAACAGTTATCATAATTATCATTAATCTTATTCATAAACTAGGTGAATCAATAAAACTGTTCCAGTGAAAGTTGATACCCCGCCAACCAATGACTGCGTGATCCAGGTTTCAACTTGAATATCACGTTGTTTCTCCAACCTTAACCGTAAACGTCTTTAACGTCTAACTTTAACTTGTTAACATCTGCTAGAAGTCAGTCTGTCCATGTACGGTTTGCGTATACATATCATAAAGATTTTATTTGCAAAACCTAAATAAAATAAAAACACACTGCAAATATTGTAAGCAAAACATAACCGAGACAGCTCGGATGACTTCTCCCGACACTTGGAAAGGACTCATAAAAAGAGGTAAATTTAAATAATTTTATAAACGTTAACAACTAAATTAACCAGTGTTGTGCCAGATCATTTTTAACCCCATAACTGTCACTTGCCCAGGCCACTTTGCCAGGCCATCTACATCACATATTACATTCTCCTTTAAATGTCATGGTTAAATGTACAGAAAATATGGGCATGCGTTATATGCACAGATCGGATGGAATCTCCCCTTTTCAACAATCAAATTTGTTGAATGTGATACCACTTCACATCAACTGCAATGTCACCAAAAAAATCCTGTCCCGATTCAAGGCAGGGTACTCTTGGAGAATACCTGCTCTTTACCTTTGGTGAAGTCTATAAGTCCCAAAATATGACAAATCATTGATAATGTGGGCATCCTGATCACCGTAAGGGTCTAACGAATAAAAGTAGTCACCCTGTTTTATCACAAGAGCAAGCCAAATCAAGAGAATTCCAATGTTGTGTTTCCTATCACCAACAGCAAAGATGTCATTCTCCTGGGTCTACGAGAGTGATTATGTTTCACATAGGAAAGTTTTATATCCTTGCGATGGTAAATCTTTGCTATAAACTAAGCCCACACCCATCATTCTATGATCAGTATTGACCAAACAGCCCCCGAATGGCAACCAGCATCACTATTAACATCATCATGTTGCATAATTGATTCCCTTCATATATACTGAAATAAAATTTGTGTACGGTTCTAGCCAATGCGTTGTCCTTTACAACAATATGAGGTTTCCTTTGGTTTGCATTTACTATCATGAATGTGCTATGCGCATATCGTGATGCTAGTTCGAGTTCATGTCCTGTGACAGAGACTGCTTCAATGACTGGCACAACCACAATAACCTATAGTTGGGAAAGGATAGAAACTATCGAATAGTTTCACTGACATCTTGCTACCTACTAAGTGCTGTCCCAAAAGTACTCTCTACTGAGACAGCTACGTCATTTTGTGCTGCCCTATGTAGGTAGCTGCCTAGTGAGTGAGACTCTACCATATTGCCATTCTGTGGTTTAACGTGGTATTTCGCACAATGTATTGTTTTGGTGTTGCACTTGTGATGAGATTTAGGAAGTTATAAAAATAGAATCTTACAAAATCAATTACTGTAGACAGCCGATTAAATCCGAGGATTTCTCTTTCTTCGCCTTTATTTTTCTTCATGGGTCCCTGAACATTTTGATTATGTGTACAGCAATGAAGTGTCAGCAGTGTCAGCAGCAATGAAGTTTGCAAAGTACTTCATAAAGCAAACAGATAAAACATACATGTGAACAATTAATGTAACGTACACAGATGAAGAGGATTTAGAACAGGAGAGAGAATGTGGTTACGTATTCTGTTCTGACCTATTCCACAATGGGCATTATTGAAAATTGCAAGTTGGTTCCATAATCTATCGCTGTTCTATTCGTTTATTTAAATGTACATAAATAATTTTTGCAATTAAATGTATTATACAAAGTAATTACATCGAAGCTGTGCGGAACCAGCAGGGGCCTCACCGTTTTACACAGGACTCAATCATGTCACTAGACATGAGTTTGAGGCGGCTCTCCAGGTGCTTGGCGAACTCCTCCTCGGGCCAGTGCAGGTCACGGATGAAGGTCTGCAGGGCGTCCAGCTTCCAGAAGAGGTCCTCCGAGGTCCCAGAACCATTGCTACCAGGGAGAGGGATAGGCTAGGGTCAAAGGTCACAACATATTTTCCTCATGGAGAGGTCAGGGAACAGAGTGTGTCTCTCTGTGTTTGTTTGTTATTTATTTTTACCATATACTGATGGTTCTTAATTAATTAATTTCACAATCAATTAATGGTAAAAAATAAAAGGACATACAGTGCATCCGGAAAGTATTCACATCGCTTCACTTTTTCCACATTTTGTTATGTTACAGCCTTATTCCAAAATGGATTCAATTGAAATAGTTATTTTCCTCAATAAAACACAAATAAATGTTTAAAATTCATATAATGTGATTTTCTGGGATTTGTTTATATATTCTGTCTCTCACTGTTAAGATGAACCTACCATGAAAATTATAGACTGTTCCTTTCTTTGTAAGGGGGCAAACTCACAAAATCAGCAGGGGGTGAAATACTTATTTTCCCCACTGTAGATCTGGGGAAAGGTATAAAAACATTGCTAAAGCATTGAAAGCACGCAGGAGAACAGTGGGCTCCATCATTGTGAAATGGAAGAAGTTTGGAACCACCACAACTCTTCTTAGAGCTGGCTGTCTGGCCAAACTCAGTAAATGGGCAAGAAGGGCCATGGTCAGGGAGGTGACCAAGAACCCAATGGCCACTCTAAGAGAGCTTCAGAGTTCCTCTGCAGCGATGGGAGAACCTGGTAGAAGGACAAACATCTCTGCAGCACTCCATCAATCAGATCTTTATGGTAGTAAAAATAAATTTCTGGAAATAGAGGTTGATATCAATAGCAAAGGCTATGATATCATAGGGATTACAGAGACGTGGCTGGGAGAAGAGGACGGGGACAAATACAATATAGAAGGGTATAAACTTATTAGGAAGGATAGATCCGGTAAGAGAGGTGGGGGGGTGGCACTATATGTGAAAGATAATCTCAATGTGCAGGAGTTTCCAGAAATTAGCCAACGCATGCCTAGCGAGGATATTTGGATAAAGCTCATAGGGGAACATGAGAAGGGATTAAATATAGGGGTGTGTTATCGACCACCAGCTTCAGACAGCAATATGAATATAATGCCTTTTGAAAATATAAAACAAGCTTGCAGAGGAGGTGAGACTATTATCATGGGTGACTTAAGTTACCCTGGTATTAATTGAGAATTGGAGACAGGACCAGGAAATAGGGAGGAAGAATTTCTAGATGTTATTAATGATCTTTTTTTGGCACAGTATGTTAGACAGCCTACAAGAGGAAATTCAATTCTAGATCTGGGGCGTCATTTATAAAACGTACTTACGCACAAATTTGATCTTAGAACGTGCGTACGCTCAAATCCACGTCAAAGTTCAGATTTATAAAAACGGTCTTTGACGTGGAAAAGTACTTACCTCCACGTCAGGTTTCAACCTGGCGTACGCACTTTTCCTTGTGGCAATGTTGGAGTACTGCAGGTATTCGCGGTCTCATCTCTTCTCTGTCCTGACCCCTCGCTGGTGAAATAATCTTCCGCAATCGGTCAGGACCGCGGAATCACTTGCGATCTTCCGCGAGAGACTCAAAACCCACCTTTTCAGACTCCACTACCACTGAATTCTGTACATCTAGCTAATTGTCATCACCACTGCCTACTTGCTCAACACTATATACCCCTGCTTACTCCATTAAAAAATAATAATTGACTAACCTTTTCCTTCCCAGTGTTACAGGTATGGTACGCGGCTGCCTGCAATGGTTTATCGCTGTATTACTGCACTGATCTCTTGCGCGTACTATGATTGTTCCTACCATGTATTAATGTACATATTGTAAGTCGCTCTGGATAAGAGCATCTGCTAAATGCTTAAAATGTAAATGTAATGTAAAATGTATTCGAAATCTAACAGCGCCAACATGTCGTCTGCTGCCTATTATTATTATTATTATTATTATTAGTAGTAGTAGTAGTAGTAGTAGTATTACCAGATTGAACACATTGCTTAGGTTATACGTAATGGTTTGCACAATAAAGTTATTAATAAATTAAAACAACATAAGCTAAGCTACTTGTGGAAAACAAAACAAAAACACACATTGGTTTTCCAAAACTACCCCAATTAGCATAATTGACACATCCTTGAAATGTATTTAATACATATTATGGTTCCACGCGTGTAAAACACTTCGGTCAATCTGTAGGCTATAAAATAGAATGGCTTCGCTTCTCGAAGATATCGCCAACCGCGCAATAAGAAGGGAACGAGTTATTAGAGATTTTGACCTCAGTTTTAAATCAGTTTTAAAATTATTTACGTCCTTCAGGGACCTTTGCTGCCCCCGTTCACAGCCTGGGCTACAGACTGCCAGGCCACGTACTTGGTTGTACTGGTAAAGCCATTGGAAAGGCTCCCAAACAGCGCCCCTGCACGCAGCTGCACCTCCGCCAACAAGACCTCGATTTCCGCCTCGCTAAAATTCTTTTTCTTGCAGCTCGCCATTATCAAATAGAAAATTTCTGTTTTGATTCGTGCTCCTTTATATGCTAATGATATTAATTAGGGGGCGTTTACAAGGCGGAGATCTAAAACCATTCAGCTACGCACAATTTCAAGATCATTTGCGATTTATAGATTTAACATCTGGGCGAGTGGCGTACGCACATTTTTTTGGGCATACGTTCAGTTTCTCTGAATCACACTTACGCACATTTCAGAAATGATCTTAGATCAAATATAGGATGGTTTCTACGCAACTTTTTATAAATGAGGCCCCTGGTGTTATGTAATGACGCCGACAGAATCAGTAGTATAGAGGTAATGGAACCCATTGGGACAAGCGATCATTCCACAATCGGATTTGATATATTATGGCAAACTAAGAGGGCCCCATCTAACTCAAGGATTTTAAATTTTAGGCGTGCCAACTTTAAACAGATGCGATTAGAATTAAGCATGGTAGACTGGGGACATCTTCTTGATTGTAGGACAGTGAATGAAAAGTGGGACAAGTTTAAAAGGGTTATACTTGATGCACAGTGTAAATGTATTCCTACGGTGCGGAAAAGTAAGTTGAAAAAGCAGTCCCCACCGTGGATAAATAAAGATATGCGACAGAGTTTGAGGGAGAAGAAAAAACTGTTTAAGATATATAAAAACGACAGTACCGAGAGTAATAAGGCTGAATATTGTCGTGTGTGTGCTAAGGTCAAAAAATAACTAAGGGTAGCCAAAAGGATCTGCGAAAGGCAAATTGCAGAAAATGCTAAAAGTAACCCTAAGCGTTTTTTTCAATACTGTAGTAGGAAAAGAAAAGTCAAAGAGGAGATTAAATAACAAAGACGGGGCACTGCTCTATAAAAATAAGGATATTGCAGATGCTCTAAATGGCTGTTTTGTAGAGAGTTTTACCAGAGAAGAGGCTGCTAATAGGCCGGAAGGCATATTCATTACTCAGAATGTCTTAGCGGATACAGAGATAGGGGATATGGAAGTATTGGATAAATTTCATAAATTAAAGACTAATAAGGCAGCCGGCCCGGATGGCATATACCCCAGGGTACTAAAGGAGTTAAGCGAGATCATTTTTAAACCACTGGCAAGTATTTTTAGACTGTCTTTAAAGACTGGTGAATTACCAAATGACTGGAAACAGGGTATTGTGGTACCAATATATAAGAAAGGGGACCGTACTGATCCAGCAAACTATAGGCCTATTAGTTTAACTTACATCATATGCAAAATATTATAATCTATTATTAAAGATAAACTAGAAGTATTTCTTGAAAATTACAACATCCTAAGGGATAGCCAGCATGGTTTTTGCAAGGGTAGGTCATGTCTGACAAATCTGCTGACATTTTTTGAGGAAGCAACCAAGTGTCTGGATGAGAGAAAGGCGTATGATATTATATACTTAGATTTCCAAAAAGCATTTGATAAGGTGCCACATGACAAACTCATTATCAAAATGAGAGCAGTAAGAATTACAGGTGGCATTTTAGAGTGGGTTCGGAACTGGTTACGGGATAGAACACAAAGGGTAGTAATAGGCGGGATCTCATCCGAGGAGGGTATAGTGGGAAGTGGAGTCCCGCAGGGATCGGTGCTGGGACCACTGCTCTTTATCATTTACATAAATGACATTGATATGGACATTGAAAGTACATTAGTTAAATTTGCAGATGATACAAAACTGGGAGGCTTAGCAAATAGTCAGGAATCTACTAAAGTAATCCAAGACGATCTGAATAGAATCCAGAAATGGGCAGAAACCTGGCAAATGAAATGTAATACAACTAAATGTAAAGTTCTACATGTGGGGAATAAAAACATAGGACAGGATTATTTTATGGGAGGTAGAAAACTAGAATGTGCACACGTAGAAAAAGACCTAGGAGTACTAGTTGATCAAAGCTTGTCAGGGACTGGTCAATGTGCGGTAGCAGTTAAAAAAGCCAACAGGATGCTGGGATACATAGCCAAGAGTATTGAGTACAAATCGAAGGAGATCATACGCACCCTATACAATGCCCTTGTTAGGCCACACTTGGAATATTGTGTGCAGTTCTGGGGACCGCATTACAAAAAGATATAGATGCGCTGGAAAAGGTCCAAAGACGGGCAACCAGACTGATTCCAGGCATAAAAGACAAGTGTTATGAGGAAAGGCTAGAAATGCTTGGACTGTTCAAGCTTAGTAAAAGGAGACTTAGGGGAGATTTGATTGAGGCTTTTAAATGTATTAAAGGAATTAACAAAGTGAATTTCAGGAAATTATTCAAGTTGAGTTCGGTTAGCAGAACAAGGGGCATAAATGGAAACTGACAAAGGGTAAATTTCACACGGACACTAGGAAATATTTTTTCACACAGAGAGTGATCAATGCGTGGAATAGCTTGCCTGGACATGTAGTGGAGGCTGAGACACTAGGAGTATTCAAGGCCAGGCTCGATCCGGTGTTAGACACTCTAGCCTTTGGGTAAACTAAGCATTGTGAGAAGATTAGTGGTAGGAATGGACGAGCAGTGTTGGGCTGAATGGCCTGTTCTCGTCTTCCCCTTATGTTATGTTATGTTATGTTAGTGGCTAGACGGAAGCTACTCCTGAGTGAAAGGCATATGACAGCACACCTGGAGTTTGCCAAATGGCACTTAAAGGACTCTAAGAGCATCAGGAAAAAGATTATCCGGTCTGATGAGACACAAATTGAACTTTTTGGCCTGAATGCCAAGTGCTACCATAAAGGTCTGATTGATGGAGTGCTGCAGAGATGTTTGTCCTTCTACCAGGTTCTCCCATCGCTGCAGAGGAACTCTGAAGCTCTCTTAGAGTGGCCATTGGGTTCTTCGTTACCTCCCTGACCATGGCCCTTCTTGCCCGGTTACTGAGTTTGGCCAGGCGGCCAGCTCTAATGAAGAGTTGTGGTGGTTCCAAACCTCTTCCATTTCACAATGATGGAGCCCACTGTTCTCCTGGGTGCTTTCAATGCTTTAGCAATATTTTTATACCCTTCCCCACATCTATGCCTCAACACAATTCTATCTCGGAGGTCTATGGAGAGTTCCTAGAACTTCATGGCTTGGTTTTTACTCTGACATGCACTGTCAACTGTGGGACCTTATATAGACAGGTGTGTGCCTTTCCAAATCACGTCCAATCAATTGAATTTACCACAGGTGGACTCCAATGAAGTTCTAGAAACATCTCAAGGATGATCAGTGAAAACAGGATGCACCTGAGCATAATTTTGAGTGTCATAGCAAACGGCGTGAATACTGGGGTATTGCCATTATGGGGTATTGTGTGTAGAATTCTGAGAAAAAAAAAGAATTGAATCCATTTTGGAATAAGGCTGTAACCTAACAAAATGTGGAAAAAGTGAAGCGCCGTGAATACTTTCCGGATGCACTGTATATGTCCATAACAAATCAATGCAGAAAAGCATGATTATTTCCAGTGGTTGGAGGGGGAGGGGTGAGGGGGGGCTTGGGCTCATGCAAACTTTCATTATTGTAAGCACATGTCATGGTATTCTCTGCGATACACAGCTCAGGTAGGGCTGGGGAATGTACTGATGAGAGAGTCTCCCAAAATTAAACAGGGATCATCGAAGATCGATTAATGTATTTTTTCATTTTTTTTGGTTTGTGTCAATGTGCTAAACAGAACAGCCTCTCTCACAGCACTCCAGCCAGATCATTGGGTATCCAGCATGGTAACTATACCATGCAGTGTCAGGAGTGCTGCCATCCTCAGTAGAAGTGATGGGGGGAGGAGTGGGTGGTTTCTACTGTCTCGGATGCCAGCTGCACTGAAGTTGCGACCTCTTCAGAGCAACAGCTAACAATGTACACATAGTACTACAACCAGGGGGGACAACTGGACAATGCTCATCCTGGATCAGCACTTTGAGAGACAAAGCTACCATACAGAAGCATTCAGCACCTGCTCTCTAATGCGCACAGGAAGACTGGAGGATAATCAGAACATGCTGGAAAGATACAAAGGCACCTTCAAATTGTATCATTCTACATAATTCTCAAAATAATTTCAACAATAACAAAAAAAGAAAATCTAGAATTGTGTTATTTGTATTGTTGACAGAGAAGCACACAATTTCAACCACAGGAAATAAATGATCCTAATACAGCAATAAGGTTATTAAAGAAAGATCAAAGCTGTACTTAGACAATGCTATACAAGCCAAAGGAACTGTCACAAACACTCCCTACAGTCCATAGTAACTAGTGTGAGATGATTAGATATGTTTGTATAGCGTACTGGTTTTGTTGTAAACCATAATGATAGTTGCTGAAAACAACCATCTGGATTTGTATCTTTCCACACTACTGTTCAACGGCATGCAAGTTTAGGAAAATGAAAAGGCATCAGGTTTTTACATTTAAAAAACAAAGCAAAATAGCCTAATCCAGTCTTCCAGTGCAGTGTACTTGGCATGAAAATGACTTGAGAAGTAAAGAACACAATTTTGGAAAGCATCTTTCTAATGTTTATGCTAGCTCCAGTGTACAACTGTGTATAACAAACAGGATTACAGAAGCGGCAGGTTCTGTGTGATTGTGTCTGTGTGTTTGGCAGTGTGTGTGTGTGTGTGTGTGTGTGTGTGTGTGTGTGTGTGTTAGGTACTGTGTGAGTGTGTCTGTGTGAGTTAGGCATAGTGTGAGTGTGTATGTGTGTAAGGCTTGAATTGAATAATTGCATGCACAGATTGAATCTGTATTTCACAATATAAAATGTATACTGGTTAGTAATTGAATTTAATCATTACCACATTCAGCTTTTGAATATTCCATTTAAAAAATTGGGGCCTCCCGGGTGGTCTAGTGGTTACAATGTTCGATGCTGGCCACTGTGACCGGGGTTAGATTCCACCGGCCGCGCCTGAGTCTGCTCTGCCCGGGAGTGCCAACGGGGGCGCCAATTGGCTGTCCGCCCCAGGGAGGGGGGAGGGAAGCCAACAGAAAGTTTGCTGCACACAGGAGTGACTCTGTAGTACCAGAGTTATGGTTGACAGCCTGGTGAGTGCCATCTCGGACGAGAAAATACTTCGCCGATACTTTGTCACTACCGGTCACAGGGCTACGGCAGTGAACTTACAATACGAGGGGTGGATTGACATGAAAAATAGAGTGTGTAATTGGCTACTAAATTGGGAGAAAATGTAATAAAATCAGAAACACAATTTTTACTTTTTTTTAAGTAATAATCAAATTTATTTCTTTTGAAAAAACATTTCAAGAAGACAAACCACATTTTCAAACTCTTATTTCAAGTTCATTGGAAGTTACATTCAATTTACAAAAGCATTCAAATTCAGTTCACCAAAAAATTATGTTTTCTGAGACATCCAGGCATGCTAGGAAAAAGTAGAAGATCATGGATTTCATCTCATTCCCTTCTAACCAATCACGCAGGAGAACGGGTGACCACCTGACATCAGACGTCTGTGCAGTAAGTAAGTGCCTCTGCCAGTAGCAGTGTGAATTACTACCACAACTTGAACTGACATGATTTTTTTAACTGAACATGGTGGTGTTCCAGAATTAAATGGGGGAGTAGCCAATATCTGGCCATCACATACATGTTAAGAACCATTGTGGAAGTTGGGTCACCTTGACTGTGTCTATCTGTGGGAGTAAGGGTATGCCTGCCTATCTCACATGCAAGTAACATCAATGCAAAGTTACATACACGACCACATCACAATATAAATTTACTGTTTGAGTTTGTGTTTGGACTCATCAGCCAGCCAGCACACAGTCAAGCAAATGTTTTGGGAGATTGGTTGGTATAGGGACTGATAATTCATTTTGATCGCTGGCAAGCTCCAAAACTTGTTACTTTAGCTAGCTACCAGTTTCGATCGTGAAATAGTTATGCTATAGTTACACAATAATTATCTAATATTAGCTACATTCACAATTTTAACAAATGTAGCAACAACCTAAAGTCCTTAGCCAGCTTAACTCTAGCCAACATAATGTTTCCTCCCCTGAGTCTCAGCCAGTTATGCATCAACCCCCTATTGACGTATCAGGATACTTAATGATTCACGATCAGGTGTACTCTGGTGATAATTATTCCCACAGATTTAAGTTTTGTTCAGATTTGTACATTTTGTTCTGCTATCAAAATTCCACTGGTTTGCTCTGTTTAATACAATGGTTTATAAATTGTATAATAGCCACTGGTTCGAATATGAAATTACACCGCTGCATTTATTTTGCCAAACGCTAGCACCAGGTAAAGAGAGACATGTAGTGGTCTTCATTACATGTGTTTACATACTGATTTTCTCAGTGATCATAGTTAATGTTAACTAGCTACTTAGCAGCCCATGTAATTCCGGTTACTTTTATTGCTTTAATTTATGACAGAATAATCAGGTTTTAATAGCCAACAACTTGCTGGAAATGTTTAGTAATATCAACATGGTGAACTGAAGTTGAAATGAAGTTGAACTAAGATGAACTTGAAGTCAAGATGCCAGGTTAGTGGCATGCCTATTCTTTCTGAATAATGAATTGCATTTAAGAAAGACAGACAGACAGACATGCTCTTATTTTCACAGATGGGCAGTCAGCAAGACTTATCTTCCACCCCAGTTCTTGACGTGTATGTGACAACCAGACTTTGCTTACTCCACAGTAACCCCCTATATAACACCCACCTATTCTGGAACACACCCAAGTAGCTACAAGTTTTACAACAGCCACTGATAGTCCAACAATGAGCCATGGTTTGTCTATTTGTCATAATCATACAGTGAAATGTGAAAAAATAAATGTGTTGTCAGTTCACGTTTTAGTACAGTCATGCTGCTGCCTGGCACTCGCACAGGCCACCACAGTAGCAAACTTGCTAGAGATCAAAGCTAGCTAGTTAGCAAACAAGACAAAGCAATTTGTTTATTGATTTTCTTATGATTTTATAGCAAATGTTGTTTGGAATTGTGTAGAAACCATTTTTTATCTCCATTTGAACCAGGGGTTGCCATCCAAGAAGGGTCTGATTCAAATAATCAAGGTCTTGTTATCCGTTGTTTTAGTGCTGAGCTAGAACAAAAGACACACCAACACCTACATCTCTGCCTTACCTTGTGCTAGCAGTTGACATATAATAATTACAAATGTGAATTTCATATTTTGCTAACTAAAATTATAAGATTGATAAATCGTTGGAGGATGTCACAGCAAACAAGATGTAAGTTTGATATAGCAGTTTACATGAGTCATGAACAAAACTTACATCTGTGGGCATAATGATTTACACCTCCTGATCGTGAGTCATGACGTTATACAGTGATTTGTCAAATAGGGGGTCGATGCACTACTGTTCCTTAGTGAGTAAAAAGGGATATACACAATAACTGGCCGAAGCTCAGGGGAGGTAACATTATGCTGGCTAAAGCTAAGCTGGTTAAGGACTTCAGGTTATTGCTACATTGCCTAAAATGGCAAACATGCTACATAATTATCGCACTACTCTCATAATCTTCACAGTTATCCACTAATAACTGGCACCTAGTTACCAAAATGAACAATTACAGCATGTTTCGGAACCGCCAACGATCAAAAGTACCTAACTAGAACCAGTCCCCTAACCGGTCAACCTCCCAAAACATTTAATTGACTAACGTGCTTCTTTTCTCACAAATCCAAACAGTTAGTAGGTTGTTTACAGTCATGTGACATGCGTTGGTGGTCAAGAAGTGAAATCATGCAGGGAGGCAATGAGCAGTACTCGCTTTATGATAAAAGTTTAGAAGCCAATGTTTGAGAGAGATATAAACTAAAGATCGATTGATTTCTCACAATAAATGAAACATTTTCCCGCTCTCGAGTCTGTGGACATAGTTAACTATTATAACTATAGCTAACAGACGTCATTTTTCTCGATCGACCACCAAATATCGAAGCACCATTTCATTTTTGTTGGCCATTGTGCTTATGTTAGGTATTATTAACAGTTACGGATGCAAACCCTAAAGCGGCCATACATGGGGGCCTTGCAACTGGGATTTGTGAAATTAAGGTAACATTGATTTAAGTTAAATACAAATTGTGAGCAGCTGTAATATGTAGACCATATGCTACCACATATATATGTTCAGTTTATAAGTTCCCATTAATGTTCTAGTGACATAGAAAGCAATGCTAACATATGAAAAGTGAGTATCACAGGCTAATCATATGAAATGGCAAAAAAAAACTGTCTGAGCTGACCGAAAAGCAAATGAAACAACACAACATTGCTTACGTAGAAAAAAAAAAAACGAATCTATCAAGAGAGTAAATGAAAATGCATTTAGCCATAGGGATAGCAGAATGCTTTGTGAGATTAGTAAAATAGCAATGTCTTTGAGCATATAAATAACTAGCAACTAAAGTTAGCAACAAAATTACCACCAAATGGAGCCACTGCAGCGCCACTGCAGTGAAGAGATGTGACGTCATCTGTAAACTACCTATAGTGTGAAGTGGTCCTTCTATGGACCTTTGCGGTAACGAGCATGCACGAACACGTCTCGTTATTGCACAGTATACATACTGCAAGGACTGAAGAGCCGTACCATTACTAGTACACAAGACTGGCAGGCATTCCCTAATTCCCTTAGGTAACTTCCACAATGGTTATTAATGTGTATATGATGGCCAGACATGGTTACTCCACAGTAATACCCCCCATTTAATTCTGGAACACCACCATGATCAGTTTAGAAAAATCATGTCAGTTGAAGTTGTGGTAGTAATTCACACTGGTACTGGCACTTACTTATTGCACAGGCTTCTGATGTCAGATGGTCACCCGTTGTCCTGCATGATTGGTTACAAGGGAGTTTGATTAAATCCATGGTCTTCTCAGTGCTGGGCTGTGTCTAAGAAAATATAATTTTTTGGTAAACTGAATTTGAAAACTGAATTTGAATGTTTTTGGAAGTTGAATGTAACTTCCAATTAATTTAAAATAAAGGTTAGCAAATTTGATGATTTGTGATCATCAAATGGTTTTGATTTGTGTTTAAGTGAAATGAAATTGAATATTTCTTGAATCATATTTGTTCAATTCAAATACAGATTACATTTCTGCATAATATTATTCAATTCAAGCCTTACAAATTCAATATGATGTAATTCAATTTGTGGTGGCACTAATATCACTCCATACTGAAGCGCTGAACCCATTGGACTTTGCTTTCGATTAGATGATGTGTTACCGTACAGGAAGGTGTGGAGGGAATGCTTTTAATTAATGGCTGCAACTGTATCCAAACATAGCATAGTAATCACATTATTGTTCCCTTTGCTATCAGTTCTATCAGAGACAGCAAACTAATTTAATATTTTGATTATGAGAAAACAAAAAGCCAAAATTATACTAATAATTAATATGTAACAGCATAACAATCCATGATAGCTTTCCTGCCATTGTGAATATACTGCCTGAATTGTAAAATGGCAAGACCTGGCTAAACACAGTTTTTGGTAAACGTGTCCCTCAAGCACAAACAACACATCGTCAAAAGAAACCAAATACAGGGTCAAACTAGACAAATTACGTTTCAATCTGAGGATCCATTTAATACAAATAGACATCAGAAGACATCTTCATGCCAAGGTGACTATTGTTAATAAATAATATCTAATGTGAACTCGTTGAATACACACTCAGAGTCATATATAGCAGCCATCCAAGACGGGGTTGAAAAGCTAGGCATGTGGGGAAGGTTAACTGATAGTCCTGCGACTGGTACTGGTAGATTTGGTACTTTGGGAATTTGGAGGTTGACATTGGGAAGATTCACATTGGGCAGATTACTTGTTAAACTCCTGTAGAAGAAACAGACACAAAGGAAATTGTATAACAGTGATAATATTAATGATGCAAAAGCACTGTGACACTTCATCTGATCCTGAATTCAATCCAACCGCAATGTACTTTGTCTTTAACTTTGATTAAGAAATGTAAGTGTTTTTCTTTCATTCCTTACACAGCATTTGTGGGGGGGTTTTGTAACACAGGGGAACATTTATTAGTCAATAAGTAATAGGTTTTGTGGATTTGCAGCTACATTTAAGCAAGCCCAATTTATGAATAAAAAACTAAAATGAAATAAAAACTAAACATTTTTAGACCAAAAAATAACACAAACCTGTAAAGGAAGAGAAAAATAAGCAGCATTTTCTGGCAAGGGAGACAGGTTAAACACTACAGAAATTCATTTGGTCACACTTTGGGCCCTATTTTCATGCCGGCGCTAAGTGGCGTTATGCCCTAGCGCAGGCAAATTGCCAGTTTAGAATATTTCCCGTCTCCGCCGAGTTTGGCAATTTCGTGGTGCGCAGTGAAGGCGTTTGCGCGACTATGGGTTGGGCAGCGCAATAGGGGGTGTGACAATGAAAACAGTCGGGCGCTATGCAAGTTTGGTGTCAAATAATGAGTTTGCGTTAACATCCAACTAGACCACCTATTGGTGACTTCAATTTGGTGTTTATCATTTTAAAAACACCATTAAAAATAACATACCTATAGGAAAAATTATTACATTTATTAAAATTATTAAAGCTGTTCACTACATATGTTTTAGTATAAATGATTATAATATATAATTTTATTTATGAACTGCTTATTAATAGTAAACCTGATCCTGGAGAGCCACAGCAAGTCCAGTTTTTTGTTGTTACTCAACAGTTATTTGGTAAATGAAAGGAGTTGGTTGCACAATTAATTGACCTCACATGGTTTCTAGGATCTAATTTGGTTGTTGATTTTAAAGTGAAATTTCTGTGGCTCTCCAGGGCCAGGACTGGCTACCTCTGGTACAGAGATAGCCTTAAAATGCAGTTAGGCCACTGATAGGGATGCAACACAATGTCAAAAGATTAGAAAGGGAGTGAAGAAATGGCAACTCTGCCCCACACAGCACACAGAAAAGACTTAAATTCTCTGGTGACATTTCAAAGCACAGACTATGAGGGTTAGTACAATAAATAATAAAATATAATCTGAGATTATATATTTTAGGAGTCAGGAGTCAGGGACACTAAACCTTCTCACGACACACACCCCACAGCCCAGATTGGAAACGTCATAGAGCAGCAGGAGGTAATTTAGCCTATGCACTGCAAACTTTATGTAATTCCTGTAGACTATATGATGTACCTGCATCTTTACTGTATTTTTTGGCTTCAGATAATGATACAATAATATACTAGAATAACAATGTATAGTGCATAACACATATAAACATGTTGATTTCATCCGAGTTACAGACAAAACAATTTATTTATTATTAATATTGCCTTACCTGTTACCTGATGGAAAATGTTGAAAATGTGTACAGAAAGTCACACATTAACATTTAAACTGTGTTATTATCTCTTCAGGTAATGTCACGATTTCTGTGCAAACGCTGCAAAAATAGTGTGTGTGAACACTCATTTCATTATTTCAAATGATCTTCTTCAGGGTTCACAGAACACAGAATGCTTCACATGCACCAGAGTACAGTATACAAAGGGCCGTCTTTGTGGGGGGACAACCAGTGCAACCCCCGGGCCCTGCCCTTCACGGGGCCCCGCGGTGAGAGGGGAAAAATGAATTTAAATAATAATAATCATTTCTATTGCTATTATAAACAATGGTTGTTAAGCAGTTTTTAAGTCTATGATGTCATCGCATTAACAGCTGGGCCTGAGTATACATGTTAGGTATTGGCACATTATGATGTATCGGGGTCTTTCACATCATCTGTTATCTTAAACGGAAAATAAGACGTTGAAAATTGTATTAGATATTCTCGGTGACATGAATTACTGCAAAATTATGTAAACTCAAACAAACCAAAACTAAAGGAATAATGCTCAATGCTTGAGTCCCAGTCTAGTTTCTGGTTAATGAAAAAAGGTGGGAACCATGTATAACGATCTCTCTACACTGCATCTTGTTGCTTCCTTAAAAATCTAAAATCAAATCAAAATATTGGTCAACATAATTATGGAAAAAGTGGAACCACAGGATTTTTACATCCAAAAAAATGGATTAAATAATCATTTTCAATCTGTGCCAACTGGCGGATGAAAAATGTACATAGTCAAGCCGTGCTTCTGCAGCCATCCTAAAAGCTTCTCTTACTTTACGGGTTCCCAGGACTCGCGCTCAAAGCCCCTATGTATTGACTGCGCAATGGATGACTCCATCAGGTCCACGTATCTAACCACAAGTGGAGCGAACAGATCCTGCAGGTGTTTGTGGAACTTCCCGTTGCACAGGTGATCTGGAAGAAAAACAAAACATTTTGCACTTAATTAATTTATCATCATTTGGTTAACTGGGAAATAAGGCCATTATTTAGTTTACAAAAGCAATCAGCACCACATCTCACTACATTATTAATTCAACAAATCTTAGGCCTAGCACACACATTACAGTAGTATAAAACAAAAAACGAGTGTACACTGAGTTAGTCTGTTCTATTTTTATTCATATTGATAGTAAAGGCATTCATATGTAGTCATCACCTGCTCCTCTTCCATAAAACAACATTAACGTATAGCTAAAACCTCCATTTTGAACATTTTAACCCATTCTACCTGTCTCCATATGAAGTCGCACTAACCATTACTTCACTACTCTGCTGTCTCTCCTCAGGTCAAGTGTGTTAATTCAATGTGTGAACTCTCTGGGCCATAGTCCGGAGACCCCAGCTCTAAGGTTTCACACAGTTCACCTCCTGAAATGAAAACTAGAAAACCTGATCCAGTCATTGCAATGTATTTCAGTTGGTGACTGGCACAGTTTTTCTGATGTTGCTGGTGTAGGTTTTCTGTAGGTGCTCACAGTCAGTCCGCAGGAAGTCGTTGAGCAGCTGGAAGAGAGGGAAGCTGTCCCAGCTGTCAGGAGGTTGGACCTCCAGCGCGGCATCCATGTCCACAGCATAGAGAGACAGGAAGGTTTCGGCATGCTCCACCATCAGGTCCGACCACCAAGCAAAGGCCTTGTTATTGTGCAGGAAGAGAGAGAAGCAAGGGACAGAGAAGCAACAGGAACAGGTCAGCAGGACAGCACAGTTGTAAATTGGTGGGTGCTTAACCCCCTGAGGTCGACTGGATCGCCGAAGATCCGAGCAGCAATAAAAGTATATTACTATTTCTAACGTCGCAAGATTTTATCATACACACGTGGCAAAAACATTGACAGAAACCTTAGAATCGCGACTTTCCGATTTGAGCACTGGCAAATAATATGAGATTTTTTAAATTAGGTTAATTAGACCAAAGTATACCTTGCCTTTCACTCTCTGTTTTACCTGGAAGTACCGTCCCCCTTCTATTGACATGGTAACTAGGTGCTAGTCTCGGGGAGGGGCGTGGGGCCATGTGTGAAATCACAGTGGTAAACAACACATAGGTACAATGTGCCGACATTATGTAGCATCTTGTCTGTGTTTACGGTTGCGATCTGAAAATATATGAATTCCGTCTTGTGACGCTATACGGAAACAATCAGAGTCATTGCGAAATGCTGCGAATAATTAACGGGAGGATATTTAACCAGCTGGCATTCTCTGTTTCGGCACTTGGACATTATCTAGCTTAGCTTGATAGTACCTATTGTGATTAATGTTTCTTGCCTCTCGAGAACTTGTTTGTTCGTGTGCTTATTGTTGTTTAGATTCTCAGTGTTTAGTTTATTCCCAGTTTTTGGATACGTTTCGGATTTACCATCTTACTTGTTTGTTCCTGATCGTTGGTTATTTTGGTTTGTTTTGTTTATGTCTTTCCGTGTCTCCGCAGACACGGATTTTGCTTTCGTTTTCATACAGACGTTTAAAGATAAATAAATATCTTAAACCCAGAAAACGGGCTACTTTTGATCATGTGCCTATGCCCACTGCCAAACAGACACTGGATGTTGGCAAACTGGCTTCTGTTGGTCGCAAGAAATGCGTACTCTGCAAGATGTCGGGGAAACAACAGTGCACTCCATGGGAGTGCAAGGTTTGTGATGTTCCCTTGTGTCTACAGTTGACCAGAAACTGTTTTGAGAAGTGGTACCAAAGACTGTGAAAGAACAGATTGTCTCACCATGTTTAAATTTTTTTGTATATAGTTTGATGTTTTCAATGAATCTTCCAAAATGAAAAAAACTTATTTTTTTCTGTCTTCTGCATGGCTCTGCATGACTATTGCTTACTCTGATGGCTTTTGTCTTTGTCTGATGGCCTTTGAGAGAAAGATGGCCCATCTGACAGATCTTACAGGTGTGGACAACCCTCAGGTGTGGATCATGAATATTCAGGAATTAGCATATAGCCCTCCCACAGCCTGAAATAAATTTGACCAGTTCTGATAAAAACTGGTTTTTAGCTATTTAGATCTCAGGTGTGCTAAACTATTTTAACATCCTTTCATAACCTAGACCTTGATGAACAAACGCATATTGGCAAAACAATTAGTCACTATAGTTTAGTGTGTGCTTTCACAACTTTATAACTTGTGTGTTTGTAGATCTATTTACAACCTGTATATGATACTGACCAAACTATTGATGACATATAAATGTAGCTGTGATTGTCCTTCAAATAAAAATGTCAAACACTTTGGAGTAAGTGTGTGTTAAATTGATGAAATTGAGATAAATATCAGACCACGCCAAAATCACAAAGCTTCTCTGAGCTAAGCACGGACCTCAGGGGGTTAAACATCAAGGGGGCAGGCCTAACCAAAATCAAAACTGTGACACATTCCCAAAATCAAACAGGACAAACCCAGTGCAAAGAGTCATTTAATTTTATGTGAACAATAATACTCAGTTTGTAGTTCCCTATTCCCTGTAGTTCCCATAATCAATGGGCCAGTGTTTTGATTAAATTTGAATCAAGGCTCTGAATCACTGTCATGGACTATAGATGCTACAGTAGGTGTAAATCATGCATTAATATAAATAGGGGTATGCTAAGTAAAAAATGTTTTTGTGATGGATATGGATACTCCATACTGAGTATTTAAGAAGTAATTAGGTATTTGTACTTGGTGGGGAGATCAATTTCAGTCTTGCACAAAATCATTGTCAGTCAAGGAGGAAAGCATTGGCTGGCTTCTGAGTTGTCATTGGCTTACAGTCCAATCATTCAAGTAACATCATCCAGTGAAATAAAATATTTTTCCTGGCTTTGCTTTGTTATTTACCTGGTTATACTGTTGACATACACATTTTACAATTATGATACTTATAATGTAATATTATATATACGTTTTTATCATTATTTAATATGGTTCAAGGAGGGAGACTCTTCCTTTTTTCAGTTTTAAACACAGAAAAACATTTAACCTATTGCCGTTCATATGCACGCATTTGTTGTTCATGTAGTCCACACTATCACATTTTCTGTTTTACATTCATAGCTTGTATGGCAGAGTTCCTAAAATCACAGTCCTTGTTGGCGAGCACTGCTGTATTTCTACTCTTCCTACTCTGGAATGTGCTTTAAAGTAGTTTCAATAGTTTTAAGTGGTGTCTAATGTACAGTAGATTAATATCACTGAGTTCTTCTACCCACTTCTAGTTTTGAGTTTAGGAATATCACCCCACGGAGTACAGATACCATTATGACCTCTGCACACCCCTAATTACAAATCTACTGCAGTATTATATTTAGGAAGGGTCTTACACTTCTAGTAAATTAATAGGTTAGTGTTAATTTTACAGGGCCAGGATGAATTTGCCAATTCACTATGAATATTCATTTTCATTTTTACATAATTTTTGATACATGTAGGCACAATAGAAAAAACTCAGTCTACTTTGTCTGTAATTTTCCTGAGATGCCTCATGGTCTTTGCAGCATCTCTTAAAATATTGAGCCTTCCCCTTAGAGAGCTTTATCTAAGGATTTAAATGACACCCACTGCATAAATGATGTGCTTTTCACCTTACTACCATCATTCAATTAACCAAAAAGAAATACTGAGCTCTAATGCTATTATTTCACATTGCAAATGTATAGAATCAGTGGAGTCATGGTGCTGGGGGTTGCATCTCTCATGCAGGGGTGGACCTCCTTACATGCTTTCTTCCCCAACTGGAAAGGCCTTGCCCAAACTCCAGTTTCCACCATTCACATCTTAATCATTTTCCACGCTTTCATGCATTCTGGCATCTTCAGGTCACCAGCAACTGATAGCATGCAGTGCAAGATTTCACTAGCAACAGGATCTCATGAATGGAAATTGTTCCCAATTTCAAGCCTCAGAACCTTTATTTAAAATAAAGTTGCAGAGTTTTGTTATGATTCTCATGTAAAGGAAGCCGTTACAAGGATGCAACAGAGATGGCAAGAAGGAGCAGTGGCTAGTTACTTGATTTTTCCTTCCATGGAAAACTGACAAATATCTGATTAATGCAAGTGGGAGTAGATTAAATGGATAAATCTCCTGATGAGCAGCATGCTTTTTATATAAAGAGCTCAATGGATCAGACAAACAACTGCATCAAACATCCGTGGATGTGGCTGAACATGTGACAGCCACCTCTTACCTTGTCTCACTTACCTGTCCCCCAAAAACTCACATTTCAACACAAGTAGTTCAAAAGACAGTGAATACAGAGTGCTCTAGGGCTGCAGTTCAGACACAGGCAGAGATCGGACCAGATCGGACATACAGAGAGTGGGCTCGAGGAGGGGTGTAGCCGGGGATAAATTGGGACCGGGGGAGGTGGGGGGTGAAGTACTTGTCAGGGCAGCTTCATGCCCTTGTGCAGCAGCCTGGCCACACTGCCGGAAGGACTGAAGACTACACAAGCACTTACACAACTCTCCACAGAGGCAAAGAGCCCTGGAGGAGCATAAGGCAAGGGGAAAAGTCCCATGTAATATCCCAGCAATTAAGGGGAGTGGGGAGGGAGGGGGGTGGATCATCCTCAGGACATGCACAAACTATGAGGGGGGGGGGGTGACTCATTCCACTCAGACACATACCTCTTTTCCCTGCCCAGATCATCATGGATCGAATGAACAGGGAAAAAACAAGGAGATTTAACGTAATAAGTCAGGCATTCCTTTGAGTGTTGTTAACTCTCACACTTATTAGCGGTGATGGCAATAATGCCAAGTTAAATGTCATTGCATAGACGAAAATGCATCTAAAAGGGACTGTTCGGAAATTAGCTATATTTTTGCTCATTCTAGAATAGTAAAAAACATAATCATACATTTGGAATGTGGTTTGAGATGATACCTTAAGGACTTGGCCTGTCTCTGAAAGGGGCCACATTGCAACTTTGACTAATCCAATCAAATAGATGGAGGCAAACCACTTCAGGAACATGATCTGAAGAAATGAGGCGCTTCTTATTCATGTGATGCTCAACTTCAGTGATGCCTGACTTCTGTGCCATTTGTGCAACAGAAACCTTGAATCACCGTTTCCTGCAGCTAGACAGATTTTAGCTGGCTTTACAACCACAGGTCCTACAGAATATCATTCTCATTGTCTCTTATCTTGGTTGATACAATCCAGATGTGCCTATCTGAGAGTGCTGGGAGCTGGAACACACTCTGCACTGTATGTAAAAACAGGAATGACTGGTGGCATTCCTGTATTCTGGTCATCATAAAATCAACAATGTATGATGGGCGTATTATGTGGGGCAGGGCAGGGGGTACTGAGGGGTGGTCAGAGTAGGACTCTTAAGCCCTGGGACTTCTGACCCCCTGACCCCCAAAAAAGCCTTGTCCCAATTGAGCGTTTCACTCGCATGCGCTGCTGAGAGGTGTGTGAGATATGACTTAAGAGGAATAAATATATATATACTGTACCGGTTGATCTCCAGTACTTGTGACTGCAGCCTGTTGAGCATATTCAGAAAGATAGAATAAATCCGCAAAATCTTAAGATCAGAATGGATCCCCTGTAGCACTACTGAATCCACTACTGAATGCCATTTAACATACCGATCTGATCAATTAAAAGTGGAAAGTGAAGAGTCAAATTAATTTATGATTGTATGAACGTTGAATGAAAAAAATGGCTGAGTTTCTAGTTTATTACTTTATGTTCAAACAAATCAAGAACAGGTTGGGTTTCTTAGGAATTACTGCTATATATAATGTTCCGAATGATTATTTTGACTAGAACTATTTGTATGGTAGACTACAAGAATGTAGAATTTGTAAAACGTTTTTCAGTCCTGCTGGATTAATAAAAAAATTAAATGGAATATGAAATAGAAAATATTATTCACAACATAATAAATGTAACCTCCTTGAGAAACTACAAGATCACTAGAATGGAATGAAGAATTGTTTATATAAATTTAATAAAAATAGAAATCCAGAATGAAGGTGCACATACAGTGTACATCGTGTACTCTAAGGGCCCTATTTTAAAGACTGGAAAATGCAGGCATAAGTGCTAATGCAGATCATAAAGAGGTGTCTCCGAATAGGTTTTGGTATTTTAACAATGCAAATGCACACAACACAAAGTGCATTGGGGCAAGGAATGAGCTGAAGGTTTGGAGAAAGTATGATCATGCACTGTCCAATCAGGATGTTTTCCAAATTTCCTTGAAATGAGCAGGTGCATCATGTATCCTTTTCGGGTAAAAGCAGCAAAGTGATGTGGGAAGTGGGGTACCACAAGGATCATTATTGGGAGCTCTGCTTTTCCTTATTTGCATAACAATAACAATAATAATAATACATCACAATAATAATAACTAATTAACAAAATAGTTAATTTGCAGATGACACAACAGTCTGAACTCTACTGATTCCAAGAAGATATAAACATAATCAAAAAGTGGGTGGAAATGTGAAAAATGCCCTTGCGGGTGACTCATCTCTGAGGGATGGTAATTACATACTGATAATACAATAGACATTTGATTTTGAATCATCAGTCTTTAGTGTGTTTTTCTCATAAGCACTCCCTATACCAATATTTTGTTATAACCTGTGCACTTAGACCAGGTTTCTGGTGGAGGACTGTTTATTTAATGTGTTAAAATACCACTGTGCCTTGTCTTTGTGCCAATCCATACCAGCCAAACAAGCAATTCAGCCCACATTCCTCACAATTTGAAAATAGCAGTCCTGGCTCAAATATCATTTTATGTGTTTATAACCAACACTGTGCTGGCTTTTTGCACCATCAAAATAGGGCCCAATATCTTCTTCCACTAGTTTGCAAAGACAGGAATATAAAAATGTACTAGTAAGTGAACAGTGCGAAAAATGATTTGGCATTAATTACAATTATTTACAAATTATATTGCTATAAGTAACAAGTTACAGATCTAAATGTTAGACAGAAATATAATTATATTGATTATATGTGATATATCTTTTGAGTGGGAACTAAAATAATCATTCAGAATACAGAAAAAAGGACAACCTTCCTGGACAAGCCAAAAAAAAGGTAAGTAGGCCTGTATAAGTGACAGGCCTGTGTAAGTGACAGGAACCTAGGATTCCATCAGGGTTGTAGGGCCCTCATGCTCCACACACATGTGCCTCAATCACGAATCTTGCCAGAATAACATTTTTATTGCCAACCAAGACATCACCTTTGAAAGGAGTTAGAACCTGACTAGACTGACCAGTGAAATAAGGTCAGTTTGCTGTCTTGTGTGTGAGATTTTAGTGAGTGTCCTCCAACTCACCTCAGCGTGATGCTCCTCATTCTGCTGGAGAACTTCAATAACTAACTCCGCCAGGCGAATCGTGTCCTCCAGTTTTTTGGCAGGTGTGACTAAGCGGCCTACGTTTTCTGTAGCAGAAGGGATGATTCTTAATGAAGCAGATCAGTGCAAGCTCTGGATGTTATTATTAATGCTCTTCAGCTGTTAGTATTCAGCAAACAAGGGGCAAATAATGCTGACATTTTGCATGCTGAAAATCGTTGCTTCTTAGATCAAACAGGTTATTTATTTTACAGGTTATTTAAAGTGCTCCAGCAAAAAATATTTCTCTAAAGCCACACACAGGCATGATGCCAGTTTCACATTGTTCATGATTCTGACCATTGCCATTTTTACATTTATATCAATAAAAAATATCTTACTGTAACAATTAGCTGAGAACCAAGGCAGTTAAATAATAATCAAGAATATACCAGGAACATAAACTACTAATGTAGTTTAACTCATCTCATCTCATCTTCAGCCGCTTATTCCTAGTTAGGGTCGCGGGGGGGCTGGAGCCTATCCCAGCATGCATTGGGGCGAGAGGCAGGAATACACCCTGGACAGGTCGCCAATCCATCGCAGGGCACTACATACACCATTCACTCACACACTCATACCTACGGGCAATTTAAACTCTCCAATTAGCCTAACGTGCATGTCTTTGGACTGTGGGAAGAAACCGGAGTACCTGGAGGAAACCCACGCGGACACGGGGAGAACATGCAAACTCCACACATAAAGGCCCCCGGCCTGGATTCGAACCCGAGACCTTCTTGCTGTGAGGCGACAGTGCTATCCACTGCACCACCGTGCCGCCTTTAATGTAGTTTATATACTGCTAAATTAACATAAACATACTCATGTAACAGTGAGAACTGGAGCACACCGTGGGAATGTTAACTCCCACTGTAAACAGTTATTAACACAATGGTGAGGTAATATAGCAAAATGCAAGTAAAATGGATTAAATTAAATGAGAACCAAACATGTTACAGTTATCATGCAAAAAACTGTGCAGAATTAATGTTATTTTGCGGTGACATCCATAGTCAAATTTTACATATATCATAGGTATCTACCAAGCCCTGGAGTGGTCAAAGTATATATTTTTCTTATTTCGGGAGCACGTTTTACTAAATCGAGCACACAAAATTGTATTTTGTATACACGAGATACAATTTGTTACCTCTTTTTGCGTATATTGTACGTTTTGATTATATTATGCTCAAGAAAGCCTGCCCACAATTTTGTTAAACACATAGCTGGCTAATTGTAATTGCTCCTTTTTAGATGGTGAGCCGAGCTGAGAAAACATACATTTTATCAATCCCTGGCAAGAAATTACCCCAATTTCTGTGATTCACAAATAAACATTTTTATAAGCATGGCAAAATGCAATGTCGAAATCCATCCATCCATCCATTATCTAAGCCGCTTATTCCTGGTCAGGGTCGCGGGGGGGGGGGGGGCTGGAGCCTATCCCAGCATGAGTTCCGGGCGAGAGGCAGGAATACATCCTGGACAGGTCGCCAATCCATCGCAGGGCACACACACCATTCACTCACACACTCATACCTACGGGCAATTTAGACTCTCCAATTAGCCTAATGTGCATGTTTTTGGACTGTGGGAGGAAACCGGAGTACCCGGAGGAAACCCACGCGGACACGGGGAGAACATGCAAACTCCGCACAGAAAGGCCCCCGGCCTGGATTCGAACCCGAGACCTTCTTGGTGTGAGGCGACAGCGCTATCCACTGCACCACGTGCCGCCTCAATGTCGAAATGTGCACATAAAAAAAGGACGTTTTAACCCTCCATCTGTTCAGGCAACGTCACAAGTACACCCTCTAGGAAACCCGACCTATGACAGTCCCTGTTGATCTGATCTACGTCATTGGAGTATGAACCAATCGGCTGAACCGGGAAATCTATGGAGGTAAATAAACACGTGGAGACTCTGAGCAGAGGACAGTGTACTTTGGGGGAAACTACTCTGTAAATATTTAATATTAATTATTGCTCACACTATACGCAAAACGAGGTAACGAATAGGTATCATAAAAGATGAAGAATGCAAAATGTTTTCATTGTTAGTCTCACATTTTGGTACAATAACTCCTGCTTCTTTGGACATGACAACCTAAATAAATGACAATAGCTCTGTCTTTTTCTGACACAAAAATACATTTAAATTTAAAATACAGTGTAAAAACCAGTGAAATAGGAGCATAGTAGCAGTATCATTGATTTACTGAGAAATTAACTGAAACGATTAAGGATGACTAGATAGAGAACAGATAGTGTAATAATAATGCTCGTATGTCTTTTCAGACTGCCTGTGACTAAAGTACTTCAGTGGAGCTGCCATGTGATTGGACAAAAGACAGGGAAATTAAACAAGCATGAGAAATAATTTACTAATGAGGTGGCATGGCAGTGCAAATTAAACACATTGATGAGACTTGGGGGATGAAGAGGGTTGTGGACATGTCATCTGCTCGACTGTAGTACTAGCTGAGAATGGTGTTTGGACGTTATCAAAGAAAATTGCTAAAGCTTAATTTATCATAATCTGTCCTATCAAGCTAAAATAATGTGCTAAATGCTATTATAGATACTTCTGGTGCTCCAATAAAATGTGTGTACCTATAAATGTACCTTTTGCTGTATTTGTAATTAGACTTTTCAATTTGACTATATTTTCGATGGAATAATTTAAAAAGACTAACAGCAGGCAAGTTTCCCACTGACTAATACTGGCTAATTTAATATTATAGTATCTCCACTATATGCACCTCCCCCAAAACCTGTGTTTAAGGGGAGATATAACAGAATATGCACAATCCAGTGCCCACTTCCCTGTCACTTCTCAGTCTACAGTTTTCTATTAGAGTCATGGTCATCACTATTGGGTTCAGGGTGCCTTTTGATGAATCATTAACCTTTTATTATTTTAAAAACAACTCTAATCATATTCCTAAAGTGCTCAAAGTCTTTTAAAGAGTTAAACATTTATAATATTGGGAGGTGCACTTTGTTTTGGGCTGTGGTTACATTAAAGAATGCTGTTCCATACAATAATTGTTTCTGCCTCTTCTCTCTTTGTGTGGGAATAGGTGGGTTGCAGAACAATATAACAGACCCACTCTTACTCAGTGATCTCTGTAAAAAGAACAGCAAGACAGGGAAATCTGGGGAGTCATGCCCTTATTCACTTCTCTGAGGCTGCATCCTGTTTTTCATTCATGTTCTGCAGTAGAGATTGAAACATCCTCAGTGCTTTGGAGGATGGGTCTTATTGACAGTATAAAGGGAAAGAAGCCACTAAATTGTGTCCACAGCAAGAGCAGCACAAACATTCCGTTTCTCTGTTATGCTCTGGAACTGAAGCCAGGTGATATGATGGGAAAGCCCTAATTTAAAAAGAAGAACAACACTCTAGTTATTGCCCTAGGTGGCTATTCAGGTCAGTATACATTGTATATACAGTGTTAAGGGACATTTGTTCAAGGACATAACTGACAAACTGGGGTTGGGATTTAATTCAGAAGGCGTGGAAATCAGGTTGTTTCTGTATTACAGTTTTTTACGATTTCTTTGACTCATTTTGCACAACAGAGTTTCAATGTGCAAAACTCTTAATACAGAATGCCATACTGCTCATTTTGGGTTCAAAATCTAATATAGCAGGCAAAATAAAAATACCAGTGTCAAATGAAACAATATTATATGCAAAAGTTTATCATAGCACCAGAACATTAGATATTTTCAACAGTGAAGTTAAATCATTGCTGCATTTTCAATATACAACAGTCATCATCAAACAATGCTGACAAACACAAAATCCTTCTAATCAAAAATGAGTTTGAAAGTGTTCTTTTGTCATAACACAAAATGCTATAATCCTAATCTTGGGCTCAAAATCACATATTGCATGCAAAATAAAAATAATTGAAACAAATTAGATTGTATATCATGCAAAAGTTTATCATAGCGTCAGAACATTGGATATGTTCATCGTTGAAGTTTAATTATTGGTGTATTTTCAAATACAACGGCCATTATCAAATAATGCTGTCAAACACAAAATAGTTGTCATCAAAAAAGATTATGCAAGGGTAATTTCCTCGTAAGTACTGGAAATGATGCACAGCAAACATCCCCTGTGATAGACTGCAGTATATATATATATATATATATATATATACAGTACTGTGCAAAAGTTTTAGGCAGGTGTGAAGAAATGCTGTAAAGTAAGAATGCTTTCAAAAATATAAATTTTAATTGTTTATTTTTATCAATTTACAAAATGCAAAGTGAGCGAACAGAAGAAAAATCTAAATCAAATCAATATTTGGTGTGACTACCCTTTGCCTTCAAACCAGCATCAATTCTTATAGGTACACTTGCACAAAGTCAGGGATTTTGTAGGATTATAGTCAGGTGTATGATTAACCAATTATACCAAACAGGTGCTAATGATCATCAATTTCATATGTAGGTTGAAACACAGTCATTAACTGAAACAGAAACAGCTGTGTAGGAGGCTTAAAACTGGGTGAGGAACAGCCAAACCCTGCTACTAAGGTGAGGTTGTGGAAGACAGTTTCATGTCACAGGTCATACACCATGGGAAGACTGAGCACAGCAACAAGACACAAGGTAGTTATACTGCATCAGCAAGGTCTCTTCCAGGCAAAGATTTCAAAGCAGACTGGGGTTTCAAGATGTGCTGTTCAAGCTCTTTTGAAGAAGCACAAAGAAACGGGCAACGTTGAGGACCGTAGACACAGTGGTCGGCCAAAGAAACTTAATGCAGCAGATGAAAGACACATCATGCTTACTTCCCTTCGAAGATGTCCAGCAGTGCCATCAGCTCAGAACTGGCAGAAACCAGTGGGACCCAGGTACACCCATCTGTCTGGAGAAGTCTGGCCAGAAGTGGTCTTCATGGAAGAATTGCGGCCAAAAAGCCATACCTCCGATGTGGAAACAAGGCTAAGCGGCTCAACTATGCACGAAAACATAGGAACAGGGGTGCAGAAAATGGCAGCATGTGCTCTTGCAAGGTGGAGGTTCCTTGCAAGTTTGGGGCTGCATTTCTGCAAATGGAGTTGGGGATTTGGTCAGGATTAATGGTGTCCTCAATGCTGAGAAATACAGGCAGCTACTTATCCATCATACAATACCATCAGGGAGGCGTCTGATTGGCCCCAAATTTATTCTGGAGCACGACAACGACCCCAAACATACAGCCAATGTCATTAAGAACTATCTTCAGCGTAAAGAAGAACAAGGAGTCCTGGAAGTGATGGTTTAGCCCCCACAGAGCCCTGATCTCAACATCATCGAGTCTGTCTGGGATCACATGAAGAGACAGAAGGATTTGAGGCAGCCTACATCCACAGAAGATCTGTGGTTAGTTCTCCAAGATGTTTGGAACAACCTACCTGCTGAGTTCCTTCAAAAACTGTGTGCAAGTGTACCTAGAAGAATTGATGCTGTTTTGAAAGCAAAGGGTGGTCACACCAAATATTGATTTGATTTAGATTTCTCTTCTGTTCATTCACTTTGCATTTTGTTAATTGATAAAAATAAACTATTAACACTTTTACACACCTGCCTAAAACTTTTGCACAGTACTATATATATAGTATTTATACAGTATATATACACCGATCAGCCACAACATTATGTAAAACCACCTGCCTAATATTGTGTAGGTCTCCCTCGTGCCACCAAAACAGCTCTGACCCATCGAGACATGGACTCCACAAGACATCTGAAGGTGTCCTGTGGTATCTGGCACCAAGACATTAGCAGCAGATCCTTTACTGTAAGTCATGTAAGTTGTGAGGTGATGCCTCCATGGATCGGACTTGTTGGTCCAGCACATCCCGCAGATGTTAGATCGGATTGAGATCTGGGGAATTTGGAGGCCAAGTCAACACCTTGAACTCTTTGTCATGTTCCTCAAACCATTCCTGAACAATTTTTGCAGTGTGGCAGGGCGCATTATCCTGCTGAAAGAGGCCACTGCCATCAGGGAATACTGTTGCCATGAAGGGGTGTACTTGGTCTGCAACAATGTTTACAGTGGAAAATTTTTCCTGCTTCAAACACATCAACTTCAAGAACTGACTGTTCACTTGCTGCCTAATATATCCCACCCCTTGACAGGTGCCATTGTAACGAGATGATCATGTTATTCACTTCGCCTGTCGGTTTTACCGTAATGTTGTGGCTTGTAAAGTATATAGCTTGCGTTTTTATGGAAGACAAACAAAATATTAGATTAGATTACTGTATATGTGCTTTTGCATGTACAGATGTAAATAATCAGAAAAAGTATGAAAGAGGTGCCTAAAAATGATTTTAAAAGTTTATTGATCTTGTTGAAATATTATAATTATAATTATAATAATTTTGCTAAATGTTATGGTTTGAATTCTTTTTGTTTGTTTGTTTTGTTTGTTTTTCTCCCTTGTGTGTGGAGTAGGCTGCCATTTTTAATGTGGACAGACGGTCTGATTGTCATTTTTAAATGTCATTCTCATTCCACTGAAAGAAATAATGCAATGCTGTAATGCAAAAAACTCAACTGTATTTTACAGTAAAAACAAAAACAACAGTAAAATTTCATCTACGTCGCATTTGATATCTTCATTTGCAAGGCCTTTTATGCAGTGGTGAAGAGATTATTGTTATGTTTTGCCATGTTTGTTTTTGTATTTTATCATTTTCTCATCATTGGGTTTCTTTCACGTCTGTTTCCCTGTCTGTCTGTGTTCCGTGTTTTTCGATTATCCGTCTTTGTTATTGCACTATTCGGGTGATTTCAACTTTACAGGTTTTCTACCTTATTTTCCTATCTCGTTTACTTCCTTTCTTTCTAACACTCTGTATATATTAGTTAGATGTATATAGTACTACTAATCTACTAACATTAGGGATTTGGATTAAGTTACTAACATTACTAATTACGAATTATCTCACACTTCTATCTACTGCTATCATTCTCTCTCTCGTTGTCCTATCCCTGTACGCTTCTTTCTTTTCGCTTTATCTGCACGCAGATTCTTTCTATGTGCTCCTCCCCTTCGAACTGTGCATGTGTCCACCTGCTATTCCAGGTCGTTTATTTTCAGTGTGTTTATGTGCTTCCCAGTCCGTGTCTTTTATCTCCCCTCATTATTGTATTAGTGATCCCTATCGTTCTCACCTGTGTTCTTGCCCTTTTCTCCTCCCAGTCACACCTGATTCCTATTGTGTTTCCCTTCCCTGCTTGTATTTAAGTCCCGTGTTTGCTTTCATTCTTTATCAGAACGTTGATCATTATTCACTGTGCCGATTGTTTGTAAGCCAGAGTTTATTGTATTTTCCGAGACACCCCTTCTGTTTGACTTCGAGTTTTGCCTTCCGATTTTGTTTGTTTGCCTTTCTGATTATTTGGTTTTGACTTTTGTATTGCCTTTTTGACTACTCTTTTGGATTTCGATTTTGTACTTTTACTAATTCTGACTATCGGCTTTTGAACCTTGCCTGATCATTAAACGTTCCTTTACTGCCTTATCCTGGTCTGCGTCTGGGTCCCTGTTCGGTACCTCACAATTATCAATTGTGTTGCAGTGCTACTCACCTGGGCAAGGTTGTTGAAAGTAATGATACATGACTACAAACACCTGTTGAATTGATTTAGTGATCTGCATTTGTAGTAATGCGCATTTGAACATTGTTGTAATATTAGGTGGCTTTATTCTGAGAATGGAGCATATGATTTAGAGTTTGGCACTTTGTATTAACAGTTTTGCACTTTCTATGTCAGCAGTTGTGTTTTTAAAACAAGTTGGAAAAATGATTTTAATGTAGCGGAAAATCTAGCGGTTTAATCAGTGTAAGACTTCGCTAGGGATTCGCTTTGATACCCCGCCTCAATAACCAGGCCATTTTCCCAGTTCAAATCAGTCGAGAAAGTTGTGTAAATGAAGTCGGAAACATGCTAGGATGCTACCCATTGAAAACAATGGTCGCGATAGCATTTGTGTGACATTTTTTAACGTAGCGGGAAATCTAGCGGTTTAATCAGTGTAAAACTTCGCTAGGTATTCGCTTTGATACCCCGCCTCAATAACCAGGCCTTTTTCCCAGTTCAAATCGGTCCAGAAAGTTGTGTAAAACAAGTCGGAACGAAGTGGTGTGACCTTTTTTCTGTGAAGTTAAGCCGTTGCTTAGCAACGGGTTCGTCTGCAATGCATATCAAGCCGATTTCAAAATAGAAACTGCTCTGGTTTAAAAAGTACAGCATAATATAAACATTCTGTAAAAAAGGCGTCTTAATATAGGTAGTCCTCTCCCGTTTAAAGTTTGAATGGTGTCGGTATGATGTAAAATGAAGCAGCTGTGAGAAAATATAAATCGCCCTGTCTTATTTTTTTAATATATTTTTTTGACCTAACATGGCAGGGAATGCGAGTTTTAGCCAGCAGTCTCTGTCCTTAATGGCGATTTTCTCAGAAACCGTAACATTGGACGAGAGAGGACAAAAATGCCTACGTTTTGGTGTATAAATTGTGCCTGTAGAGTGTAAGGTGTGGGAGTTAGATGCTAATGTTTGGGAGATTTTGGATAAAATCTGCTACCTGGTCAAGCCAGAGGCCATTGTGACGTCACCCACTCTAGTTTTGAACATTCCACTCCATTCACTCCATTGTTAAATGGAATCTGGCATTTTTAATAAATAAATCTTCCAAACATTAGCATCTTAGTCCCACGCCCTTCCACTATACAGGCCCAAATGTAGGCATTTTTGTCCTCTCTCATCCAATGTTAATTCCATTGAAATAGGCCTCACGGTTTTTGAATAAAGGGGCCAAAAGGCCAGAGAGTACAAAGAGAGTACTTCTAATTTTGCACTTTTTCACAATTTCCCATGCATTGTCAATGGGCCCAAAGAAGGGCGATCGCTAAGAAAAGTAATAGCACACGATTCCCGTCCGAGGCGCACGTTTTTATGTATTTTGTGTGTCTGTGCTGGCAACACTGCGAGACTAGTAGCAAGCCAAAGTTTGGCGGAAGAATAAATAAATAAAGTTTAATAAATATGGCGGCGAAGAACAATAGAGTGCCTTTGCCTTTGCTCTGCACTGCAGTGTGCTCTCTTTTGCATAGCAGGCACCCTAATAAATTCAATACAAAACAGCGTCCGAAAATTGAAAAAAATGGGCTGGTAAGAACTGTTTTCATACAAGTGAAAGGTGAATCCAACATTTCTTCCTCTGTTTACATTTCTCATCTTTGTCTTCTCATACTTGACTTGTCTTGTAAATGGCCTATATTTTGTCAAAAAATAAAAGAATGTATCCAAAGACATGGATAATAGCAAACGCTCACCGTTGCTTATAGTAGTCTATATAGGACAGAATAAGTAGGCTACATGGTATTAGAGGCGGTCCAATGGTATTCATTTGGCGTTGAAGCCAGTACGGTGTCAGTCCTAAAAAGAAAGTATTTAAAAAAGTATTTTCACTTTAGCTTTCTCTCCACTTCTACGGAAGTCTAGCTTTTCTTATTTTGTTTGGTCTGTGTTCGGGGTTACTTATCAGCAGACCCAGGGCACTTATTTTCGCTGTTCGTTTTCCTAAACTGCGTTTTAGGCGTCTGGGTTCTATTCCAGCTTTGTTTTTTTTTGTTTGTATTATGACTCAAATGATTTTCTTTCTTTTTTCCTGTGCGTGGGTCGTTGGCTGGTTTTCTCCTCCTGTTTGATGTGATCGGTTATGGGAGCTAAACACGTAGCACTCCGAGATCATCTTTTTAGGAGGTAGACTATCAGTTTTTGTTCCCCGTAGCGTTCCTTTTATTTTGCCGGCAGCTCTACACTTATTTCGGGAAGCTGCCCGGTTCCTTGGAGTCATCCTAGTTACTGAGTCGTGTGGTGTTGGGCTACATGCTAGATTTTTCTGTTTTGTTTTCCTATCGTTTGGTACCGTTCACGGACCGCGTCTATTCGCCCTTTTTGTGGGTAGTTATTATTTCGTCATACGCTGGGAGTTTTGTTTTATTTGTTTTCTGTAGCGATTCTCGCGGGTTAACGCCCCTTGCTCCCTATTGTGTTTTAGTGACATCCTGATTGATCAGGAGTTATCCTGATCCTTATTCCCCATTGGTCGCACTTGGGCCTCACCCCTACAAGCCCTCACACCGTGTTATGCTAGTTGCACTCCTGCATGGCTCAGGTCACAGTTTTTGCTTGCTAGTGCCATGTGTCCAAACTATACTATCTTATAACCCACAAGAAAACAGAAAACAGGTTGGAAATAACTTTGTTTTAATAAGTCAAAGATGGGTGAATCCAACATTTCTTCCTCTGTTTACATCTCTCATCTTTGATACTTGACTTGTCTTGTAAATGGCCAATATTTTGTCAAAAAATAAAAGAATGTCTCCAAAGACATGGATAATAGTAAACGCTCACCGTTGCCTATAGTAGTCTATGTAGGACAGAATACATACATGGTATAGGCCTACTTGGAATATATAACGTAACATGAAAAGTTATTGTGGCTGCATTTACTATAGCCGTGTTATGCTAGTTTTAGCTTGCTAGTGCCATGTCTCCAAACTATACTATCTCATAACCCACAAGAATCCATTCTCACTCTCTCTGGAGAGACAAATGGCTAATCTCTTCTGATTTGGGCAAACCGGTTCAGCCTGCTGTCTGTCCCACAAACTAATTTGCATCTGAATCTTAGAGGACTAATGGACCCGCTGTGTATCTTCAAGTTGCAGATAACGCTTGAATACTTTACTAAACACTAAAGCACAAGTATTATGTTATATTGCAACTTGTCATCACAGAGACCGATAATTTCTACAACCCGCTGCTACATACAAAAGTATGATTTCAGATTCTGATACCAGAAATATTTTGTACACAGATTAAGGTTCATATAAACAGCCATTTCCGATAACAAAACGTGATTATTAAAATTTGGTTGAGATATGAACATACGTAATTTATGTCATAGAATAAAACGTGAAACTCTCTTAGGCTTACTTCCGGGTTTTAGGACTACAAACTGTGTAAGAGGCGCCATCTGCTGAACATTTTGCATCAGCCCCAGTGCCTCTGTCTGTAGACTCAGCGGTCTTTTGACCGGACAGGCGGTGGTCATAAGTATTTTGAAGGCGTGGGCGAAGTCGGCGCTCCTAGTGTTAAGCACTGAAATGCATTTATGGTTTTTTTACTGTAAAGTTTTTTGTTAAGAACATAAGAATACATAATGACAAGAACAGGCCGTTCGGCCCATCTAGGCTCATCATGTCCTAATCTAAAGAGTATCTAGTACTGCATCTAGCCTGGACTTGAATAGCCCAAGTGTTTCTGCCTCTACTACCCGACTTGGCAAGCAGTTCCAGGCATTGACAACTCTCTGTGTAAAGAAAAATGTCCTAATATCTGTGACCCCTTGTTCGGCTGACCCCACTTTTCTTAAAAAATCTTTGGTATTTCACTTTGTTAATCCCTTTTAGGAATTTAAAAACCTCAATCAAATCCCCCCTAAGTCTCCGTTTGCTAAGCTTAAATAGATTGAGTGCATTAAGTCTATCATAATAACTTTTACCTTTCATACCAGGTATCAGTTTAGTTGCCCGTCTTTGGACTTTTTCAAGAGCTTCTATATCTTTCTTGTAGTGCCCAAATCAGAACTGCACACAGAATTCTAAGTGAGGTCTGACAAAGGCATTATATAACATTAATATAACCTCCTTTGATTTATACTCAGTACTTTTTGCTATGTATCCCAGCATCCTGTTGGATTTTTCCACTGCTGTAGCACACTGCATTGATGCAGATAGGCTTTGATCAACTACAATTCCTAAGTCTTTTCCAAATTGAACACCTACTAACTTTTCTCCTCCCATAAAATACTCCTGTCTAATGTTTTTATTTCCCACATGCATAACTTTACATTTAGCAATATTGAATCTGCCATGTATCTGCCCATTTTTGGATTTTGTTTAAATCATCTTGGAATACTTTAGTCGATTCCAAACTGTTTGCCAAACCCCCAAATTTAGTATCATCTGCAAATGTAACTATTTTGCTACTAACGTCCATATCAAGATCATTTATGTAAATAAGGAAGAGCAGAGGTCCCAGCACCAATCCCTGCGGGACCCCAATCATTTTTAGGCACCTCTTTTATACTTTTTCTGATTATTTACATCTGTACATGCAAAAGCACATATACAGTAATCTAATATTTTGTTTGTCTTCCATAAAAGCGCAAGCTATATATATATAGCTATATACAGTCGGGTGACAAATTTGTCATATATATACTGTATATACTGTATATCCTGCAGTCTATCACAGGGGATGTTTGCTGTGCATCATTTCCAGTACTTACGAGGAAATTACCCTTGCGTAATCTTTTTTGATGACAATTATTTTGTGTTTGACAGCATTATTTGATAATTACTAGTGGTGGGACTCGATTAAAAAAATTAATCTAATTAATTAGAGGCTTTGTAATTAATTAATCGAAATTAATCGCATTTTAATCGCATATCAATATTTGACACGAGAAGCAACATTTTTCAATTCAAATGGATTTTGGTATACGAGTGAATCAATGAATAGACATATACATAAGTTTAAGCAGCAAAATCTTGTTTATTTTAGCTACTACACAGACCAGTGCAATTTTTAACAAAGTGCAGCAATTTTAGGAATATGATAGTGCAAAGGACCTTTGGAAGAAGCTGCTGGATTTTTTTTCGAAATTGTCTTTCTGCATGGCAGTTCATAAATTGTGTCAGACGACGCAATCTGTAGCACCTTTTCTAGCCCCTTATCTTCGACCACCGAAAGTGGTCTACAGTCCACGGCAATCCAGTGAGCCAGTGAGTTGGTTACTTTGTTAGACGTGGTCTTACTCATCTTGGCTCTGAACCCCGTCATCTGGTCGAGTGTGGGTTGGCGACTCTGCTTGCTCGTACTAGGACTAACGTTAGCCTGATCAGCGTTAGCTCTGGCTTCCACGCTAGCTGCAACATGTTTAGCATTGAGAAACGTTCCGTGGTGTCTGGAGTGCAAAAATATAGTGCGATTAAAATGCGTACATTTTTTAACGCGTTATTTTTTCTGTAATTAATTAATCGAAATTAACGCGTTAAAGTCCCAGCCCTAATAATTACATTACATTACAGGCATTTAGCAGACGCTCTTATCCAGAGCGACTTACACAGTTTACATTTCTTTACAATCCATTTATACAACTGGATATTTACTGAAGCAATTCAGGTTAAGTACCTTGCTCAAGGGTACAACGGCAGTGTCCCACCTGGGGATTGAACTTGCAACCTTAACGTTACAAGCCCAGTTCCCTAACCATTATACCACACTGCCTGCCTATAATGGCCGTTGTATTTTAAAATACACCAATAATTAAACTTCAACAATGAACATATCCAATGTTCTGATGCTATGATAAACTTTTGCACGATATACAATCTAATTTGGTTCAGTTATTTTTATTTTGCATGCAATATGTGATTTTGAGCCCAAGATTAGGATTATAGCATTTTGTGTTATGACCAAAGAACACTTTCAAACTCTTTTTTGATTAGAAGGATTTTGTGTTTGGCAGCATTGTTTGATGATCAATCAATCAATCAATCAATCTTTATTTTTGTATAGCGCCATTTTTGTGTTTGGCATTTTCCAGAGGGAATCAAAAACCAGAAAACCATTGGAGCCAATGTAGGAAACTGGAAAATTATTCCCTGACCCCTTAAAAGGCGGTCGAGATGAATTGTTTGAGTGTAGAGTGGGTGGACCTCATCCCTGATACCAGGGCAGGGCGGGGATGATGACTGTTGTATATTGAAAATGCAGCAATGATTTAACTTCACTGTTGAAAATATCTAATGTTCTGGTGCCATGATAAACTTTTGCATATAATATTCTCTCATTTGACACCGGTATTTTTATTTGACCTGCTATATTAGATTTTGAACCTAAAATGAGCAGTATGGCATTCTGTATTAAGAGTTTTGCACATTTAAACTCTGTTGTGCAAAATGAGTCAAGCTACAGCGTCTCGCACCCACTGTGCAATTTGGTGGAGGATCGGTGATGATCTGGGGGTGCTTCACCAAGGCTGGAATTGGGCAGATTTGTCTTTGTGAAGGATGCATGAATCAAGCCACATACAAGGCTATCCTGGAAGAAAACTTGCTTCCTTCTGCTCTGACAATGTTCCCCAACTCTGAGGATTGGTTTTTCCAGCAGGACAATGTTAAATGCCACACAGCCAGGTCAATCAAGGTATGGATGGAGGACCACCAGATCAAGACCCTGTCATGGCCAGCCCAATCTCCAGACCTGAACCCCATTGAAAACCTCTGGAATGTGATCAAGAGGAAGATGGATGGTCACAAGCCATCAAACAAAGCTGAGCTGCTTGATTTTTTGCGCCAGGAGTGGCATAAGGTCACCCAACAGCGATGTGAAAGACTGGTGGAGAGCATGCCAAGACGCATGAAAGCTGTAATTGCAAATCAGGGTTATTCCACCAAATATTGATTTCTGAACACTTCCTAAGTTAAAACATTAGTATTGTGTTGTTTAAAAATGAATATGAACTTGTTTTCTTTGCATTATTAAAGGTCTGAAAACACTGCATCTTTTTTGTTATTTTGACCAGTTGTCATTAAATGCTCTAAATGACAATATTTTTATTTGGAATTTGGAAGAAATGTTGTCAGTAGTTTATAGAATAAAACAAAAATGTTCATTTTTACTCAAACACATACTTATAAAATAGTAAAACCGGAGAAACTGATCATTTTGCAGTGGTCTCTTAATTTTTTCCATTGCTGTATATATACAGTATATATATACAGCTGGCGTTTTTATGGAAGACAAGGTTGTTGGAAGTAATGATACATGACTACAAACACCTGTTGAATTGATTTAGTGATCTGCATTTGTAGTAATGAGCATTTGAACATTGTTGTAATATTAGGTGGCTGTATTCTGAGAATGGAGCATATGATTTAGTTTGGCACTTTGTATGAACAGTTTTGCACTTTCTATGTCAGCATAGGATGTAGTGTCTTGAGGTAACAATTCTGCACTTTCTATGTCAGCATAGAACTCTGCAAGTCAGTTTGGCACTTTGCATTTTGAGTTTTGTACATTGAAATTCTGCTGTGCAAAATTAGTCAAAGCAATCATAAAAAAACTGTAAAGATACTATAACTCAAGAGCATAGAAGAAGAATGAGAGTCTTGAGAGAGAGAGGAGTACAAAGGTTGTGTACGTGTGTGAGTGTGTGTGTGTGCTTGTGCTAGTGTGTGCATGGGCTGGTGTGTGTATATGTGCTTGTGCATGTGTGTATGTGTGTGTGTGTGTGTGTATGCGTGTGTGCTTGTGCTAGTGTGTGCATAGGCTGGTGTGTGTGTGTGCGTGTGCACGCGTGCATGTGCAGGTGTGGTATGTGTGCACGTGTGCTCGTGCATGTGTGTTTGTTTGTGTGTGTGTGCTTGTGCTGGTGTGTGCTTGTGCATGTGTGTGTATGTGTGCTTGTGCATGTAAGTGCATGCGCTGGTGTGTGCATGTGTGTGTATGTGTGCATGTGTGTGTGCTTATGCTAGTGTGTGCATGGGCTGGTGTGTGTATGTGTGCTTGTACATGTGTGTGCATGTGCGCTTGCGCTGTGTGTCCATGTGTGTGTATGTGTGCTTGTGCATGTGTGTGTGTGTGTGTGTGTGTGTGTGTGTGTGTGTGTGTGTGTGTGTGTGTGCTTGTGCTAGTGTGTGCATGGGCTGGTGTGTGTATGTGTGCTTGTGCTTGTGCATGTAAGCGCATGCGCTGGTGTGTGCATGTGTGTGTAATGTGTGCTTGTGCTAGTGTGTGCATGGGCTGGTGTGTGCTTGTGCATGTAAGCGCATGCGCTGGTGTGTGCATGTGTGTGTATGTGTGCTTGTGCATGTGTGTGCATATGTGTGTGCTTATGCTAGTGTGTGCATGAGCTGGTGTGTGTATGTGTGCTTGTGCATGTGTGTGCATGTGTGCTTGCACTGCTGTGTGCATGTGTGTGTATGTAGGCTTGTGCATGTGTGTGTGTTCTTGTGCTAGTGTGTGCATGGGCTGGTGTGTGTATATGTGCTTGTGCATATGTGTATGTGTGTGTGTGTGTGTGTGTGTGTGTGTGTGCTAGTGTGTGTATGTGTGTGTGTGTGTGTGTGTGTGTGTGTGTGTGTGTGTGTGTGTGTGTGTGCTTGTGCATGTGTGTGTGTGTATGCATGTGTGCTTGTGCTAGTGTGTGCATAGGCTGGTGTGGTATGTGTGCGTGTGTATGTGTGTGTGTGCACGTGTGCTCGTTCATGTGTGTTTGTGTGTGTGTGCTTGTGCTGGTGTGTGCATGTGTGTGTATGTGTGCTTGTGCATATGTTCGCATGTGTGTGTGTGCTTGTGCTAGTGTGTGCATGGGCTGGTGTGTGTGTGCTTGTGCATGTGTGGGCATGTGTGTGTGTCCGTGTGTGTGCTTGTGCTAGTGTGTGCATGGGCTGGTGTGTGTATGTGTGCTTGTACATGTGTGTGTGTATATTTGCTTGTGCATGTGTTTGCATGTGTGTGTGTCTGTGCGTGTGCTTGTGCTAGTGTGTACATAGGCTGGTGTGGTATGTGTGCTTGTGCGTGTGTGTGTGTGTGTGTGTGTGTGCACGTTTGCTTGTGCATGTGTGTATGTGTGGTTTTTTGTGTGTGTGTGCTTGTGCATGTATGTGCACGTGTGTTTGTGGTGGTGTGTGCATGTGTGTCTATGTATGCTTGTGCTGGTGTGTGGATGTGTAATGAGCTAGGCTACAAGTCAGATGGAGGGCTTCACCTGGATCCTTCTGATCCTTTTGATCTTTCTCAACTTGAGAGAGAGAGAGGGCGAGGAAGAGAAAAGAGAGAAAAACAAGAAGAGATATTTAGGATTAATTAAATTCTGGGAAAAGAGAGTGACAGGACGTCACCCCTCTGCCTGATCTTTCACCCCCAACAGAACCCTCCGGGACCCTCACACAGAGGGGACAAATTTCAATGTAAAGCCAGGCGATGGACACATATTTTACAGTTCCAAAGAGAGTCAAAATATGCAGATCAAGTAGCAGGAATCAGATAAAAAAAATTTAAAACAATAAAGACAAAGCTAACAAAAATATACAAATACAGACTGAAATGCAATAACAGGTAAGACATACTGTACATGTGAAAAGCTGTTAGAATTAAAAACAGGGCATAGTCATGACTTATAAAACATGTAGAAGTACTCGATATGCATACACACAGAGACCTTTGCTCCTTGCTGTTCCCAGCTGCTGTTGCCTAATGTCTCATCTCCAAGTGACATAGCAATGTCATATCTTCCCTGCATTGTGTACCAGTGACATATGTTCACACAACTGAGGAATACACAGAAGCAAAGTAAAAATGCATTCAAGTCACAGGCATGAACATCAACTCAAAAAGCTCACAGATATCTCATGTTTGATAGACACAGATTGACCTCTCACAGTTCCTGATTGGTCAGTAATCAACAAGAGAACTAGTCAGACTTTTCTCACACCTGGTTTCATAGACATAAGCAATGGATAAACGGCAAAAGGCTTGAAGCAAGAACGTGATTTCAGTCAGGGGCTGTGTTGGGGAGGGGGTTGGTTGAAAGGATGAGGAACAGAAAATAGAAGACAAAGGATGGAAACTATGAGGTAGGTACTCACGAATGGTTAAATCCATCACTTGTGACGCCAAGCAGAAGACAGGGTGCTCATACATTTCTCTCTTTTTCCCTATAAAAGAGGATTTGGGCATGCAAGAGGCTTAGGTCAGAGGAAGAGAGGTTAAAGGTCAGCGGAACACTGTGTGCCAGGTCAGAGGGGAGGGACCTTCTGAGGAAGTAGGGTGTGGGGGGTAATTTGTCATTATTTCTGGGGGAGTGGGGGGTGTATGGTTCCTCATAGACAATTCGATTTAACCATTCAACATGCCCCAAGGCTATAATCTGGAAGAGTCTGAGAGATGTCTCTCAGATTTGAGCATTCGTGGCAAAAAACATGGGTAAAGAAAAAGGTTTCATTGGATTTGCATCAGGTGGTGGGTACTAAGGGATACTAAGGGAGAAAGCCTTCAGTATCTTCACCACTTTCAGGGATTTCTTTATAGACATTGACTGCAAAGGGTAGCTTATAAACTGGGGTACATGTCTTAAATATGTGTTAAATACATTCCCACATATACAGACATTTAATACTTGGTCTGGCATATATAGTAGATTAGGAGAAATGTGGTAGCTGGTAGATATGGTAGATTGACAAGAGTATTTGGAATTTGGGGAAGGACTTTGCTAGTCCATGCCTATCAAAGAAAATCTTGCACATGCATCTGACAGATATTGGGTTGCCGATGTGGGCAATCCCAGCATGCTTTGTGTATCGGCTTCCTGACCACCTTTTATACAAAGCTTTAAATAAGTGACAAAGCCAATAAAAGAAGGACAAGTGGAAGAGCAGAAAGAGGAGGGCAGAGGGGGTGCTAACAAAGGTGTTTGTTGCTTCAAAGCATTCCCACACCTAAAAGGTCACCATGTGCAAGAGGTGAGAAACCAGTGAGAAGACAGAGCCAGCATACAGTACATAATATAGAGGGAGATCTAGTGATTTGGAATTGAATGCATTTTTACTTACACGTCCTCTAACACAGAGTATCTGACCAACAGCACAATTTAAACAGACCTGAAATATAAGGCATAGTTAATAGACCGGAGGTAAAGCAAGATTGTCAGTCATGTGACAGACAGTGACACTGCAGGGGAAAAAAAGTAATTTCTACAAGAAGTAGTGGGGCACATGGCAAGGCCGTAACCATGGAGTCAACATTGGGGGGGACCAAATCAATATATTTATATTTTTTATATCAGCTAGGCTATATATTGGGGGGGACATTTTGAGCATATCTGAATATTGGGGGGGATGTGTCCCCCCCAATATATATGGTAATTTCGGCCTTGGCACATGGTATCAAATGCAAGGCTCAAGCTCTCTTTTGTAGGTGCTGTCTGCATCACTACAGCTTTCCATTTTACTGGCACATATGCTTCCAACCTGTGCAGATCTTCCACTCATTTATAGATAGGCATTGGAAAATGATTGTACCAAAGCATCTGAATTCATCAGCTCCGTGAGGCTTTTCCCTGCATGTGCCCAACTGGTTTTAATGAATTGAACATGTCCAGGGTTGCTTGTAAATAGAGATGTTTAGTTTGCCTGGTAACAGGTTTCTAAACTATGCAGCTGCTTTTCACCCATACCAGCAGGTGCTGCACAAAGCTGCACCAGCATGAGGCACTATGGCAAAGCACTAGTACTGGGATCAGAGATAAAGAGTCATGAAGGTTGATCCACCAGATTGCGCTGCCTATCAGCGAATTCAGAGATTTAATTGATAATTGGTATGCTGTGTAGTAATTATTATATTAAATCAAATAAATATAGTTTACATGTAGGATAAGTGAGGGGGTTTTAACGCGTAGTACCACTTGTGTTCAGTATTCCGAATGCTGAACTTTAAACAAGGGAATTTGACTATTAAGGTTACTGGATTCAGGGAATAGACCATTTTTATTCTCACTTCACTATTCTGACACACTTACTGTACAAAATAACATTAATAAAGTCAGCAATGCAAGTAACTAAGAATGACCCAAATCCAAGTCACTGTATATTTTTATCAGCTCCATTTAAATAGGTACACTGAAGATGTGCAGGCTCTTCTGTGTACAGCGTTGCACACTGCTGGGTCCTGAGGGGTAGGATTGGGACATGTAGGGGTAGTTACCTTCAACTTTGGCATACTCGGAGAGACGCTGGTAGTTGACCAAAGCTGCTTGCTCCAGACATTTGCGGATCACAGTTTTAACCTCTTCTTGTGGAACCGGGGTTACAATATCCTTCATTAGCACCTGCAGGTCAGTGAGATGTAGTATTTATGTTAAAAAACATAACTTTGACTTTGATGATTACTTCCTGTAATAGCAGTCAAATTCAAACGTGATTAAGGTAGAATTCAATTACATTCAGTGCTCATGAAGGGGCAAATATTATAAATAAATATGTTTATGAACATGTTTCATAAGGAAAAAATATCTAAATAAGAAATATCAGAAGAAATAAATAGCAAAATAAAAAAAATATGGGAATAACAAATGCATCACTGAAGTATTATTGAATTGACATGAGGGAATTAAAAAAATATTTAGCCTGTAAAAATGGGCAAAAAGGGTGACAGTGTAGTATAGTGGATAGGGGAACTGGACTTGTAACTCAGGCTGTAGGTTCGCTTCCCAGGTGGGGCACTGCCATTGTACCCTTGAGCAAGGAACTTAACCTGAATTGGTTCAGTAATGAATGGATTGTATGTAAAGAAATTAAAGCCAATCAATACCTAAATGTAAAATGATGCTGTCTAAGGCGATAATCCTATCATATTACATGGACAATTTTTGTATTGATTTGGCCATGTAATATGAAGAAATGATCTGTAAATACATAAAATTGAAAACTTATTTTGGTGTTGAAAAGACTCCAGCTGAGAAAAACACTCATAACACGTATTTATTTCTTATTGTTTGTATAATCCATTAGAGTGATCCTAAATGCACATATTTGTTGTTCATATATGAGGATGAGTTACATACCCTTTCTAGTAAAGATAAAGTGGCTTTTAACGCTCCTTCAGGACGACCAAATGGGAAACAATACCTACCAATGAAATCACAGCATATGAAAACTAAGCAAATTTTTTGTTATGGAATAAACACTCTACTTTTTACAGTGCACACATTTTAGTGCATGTTCTCTAAGAAATATGTGTTATACACTATAAAATGCAATATCACAGTATACATTTATAAGGTGTATATCAAATAAAATATATGATGTACAGTATATCACTATATATCAAAACATAGGGCATTATTATATTATAAAATTAATATGGAACAATATATTGCAAGATTTCTTCTAATGTAACATAAATCCTACAGTGTATAATAATATATAATTAAATAAAAGTGGGTATATGAAGTACTACATTTTTCCATTTTCATTTTCCAAAATTCCAAGGTTTTCATATATACTCTATGCACTAATACGTTTCTGTGAAGCAGGGACACACCTGAAGTGTGTGATCTGGTTCTCCAGAAGCATACGCAACCGTTCTTTGATCTCCTCAAAACGCTCTTTTTCATCCACCTTTACGGTCCCGATTCCATCCGGCCTGAAAATATAACATTCAAGTCAGGTCACAGGCTACTCTGTCTGTTTTGTTTTTTATACCCATTATGGCATAGAAAAGCACTGCCCCTCATACACCACACTATATCAGCTGAAAGCCTAAAGACTTGAAAACAAAGACTAACAGTTTTGATATTCATAATACTTCATAATTTTATATAGGATATGGGTTATTAAAATGTGGTACAATTCATATTCGTAACAATGCTTGCCTCCCAAAAGTAGGCTATTTTTAGTTACTTGGCTCATTAAAGAGGTATTTTTACACTGTGGTGCTGTGTTGATGTCAGTGATGGAATGACGGGGGTGGCTGGTTGTGGTAGGATCTTTAACACGGGTGGGAGAATCTCCTCCCTTTGATAGCCTGTCATCCCTGACCTCCAGGAAGACCCAACCCTCCATTCCAGTGACTTTCTTGCTGACTAGGAGATTCTCGCATCTTCGTGTCTGTCCTGATCGCCAAACAGCGATGTGTATGTGTGCGCATGTGTCTGTGTGTGTGCACATGTGTCTGTGTGCGTATGCGCATGTGTTTGTGTGTGGGCGCATATGCATGTGTGTGTGTTTGTGAGCATGTGTCTGTGTGTGTGTGTGTGTGTGAGCATGTGTGAGTGTGTGTTTGCGTGTGTGAGCATGTGTCTGTGTGTGAGCGTGTGTGTGTGTGTGTGTGTGGGGGTGCGTATGTGTCTGTGTATGTGCGCATGTGTCTGCATCTGTGTATGTGAGAATGTGTTTGTGTGGATGTGTGTATTTGTGTGTGTGCGCATGTGTTTGTGTGAGCATGTCTGTGTGTGGGCGCGTATGTGTCTGTGTGTGTGTGGGCGCGCATGTCTCTGTGAGTGTGTGTATGCATGTGTGGCTCTTCAAGGGGCTAAGTCCCAATCCCTTAGCTCCGTCCTCCTCCTCCTCGACCTGTCGGCAGCATTCGACACCGTGGACCACCAGATCCTGCTCTCATCTCTCGTCGAGATGGGAATCTCTGGATCTGCGTTGACATGTTTGAGTCCTACCTGGCTGACCGGTCCTACCAGGTGGCCTGGAGAGGATCCCTCTCCTCTCCCCACACCCTCCCCACACCCTCTCTACCCTCCGGTACCCACAGGGCTCAGTGCTAGGCCCCCCTATTCTCTCTGTACACCAAGACACTTGGCTCTGTTATTTCTGCTCATGGTTTTTCACTGTTATACCGATGACACTCAACTCTTTCTCTCCTTCTCTCCATCTGATACCCAGATCTCTGCATGCCTGGCTGACATCTCCGCATGGATGTCCACCCACCACCTGAAGCTGAACCTAGGGAAGACAGAGCTGCTCTTCCTTCCAGCGAAGGGCTCCCCGATGATTGATGCATCAATCACCGTGGAAGGCTCCATAGTGTCTGCCAGGAGTCTTGGAGTAACCCTGGACAACCTTCCAGCCTGGCTTCTCAAGCCATATTGCAGTGATCACTCGGACCTGCCGATTCTCCCTCCACAACATCCGGAGGATCCGACCGTTCCTCACCCAAGAGGCCACACAGCCCCTGGTCCAGGCCCTGGTGATCTCACGTCTGGACTACTGCAATTCCTTGCTGGCAGGCCTTCCGGCCTGTGCCATCAAGCCACTGCAACTAGTCCAGAACGCTGCCGCTCGTCTGGTGTTCAACCAGCCGAAGTTCACCCACGTCACCCCTCTACTCTGCTCTCTGCACTGGCTCCCCATCGCAGCACGCATCAGATTCAAATCACTGGTGCTTGCTTTTCAAGCGGCCAGAGGTACTGCTCCCCCATACCTCCAGTCACTCATCACTCCCTACACCCCTCCCAGACCCCTCTGCTCCGCCTCCTCTGGCAAACTGACTGCCCCATCCCTCCGGGCAGCCGCTCCTCGTGGTCTCGCCTCTTCTCTGTCCTGATCCCTCGCTGGTGGAACGACCTTCCGCAATCGGTCAGGACCGCGGAATCACTTGCGATCTTCCGCAAGAGACTCAAAATCCACCTTTTCAGACTCCACTACCACTGAACTCTGCCCTAGCTAAATTGTCTTCACCACTGTTTACTTGTTGAACACTATATACCCCTCCTTACTCCATCAAAAAAAAAAAAAAAAAAAAAAAACGTTTCCTTCCCAGTGCTACAGGTAATGGACGCAGATGCCTGGAATAATGTCTATTGCTGTATTACTGCACTGATCTTGTGCGCGAACTATGATTGTTCCTACCATGTATTAATGCACATCTTGTAAGTTGCTCTGGATAAGAGCGTCTGCTAAATGCTTAAAATGTAATGTAATGTGTGTGTGTGCGCATTTGTCTGTGTGTGTGTGCATGTGTCTATGTTTGCCCATGTGTGTGTGTGTACATGTGGTTGTGTGTGTGAGCCTGTCTGTGTGTGTGTACATGTGTTTGTGTGTGCGCATGTGTGTGTGAGCATATGTGTGTGTGTGCATGTGTCTGTGTGTGTGAGCATATGTCTGTGTGTGCGTTTGCGCATGTGTCTGTGTGTGTGTGTGTGCGCATCTTTCTGTGTGCGAGCGCATGTCTGTGTGTGTGTGTGCATGTGTCTATGTTTGTCCGCATGTGTATGTGAGGCAGGCAGTGTGGTATAATGGTTAGGGAACTGGGCTTGTAACGTTAAGGTTGCAGGTTCAATCCCCAGGTGGGACACTGCCGTTGTACCCTTGCTTCAGTAATAATGTAATGTAATGTAATGTAATGTAATGTAATGTGTGTGTGTGTGTGTGTGTGTGTGTTTGTACGTGTGTTTGTACTCTTGTGTCTGTGCATGTGAGCATATCTTTGTGTATGTGAGCATGTGTGTGTAGGGGGAAGATTCTAGAGCAGGTAGGGAGAGATAATTGGGTGACGGTAGGGCGCAAGGGTAGAAAAGGGGCAGCATCTCCAGAGTTTGTGGTGTCCAACCAATTCCAGCCCTTGCAGAAAGAGGATCTGGCCAAGTCCTTTGTGAGTGGGAGGACTGATGAGCCCCAGGGCACCCTGGCGGCCACACCACCCAGGAAAAGGGAACTAATTGTAGTGGAGGACTCAATTATTAGAGGTGTAGACAGTATAGTCTGTTCACTGAAAAGGAGTCTAGAAAAGCATGTTGCCTGTCTGGTGCCCAGGTCGGAAACCTCCTGGAACATGTGGACAAGCTCCTAAGCTCTACTTCTGTGTGCTGCTATTCGTACTATCCATTAAAATGACATCTGGTATTGAAGCGTTTTTTGTAACTCCGTCTGAGAGTTTATTGGAGACATATATGAAGGAACAGTTGTTGCAGATTGCAACATTATAAATGCGAGGTTTCTAACGCTGACAAACAGCTAAAAAGCAATATTATAGGGGTTTTAACAGCAGCAGGTCTTTCCACCTAAAGAGATTCTGAGTTTTCATTAGGGGCTAGCGCTGAGTATGTAGGCTACCCGTTATTTTGCCTTTACAGTCGACAGAAACATTGAGGCTCCAGATTGAGTTGGAAACTCTAAAGCAGGAAACTAAAAGGTTAGAGATCATAACTATAAGAGAAAAGCAAAAATTACAAAAACTGGAGAAGGAAAGGATTGTAGGGGTTCCGCCTTCCAGGGGATTTGAAACCGTCATATTAAAACGGCGCACGAGTTCTCCGAGAAGTATTTCCCCCATTTTGAAAGAGTCGCTACGACTTTAAAATGGCCAAAAGAGATGTGGACATTGCTTTTGCAGTGTCCTAACTGGTGTGTCCTCAGCAAGCTTATGCTTCTCTTTCATTTCTGGACAGTTCTGATTATGAATTGGTGAAAGTGGCAATTCTGCGCGCATATGAGCTTGTCCCAGAAGCATATCGTCAGAGATTCTGAACCTACCGTAAAAAGGACAGACAGACATATGCCACTGGCCCAGACCCTAGCTGCTGGTTCCATCCCCCGCCCTGCCCTGGTATCTGGAGGGATGAGGTCCACCCCACTCCTACACTTAGAATGCCCTTCCGGTGGTCTGTTAAGCCACATGAGCCTCAAGGACTATTTGTGTTGTTTTTCTCTGTATCCCACCATTTTCCAGGAGGTCATCTCGACCGCCTTTCCCACATTGGCTCCAATGGTTTTCTGTTTTTTTGATTCCCTCTGGAAAATGCCAATTGTGAAGCGCTGTGTGACAACCTGTTTGTAAATGGCGCTATGCAAAAATAAAGATTGATTGATTGATTGATATGTTGAGTTCACAAAAGAAAAACACATTTTATTTGAGAGATGGTGTACGTCACAACAAGTTACTACTTTTGATCCGCTTCGAAATCTGGTTATCTTGGAGGAATTTAAAAACTGTCTATCGGAAACAATTCATTTAACTCATTTAAACGAACAAAGAGTCACAGACGTTGTGACCGCAGCAGTTTTTGCTGACGAATTCACTCTCACACATAAATCCTCCTTGTCTAGAAGTTCATCTTGTTTTGAGAGACCATTTAATTCTGATGAGAAACATAGACCCCATAATGAATGCAAAAGCAATGATGCCTCTGCCTCGGAAATGAGAGAGCCACCATCTGCTCGTTACGAAAACGTACAAGATCGCCGTCCTCCTGTGAGGTGTGACCAAAATGAGCATGTTTGTGCTTATTGTAAAACTCCAGGACATTTCGTGGGAGAGTGTCCTAAACTGTCCAGGAAAAGGGCAAAACCTCATTTGTTGGGTAATACACGGCAAAAATTGTGTCCTTCAATTGTGGGACCCGCCTCTCTAAAAGAGAAAAAGTTGATTCATCTGATTACTCGCCTTTCCTTCTAAAAGGTGTGGTTTCGCTGCCCGGTAGTCCTGGGGTGAATGTGACAATACTGCGTGACACCGGAGCTGCTCAGTCTTTTATCCTCGAGCATGTGTTGTCCTTATCTGATAAATAAATCTCAGCGCAGGCGTTCTCGTACAGGGGATTGAAATGGGATATACTGATGTGCCATTGCATAAAATACATTTGGTTTCTGAATTAGTCACTGGTGAAGTCATTGTTGGGGTGCATTCGTCCCTGCCTGTTCAAGGCATGACCTTTTTTTGGGGTAATGATTTGGCTGGAGGAAAAGTATTTCCTGTCCTAGAGGTTTTTCCCACCTGCGCTGTCACTTGAGCTATGGCTAAACAGCTCAGGGATGTTGTTGATTTGTCTGAGACATTTATGTGTACCCAGGATATACCTGATGTTTCCATACCTATCGTGACCGATTCAGCTTGTGACATAAGCGGTATTGATACCAGGTTACCCATTTCTGACACATTGTCAGATGTTAAAGAAACATTGTTGCCATGCGGACAACTGATCAAAGCGCAGCATGACGACAGTAACTCGTCCCCTCTCTTTGATCAGGTTTTATCGGAGAACGACGTTAGAGACTTGTCCGTGGGTTATTTTATGCAAGCTGGGGTTGTGATGTGAAAATGGAAACCTATAGATGCATCGTACATCTCTCGGTGGGGCCTGTAGATGGTGTGGTAGAGCCGTCTCGGTGTATTGTAGAGTGTTGCTTAAAGAATTCAGAAATGCTGTGCTGTTTATCTGAGCAACTATTACATCTTTCAGACTCCAGTCGTGCTGGTTGTTACGGGAGCCATCCACCGGATTTTGTTAAAGACCTTTGTCTCGTTTTTGTCCATTTGCAGAGTGCAAGTTTTTTCTTAATCGATGTTTGCCATTTTGCTATATTGTTTACAGATATTCATATATCATTCTCATTTAATAAAATCTTATTTTTCCATCTTAAAAGTTGTCATGTTATGGCTGATATCAGGGGGTTTAAGCCGTAACAGTGTGCATGTTTGTGTGTGAGCATGTGTTGTGTGTGTGCGCATGTGTCTGTGTGTCTACACAGAAAAATGCATTAGGCGGATATGGGTTAAAGATGTTATTGAGGCAGATGGCCCAGTGTTCCTGCTTACTAATCTAGACACCTAATATAGATACCTCTGTCCTGAATAATTACAGACACATTTAAAAATTGCCATTTATTTCTAAAATCCTGGAAAAAGTTGTTTCTAAGCAACTCTTATCTGCAATGAACAGCAATAATCTTTTTGAAAAATTCCAGTCAGGTTTTCAAACACATCATAGCACAGAGACAGCCCTTCTCAAGGTAATAAATGATATGTTGCTTAATGCTGACTCTGGTGAATGCTCCATCCTAGTCCTTTTAGATCTCAGTGCAGCTTACTCTATTGTAATTGATAGACTCAAAACCTGGGTTGGCATCTCCAGAACTGCACTGAACTGGTTCTCATCTTATATTGAGAATAACAAATTCTCAGTCGCTATTGGTGATTATGCGTCCTCATCAGCAATGATTACATGTGGTGTTCCTCAGGGATCAATTTTAGAGTTGATTTTGTTCTCCATCTATAAACTTCCTCTGGGCCAAATTATTCGTAATAATCACAATATTTCTTTTCACTTTTATGCTGATGACACTCATTTGTACCTATCGGTCAAACCAAATGATTTCAGCAAGTTAGCTGTTCTCCATGACTGTATAATTGACGTTCAAGGCTGGATGTCCAAAAATTTCCTCCAGCTTAACTCTGATAAAACTGAAGCATTGATTTTTAGTCCAAGGACAAAGAAAAAGAAACTCTGGGCATAAAGTCCACGGAAAATAATAATAAAACAAAACAACCCAAAGGTTGAGGACTCTTCAACGAAGAGGTAAGTAACTCAAATGATTTTAGAGACTTTAGCTCTGGAAGTTTTTAAACCCAAAAACAAAAGAATGAATCTTGAAAAGGAAACGCCACCGGAGTGACGAGCAATAAACCTAAAGCTAGGAAGGAAATAATCCTCCTAGAACGGCAACCACAGAGTGGTAATGCTGACCTTTTTAAAAGAGATGCTAAATAGTACCTTCTCTCTTGAACTGAGAGACCACAGAGTGGAAAACTAATACCTAGTTCTTAGTACCGGCTAGAGCGTAACAATGGTTTACACAGAAGCGTTTGTGTGATGAAAACGCAGCCCTTAAATAGTAGGCGGAATAAACACTGATAATCCACAGCTCGCCGTGATCGGAAAATACACCGACAAAAGACCATATAAGGAAAATGGAAATGACAATGATTCCTCACACAAAACAAAAGAAAACAGACCATCACATGGTCAAGCGCCCTCCAGCGGCTGAACAAGGTAAAACCGTGACAATTCCGTTAGGGTAGACAGATGGGGCACTTTAACAGTATTGTCTCTTGTACTTGTTAGATAATCCGATCTGTATGACCATCTGCGAAATTTGACCATTTTAAGTCTACACACATAAACACAGTGGAACGGATATCAGTAACCGGCTTCCGCGATGATGCCCCTATGAATCAGGGGAAAGGTCAGAGCTTGGGAAAGTGGTCAATAGGTCTTGTAAAATTACACAGCAGAATATTTTAGCTAACTACTAAGGAGCACACATGGGCTAACCCATCTAAATGAATCATATTTGTAACTTGGTTCTGAACTATTAGTGTGTGCACTTTATATCAGTGTGTTCCACAAGTGCCAAAATAGCCAGTTACTCACTCATTTTCAGCCGGCTACTTTTTCAACTTCATAAAATAATTTTCATTTAAAAGTTGCAATTCGCTGCAATATATGTATACTATCGCTTCCCATTGCGATCTATTGATAAGATAGGACATGCCAAAGCGAGCGATGACACTGGTTTGTCGGTCTGTCAGTCGCCCCTCCTGGTTTATGGGTTTCTGTGTGTGTGTGTGTGTTTGTGTGTGTGCACTGCTATTAAAGTGAATTATTAGAATTTTTTTTGCGTTAGCTGTAAACAAATGGCTATAAAGCTAACCTGCTAGCTGGCATTTTCGCATTATAATTTTAAATATGAATAACTATTCCACAGACAAGTGGACTACCACACAGGCCTAATGCCTGTTTGTTACCAATCTGAGAGGTACATTCATTAAAGTATCCAATAATTTAGCTATGTATTTGGGATGGAATGAATGCATTAGAATGTAACAGAGGCCAAAACTAATTATCAGGGTCAAATTCCCCTAGACCCCCCTGGCCGGTTACTTTTTTTATTTGGCTGGCTACTCTATAACCTAGTGGAACACACTGTTTATATTATTCAATATTACTATCACTATACAAATAATTGTAGTTTGCTAACCCACCAATGAGCACCAATGTGTACACATCAACACCTGAGTTTTATATTTTATCATTTAACAGCAGGACCAGCAACAGGCACTTGCCACAGACAGAGAGGGGGCAGGGATAGAAAGTTGAGATGTAAGATATAGATTTATAAATTATGTCCAAAACAAAGTGCAAAAAGGTGGCCATTCACTTTTTTTTGCAGTGTAGTAAGCATGTGCACCAAGTACGAGGGGCAACAAGTCTTTTGCCCCTGCAATCAGTGAAGTACTAATGGCCATCTCTAATAACATCTTTAGTGATTAGAAATGATTAGTTTACATTGCAAACAGTATACACCAACATTTGAGTTATAATAGTGTGTCTTCATTTAACAGCAGGACCAGCAGCAGGTACTGGTCACAGGTGCCGACAGAGAGGGGACAGGGATAGAAAGCGTAGAGGTGAGATTTATGTTTAGAAATGATGGCTATGCGCAAAACAAAGAGCAATATGGTGGCAAAATTTGTCCCCCCCACATTTGGAATAATTGTGACCTTTGCTCCTGATTGTGTTCTTGGTTAAATTAACAGCTAAAAAATAAAAATAAACACTTTTGAAGGTGGGGAAAAAGCTCTTACCTTTTGGGCTCAGGGGCAGGCTGTCATTTGGAATCACTTTTTTGATTTTCTTATTTGAGCTGGCCTCCAGCTTGGGGGCTCACCCAGTAACCAGGCCAGGTTATGAATGTTCTTATGCATGGGATGATTGGTGGTAATATAACAGGTTTAAGCCAAACAAAGCAGAAGGACATGGAGAATAAATAGGAAACAGGAAAGGACAAAGAGCAAAGGAGATCATTTAAAGAAACTGAAAAAAGAACATGGAAGTGTGAAATGATAGGAACGGAAATTGAGAACAGAAAAATAATATCTGTAATATGATATTAAAGCAAGACAAAGCAAGATTACAAAATAAACAGTAAAGCAAAATAAGATGATATACATATTGTTGTAGGTGTCACTGATGATTTTGAAATGTTCTGGCTGTTGTCTTTTGTCTTTTGACTTAAAATAAGCTTAAAATAAACTTAAGAAAAAAATAAAACTTCTTCAGCTGTTGAAAGTTTGGGGTGGAACAATTTCTTTCCAGTGTTGAAAAGGGCCAAGTGGGAGGGGGGAGGGTAGGTGTTTACCTGTTGCCATGGACTCGTACCTGTTGCCGTGGACGTGCGAGGCGCAGAAGGCAAAGCTGTAGTGCAAAAGGGTGGGATCTGTCATGGCTCCATTTTCAGCTCGCTCCAGCAGGTCGCCGAGGTAGCACAGGTGTCTGTGGCACCCCCTCACCCCATTTCGGGCGCAGTACTCGTCCAGAACAAACACCTGTCCTGGGCTGAACCAGCCCTGTGGGGAACACACACTCACGCTTTCAACATGGTGAGGTAAAACATCTACACCTGTCCTAAGCTGAATCTTCCCTATGGGAAACACAGACTCACTGTACAAAGCCTTGATGTTGGTATCATGTAGCCTACATGACTTGTTCATGTTTTTTTACAGCATTCATGATACCCGTACCTGCTCATGATAACCAGCATAAACCACCACACATGGATATAAATCCAAAACCCAACTCCAATTCAGTAAGCTTATGAAGACCTTACTTCATGTAGGCAGAGCATATAATAACTTAATGTAAAATAGCCCATAAAACTAAGGAATTTCTGTGCACTGAAAAGGAAAAGCTTTGCTTTTTAGTGTGTCAGACGCTTTGCTGTGAAAAGCAGAGGATTAAAGAAAAGAGCGCACTACTCACCAGGCAGGAGTAGGAGTCATTGAGCCTGTGGTCCAGGGTAAGCAGCTGAACTGTCTCGAAAAGCGAGGCGTGGTCAAAGCTACATGGGTTAGCTGAGATAAATTCATCCATTCCATGTTTCTGAGCTCTGTCTGCATCTATCCAGCCAATTGCACATAGAAAAGGACAGGATTCATAGAGGATAGTGTGAACAACCAGCAGGAGACATTATGGGACAGTGAGCACAACACTGCACTTCTCCAACCAGAGTGGTCAGTCTACTTTTATGGCAAATTAAATCATTACAGCTTACATTGTCAACTTGCATGGTCTCAGCCGAGAAAACAGGGCTGCACCGGAATCAAACGCTATTGGCAAATCTTTAGTGTAGGACAACAAACATGGACGTGTAATTCGCGATGTATTCTCATGCATTGTTTGGCCTAGCTATGCCTGTGATTTCTTCAGTGAACAAGATTTAGTGCATGTATCCTAATTGTTTTCTGGAGACAGTGGTGGCTTTATAAAGATGATTTACAATGCATTCTCATTCACATGTATACAATAGATTCTGCCATTCGCCATTAGTGCTTTTCATTCATTTCCCAACAAATGATGAGTGCGCTGAACGAAAACAAGAAAAAAGAGTGATTTCGGATTATATACCGCTATCTTTTTTTCAATAACAATGCCAATTGCCAATTTAGCCAGGAACAATCAATAAGTTGTCTGAAAATTCAAGAGAATGCTTCCTCTAACAGCTGGAAATGGTGTACCTTTAACACACTAAACCTAACACTTTGAAACACTGCCTCCCCAGCTAAAGCGCATTTAACATACTGCCTCCTCACCTAAAGCACTTTTAACACACTAAATCCCCAGCTAAAGCACCGTTAACACACAGCCTCCCCAGCTAAAGCACTTTTAACGTATTGCCTTCCCAGCTAAAGCACCTTTAACACACTGCCTCCCCAGCTGAAGCACCTTTAAAACACTAAATCAGTTTTAGCACGCTGCCCACCCTCCAGCTAAAGCACCTTTAACACACTGCCTCTCCAGCTAAAGCACTTTTAACACACTAAATCCCCAGCTCAAGCACCATTAACACATTGCCTCCGCAGCTAAATCACCTTTAACACACTACATCCACAAATCACCTGAAAAGGTGAAGAGAATGGACAGTGGGGGATACATTGTGTGCTTTGTCATGAATTACAAGGCTTAGTGCACTCTAACTTCCTTTACTCAGCCTTTTCGTCAAGGCCTGGCCTGGGTTGAACCCCTGCTCTGTCTCAACAATGCCCTACAATGCACTTTTCCTGGACTTTGGGGCCAATCTTCATACATTTGAATGAACTATTTTCAGTTCAACAAAGTTTAAGAAGAATCGGCTGGTTCATTATAACTTTCCAATAGCTATCTAATATGTAGTGGCAGAAAAGAAGAGCACACTCTATTTATAATAATATAAAAATATTTATGCTTCATTCGATTCTGATTATGGAACCATAGAGTTAATTTAGTACATTTCAAGTACAAATGTAACCATTTTAAGTGTTCGATGAACCATTCGAAAATAAAAATGGGGACATATAATACAGAGCGCACAAACAAATTCCATATAACTGCTACTTTTTTTTACAATTAATGGCACATTAATTATGGTCTAATCTCTGGTTCGCTCCTAGTTAAAAACCCTGGAGTAAACTGTTCATTCAAAAATGCAATGGCTAAAATCTAAAATCAAAAACAAAGTGTAATGGTACGATGCACTTGAAGGAACTCTCAAATCAAATGGTAACTGTGTCCCTCACATCTGGCGGGTGCGAGCTTGCAATGTTTGTTTTAATATTTGACAGTAACACACAATTACATTATACTCGTCTGTGTGTGTGTGTGGTGGGGAAGAAAATAAATGACAATGATTGGTAGTTGTTACTCTTTTATAAATACTTGCTAGAAGAGTCTGGAGCTGACCGCTCAGGCTATTTGGCAAGAATAAATAATTAAATATATACATAGATAGATGAGGGTTTGTATCTCTCCTCCTGGTGTACTCATGAAGCACCAAGCTTTGCCCTAGGCAGTGTCCACACGCTAAGGTTACGGGTTGACAAGACAAGTGTTTTATTTTCCTTCAGAGGAAAAGGCTGCAGGGCTTGAGGAGTATCTAAATCCGAACCGTTGTCCTATTCATGGGTTCAAGATCACAAGGAAGGATTCAAAGTCTGCTCACTACTCAAAAACAAAGCTTTCGGGGACAAGGATTTTTATATGTGGTTGTCCCAATTTCTGGAATATTCTAAGAAGTACTTGCATTCAATGAGGTCCATAGTTTAGATTCATCTGCACATACTTCTTCTTTAAAATGGTATTTGGACTAAATGTGTGGAAATGATTAATTTGTTCTGTCAATGAATTTGTTAACCAAGTGGCAAGATTATTTGAACATCAGTCTCAGAACATACATTAATTAAACTGAATCATCAATGATCAGTGATAATTTATTTGAAAATGCTTCTCACATCAAGGACAGTGTGTCTTCAAATGTGCTTTTTTCCTTAAAATGCTTAGAATTTTCTGCATTTGCTTTTCGTGTATTTGCAAGTTGACAATACTCCAGGATGTTGCAGTGTAATCATCTACAGGGCACTTCAAGCAAACCACTACTGTAGTAGTCTATCAGGGAAGCAATGCATTTTGGTGCAAATACTGTACATGGGTACAGCATAAAGCCGACAGAGCAGATCATTTCATTCTTTGAGAGATGTGGGGTGGGTGTGTGTGTGTGGGGGGTTGTATTTCCACCAACAAATGTATAACATCACACTGGCAATTCTTCTACTCAGGCATCAAAATAATAAAAAATGTATTTCCTAAAGGTGGGAAACACGGTATAGCATCTATCCAAAGGCCCATCTGCTGTAGAAAAATCTGGAGTATTGCATGGAAAGGAGAAATGGCATCACCTGCTCCTTGTCATTGGCATTCAGAATACTCCAAGTACATATTTGCCAACTCTCATAAAGCAAGACAAAACTAAATAAATAAAAAAGAAATTGAGCCCTCTGTGGTAAAGCACAAATAGTTCATGGTGACGCTGAATACCGCTACTCCACCCCACTGGGTTTGATTAATCACATGTGCAGAATACATCCTTGTAAAACAGCTTCTGTGGTTCTGTTAGTACATAAAGACCAGGGAATGTGTTTGGTTATCCATATGGAGCATACATACAACATATACATCCATATTTCTACATCAGCCAAGGGAGGCCCACTAGACACATTCCAAGGTATTCATTTTAATCCTTTTTTCCTGAAAAAAAGGGCCAATCAACATTTTCAGCTGAACGTTACAAAAGCAGACATTGGTGCCCTTTCAAACTGTTTTATTTTCTACATTTTTATGTGAATATGAAAAATATGAAATTCTTAATATTGATGGAAGTCAAGTGTTTTCGGAACAAACATGTATTCCTGTTTAACTCTAATACAGAATAAACACAGTTACTGCTACTGCTTTAATCCCTTTCCATATGAATGCAAATCATAAATGTTTTTCTAACTCATAAAGGAAAATTACATTTATATATACAGTAGATTCCATTTTTATTCACACCCTTGATAAAGATGAACAAAATCATATAAAATAAACCATATATGTAATTAGCTTTATTGTATGCTCATAAAATGCGGAAAATTATATTCTTTAATAATAATGCATTGGCATGAACCACAATCGAACGGTTCACAAATATTAGTTTTTCCCCCAAAAAATCTTGTATTCACACCCCTGCTATGAGTACTTTGTGGTTCTTCCCTTGGACATTATAGCAGCAAGTAGTCTCCTTCTACAGTGTCATACAAGGTTATGCAACTTCTTGGGGGGATCTTCAACCACTCACTCCTTCATGCCGAATTGTTCTAGTTCCTTCAGATTCTTGGGTTGACGTTTCTGGACTGCTTTTTTCATGTTCAAACCACAAATGTTCAATTGGAGTCAGGTCTGGAGACTGAGATGGCCACGGCCAAGGTGTAGCTTCTTGGCAGAGGGAACAAGGTTTTGGGGCAAAATGTCTTGGTACATGTTGGAGTTTTAATAAGGGCCCCAGGGCCTGTGGATGCAAAACAGTCCCAAAGCATTAAACATCCACCTCCATGTTTCACTGTAGGAATAAGGTGCTTTTCAACATTACTTGCATTCTTTGGATGCCAAACATAACTCTGACGTGCATGTCCAAAATGCTCAATTTTTGTTTCATCTGACCACAAGACACAGTTCCAATTGTAGTTCAGATGCAGTTTGATGAATTGAAGACTCCTTTTTCGGTGAACTGTCTTCAAAAGAGGCTTCCTTCTTGCAACTCTGCCATAAAGGCCACTGTCATGTAGGCTTTGGGGAAATCGCTTTGCCTGACGGGATTGCTGTGTCATACGTGCGGAGAGTTTGAACGGATTGTTTGTTGCTGTCGGGATATTATTTGGATTATGTTTTGTATTGTTGCTTAGGGTTCGGTGTTTTGTCATTAGAAAGGGTAAAAGGATCAAAGATTTGCTCTTACGGTAAACATTTGTCGCCGTTAGGGGACGGAGAGGGAATTTTCCATTTTTTCCTCGTCTAGCTTCGGAAAGCTTGTTAAAAAGTTACCGATTTGGTATTACACCCAGCTGACGCAAGGTTTTTCACCCTCTCAGGAGCAAATTCAAGAGCAGGGAAATATACTATAGCTAACTAGCTTTTGTTGGCTTAAATTTAATTGTTATATTTCAAGAGTTGATCGTATAGCCGTTTCGGTTGACTGCTACTAGCTCTCTTGCTACAGACAACCAGACCGAAAGTTTTCTAATTCGCTTTAAGTGTTGTTTCCATTTAGAGATTTCTGCACCTCACTGTTCAGAACCACCTCAGTGTATAGTATCGACTTGGTGTCTCTGATTGGGCAGTAATTCGTTCAGAGCAGTAGATATATTTAGGGGTGAAAATGTGGCCATCGGCAGTGCAGTGCGAGTGTTGCGTTTCTGGAAGGAGACTTCCAGGAGGGTTTGTCTGCGACCGTTGCCAGCTTGTGAAGCATCTTGAGAGCAAGATTCTTGATCTCAAAGCCCAACTTGCTGGTCTCGACTGCCCTGCAGAATTTGTAGAGTTCCAGGAACTAATTTAGAGAGTTTAGAGAGTTAGCCTGCACGCCGAAGTGGGGTAGGGGGGAGCCTCTAGAGCAGGTAGGGAGAGAGAGTTGGGTGACAGTAGGGCGCCAGCGTATAAAAGGGCACGCACATGCAGGGGCGGCATCTCCAGAGATTGTGGTGTCCAACCGATTCCAGGCCTTGCAGGAAGAGGATCTGGCCCAGCCCTCTGTGAGTGGGAGGACTGATGAGCCCCAGGGCACCCTGGTGGCCATGCCACCCAGGAAAAGGGAGTTAATTGTAGTGGGGGATTCTATAATTAGAGGTATAGACAGTATAGTCTGTTCGCGGGAAAAGGAATCTCGCATGGCATGTTGCCTGCCTGGTGCTCAGGTTGTGGAGACCTCCTGGAACACGTGGACAAGCTCCTGGCCAGAGCAGGGGTGGATCCAGTGGTCATAGTCCATGTTGGAGCCAATGACATAGGTAAGGGTAGGTTTGAGGTTCTGCAGGATACATTTACAGAATTAAGATCAAAGTTAAGGGGCAGAACCTCCATGGTGGTCTTCTCTGGAATTCTGCCAGTACCACGTGCTAGCAAAGGCAAGCAGAATTTTATATGGAGATTTAACAGGTGGCTACAAACCTCGTGCAGGAAAGAGGGGTACAGGTTTATAGGGTACTGGGACTCCTTTTGGACCTGTGACCAGGGTGACCTGTACAAGTGGGATGGGCTACACTTGAACTGGAGGGGTACAGATGCATTGGGCCAGTGTATGCTCAGGGTAGCGGAGGAATATTTAAACTAGGGACTGGGGGGGCAGGGAGGGAAATTAGTAGTAGTAGTATTATGGATAGGGAGGTACAGACTGCCCAGATGGAAGATACCAGGGCAGAGTATAATACATCTGAGGATATAATTAATAAAGATTTTTTGGATCATAATGTGAATAGAGGTGGTTCGGCATAGAGGTTTAGATCAGGTTTGAAATTAAACTTTCCCAAGATGCAAAAAGTAATCCTAAGAAGTTTTTTCAATATTGCAGTAGAAAAAGGAAAGTTAAGGAGAAGGTTAAGTGCATTAAGAATAAGGAAGAAACTTTGGTTTATAACAATAAGGATATTGCTAACATACTAAACAGTTACTTTGTTGAGAGATTTACTAGAGAAGAGGTTATAAATATGCCTAAATGACAAGGTACAGAATGTTTTGGAGGACTTTGAGATAAGGGACGTAGATGTACTACAAAAACTACAAAAACTTAAGACAAATAAGGTAGCAGGCCCGGATGGCATATATCCCAGAGTACTCAAAGAACTTGGGGAAATTATATATAAACCATTGACAGATATTTTCATTCAATCCATAATCACTGGAGAAATACCAGATGACTGGAAGCAGGGTAGTATAATTCCAATATATAAGAAGGGAGACCGTACTGACCCAGGGAACTATAGGCCTGTCAGTTTAACTTGCATCGCATGTAAAATGCTGGAATCTATTATTAGGGATAAGTTGCAATCATTCTTGAAAAATAATAGTATTTTAAGGGAGAGCCAACATGGTTTTCTCAAAGGGAGGTCATGCCTAACAAACCTCCTGGACTTTTTTGAAGAGGCTACAAAGTGTGTTGACCTGAACCAGGCTTATGATATTATATATTTGGACTTTCAGAAAGCATTTGACAAGGTACCACATGAGAGGCTCATTGCTAAAATGGATTCAGTAGGAATTGCAGGAGTAGTTTCAGAGTGGGTTCATAATTGGCTGCAAGGGCGAATACAAAGAGTAACAGTAGGTGGGGTCGTATCTGACCTCGGTGCGGTGGGCAGTGGTGTCCCGCAGGGATTGGTGCTAGGATCTCTGCTCTTCCTTATTTACATAAATGATCTTGATATGGACGTTAGTAGCAAAATAGTTACATTTGCAGATGATACTAAACTTGGGGGTTTGGCAAACAGTTTGGAATCGACTAAAGTAATCCAAGATGATTTAAACAAAATCCAAAAATGGGCAGATACATGGCAGATGACATTCAATATTGCTAAATGTAAAGTGAGAAATGCATGTGGGAAATAAAAACATTAGACAGGAGTATTTTATGGGAGGAGAAAGGTTAGTAGGTGTTCAAGAGCAGAGATCCTAGCAGACTTAGGAATTGTAGTTGATCAAAGCCTATCTGCATCAAAGCAGTGTGCTACAGCAGTGAAAAAAGCCAACAGGATGCTGGGATACATAGCAAAAAGTATTGAGTATAAATCAAAGGAAGTTATATTAATGTTATATAATGCCTTTGTCAGACATCACTTAGAATACTGTGTGCAGTTCTACAAGAAAGATATAGAAGCTCTTTTTTTAAGATAGTTATGTGATAGACTTAAGGTACACAATCAGCAGAATTTGATTGAGGTTTTAAATTCCTAAAAGGGATTAACAAAGGAAATACCAAAGATTTTTAAGATAATTAGTTAAATTAGTTAAAGGCAAATTCCGCACAGATATTAGGACGTTTTTCTTTACACAGAGAGTTGTCAATGCCTGGAACAACTTGCCAGGTCGGGTAGTAGAGGCAGAAACACTTGTGCTATTCAAGTCCAGGCTAGATATAGTACTAGATACTCTTTAGATTAGGACATGACGAGCCTAGATGGGCCGAACGTATGTTCTTATGTTCTTATGTAGGCATCGTCAAATGGTAGCTTTAGACACCTTGTGTCCCCAAGATGCCAGGCTGTTTTGGAGATCTTGAACTGTGCCCCTTGGACTTATTTTTGTCTCTCGAACCATCCGTCTCACTACACGTGGAGGCAAGTTAGACTTGCGTATTCTACCTGGCAGGTTAGCCACTGTTTCAGTGGCCTTAAACTTCCTAATAATTGACACAACAGTGGAAAGCAGTATCTTTAACTTTTTAATACTTTTTTTGTAGTCATCTAGGGATGGAGTTCTAGGGAGTCCTGTGCCTTTCACCATGATGATCGCTGACCACAGTATTTCAAATGTGTGTTCCCTCATTTTTATACCCTAGGGAAACAAGAAACCATTGTAGGCCAATGTATAGTTCCATAACCTTCCAATGAACTTCAAATAAGTTGTATAAGATTAGTTTTTGATGGATTAAATTTAAAAGAATAGTTGGGGTATGAATAATTGTGATCCAGATGTTTTCTGGAAAAAAAATATTTTAAACAAAATACATTTTTCTGAACCCTTGTATGGTATTAGTATTGTACGTTTGGAATTTTCAGAATTTTTTGAGCATAAAATATACCTCATTACTTATATAGTCAATTTTATACGATCTCTTTTGTTCATCTTTATCAAGGGTGTGAACAAAAATGGAGTCTTCTGTATAGGCCAAAAGTCCACTACCAAGATCTGTTTGTTTGCATCATTCATCCAAAACTAACACAAAATTTTTACTCAGGAGAACAATTTGACCTCTAACTACTTCACTAAGCTCTCCTGACATAATTACAAACAGCTGCAAAAACCTTTGCAAAGAAAGTGTCCTTTTTCAAGATTAAAGCACCCGCAGTAGCAACAAGAACACATAGATGACCATATTAAATACATCAATACCCGGTATTAATTGTTATAAGACCAAAACAACTCACACTGTGTATTAGGAGTGTCCATATATTAAAACGTAAATGAAAAATAAGGTGTCACAACATTTTGAGGAAATTAAAGGCAATGGTGTGCAAGCAAAATATTTCAAGATATTTAAATTTCATACCATTCTTTCTCCCAACATTTTTTTCAATTTGTATCTGTGTTTTATGACATTCTTGAATAACAAATACCACATGAATAAAAGGTTTGTGTTATTTTTCGATGAACAATGAAAACAAACAGATCTCTGGTAATGGATTCAGACTTTTGGACCCCACTGTATATATCATATATATATATATATATCACAAAATAATAAAAATGTGGTGTACTCTAAAAAACCTAAGCATACGGTGATGTGTGTTCTCTGACACACTCCACTGGCTATCAGCTTTACCCTGAGGGGCCTTTAACACCAATGCAATTATGGAGAGAGAAGGCAATTATGCAAATAAATTATATAATTGAACCAAAATAATAAATATATAAGAGTTACATGCATTCTCATCTGCCAAAAATGGAAGCTTATATTTCAAACCTAAAGTTGAGGAAATCAAACAGAAAAGAGTTGTCTACAGAGGTCTAGACATGAAGCGAAACTGGAGGGGAGGGGAGAAAAGAAAAGCACACTGCGTTTGTCAGATAATCTGGAGGAATTATCTGAGCTGTGCCAGATACAGGGAAGCACTTACCCTTGAGTCCAGCTAGAAGATAGCAGGGTAAGAAGGAACAAACCAGAATAACATAAAGACTAGCAACAAGGCTGAGGAAAGCAGACAGGAGCCCTAACCTAGCAGCTGGAGGTCTAAAGGGTTACAAGCAAAGCATGAAAAAGAAACATAACACAACTCAAAAACACAACCTGTACCAACATGAGGAAGAGAGAGAGAGGTAGAGAGAGATCAACAGCTCTGAACATTCTTCTCCTCATCGCTCTGCTACAGACCATTTGTTTCAGGAGCTCAGGTTTATATTTGTCCGCTACATTTCAATAAACTTAGTTCACTGTTGTATACAACACGTCCTCCACTAACACACTCTGTCACTGCAATGAAATACATTTTCTCATTTTAACATTATCTGAAAGTCATTTTTTTTCCTTTCTCATCTTAAGAGAAGTTTTAAGTTTTGTGTGGCTCCTCTTTTTCTTCAACACAAGATTTTCATCCTTGCTTTACAAGAATAAAAAAGTTAAATATTAAAAAATATTTAGTGTCAGAGAAAATTGGGAGTTGCATTTGACTTATGTTTTGTATTAAAATAAGATGTTTACAGCAGCACTGTACAGTTTCATCAAATATCCATAATTTATATTTATACTTATTGATAAATCCCAAGTCAGTCCTCCCCAGTTCGGTCCTCCTTATAGAAATCACATTGTAAAGTCACCTGGAATCTTTCAATCTTTCCAATAGGGGACAGCCCCATGCTGGACAGCCCCATGTCTTTTTCTTGATATATATATTTTGAAACAAAATATGAATGCCCAGACACCAAAATCTGAGCTGCTCTCCATCACGAAAACAGTATAGATGTCAAATAAACTAAAGAAAAATAGGGCAGCGTCTTTTTCTTGATATATATATTTTTGGGGAATTTTCTTCACTGAACAAAATATGCAACAAAGTGCCCAGACACAAATTCCACAAAATCTTGACCAGAAACATGGAGGCTTGATTTGTAATGCAGCTTAAAGGACTTTGCCTGAAACAAGAAAAAACCTATTAATTTGAATAAAATCTTTTTGTAAAACTATTGGTTTGTATAAACAGTATAGATGTCAAATAAACTGAAAAGATGCAAAATAGGGCTTTGGATAAAAGTGTCTGCTAAATGGCATATATTATACATTAAATAAAGATGCCCAGAAGCTGAGAAGCACAGTGCCAGCAGGGATTTCAGCTATCAGGTGAAAAAACCATCTGAGACCTTATTTGGTAGATTTGGTGCAAAGGCAATTAATTTGGATTTATGCAGTTCTGGTAAATATAGCTGGCTTTAATGTATATAATTGTGACTTTAGAGTGCTATTTCAGTAAAAGGGTATATGGTGTTTACTATATATACTGATATTGGAAAATATGTACAGTACTGCTGTAAGGAAATTAATCATATTTACTTAATGCAATGAGCCTTTCTGTTAAATTATTTGGGTCTTAGCCAATATGAATAATCTTATAATGAGAAATACTTTTCTTGTGAAAAAAAGTATTATTTGCAGTGCAATTGTATTCATATTGCCCAGCCATGAAATAAACGGGAAGCTGATATGGATACAGTATACTGACAGACTTACCTCTGCAGCCCAATATCACCTTTTAAGGCCAAACATTCTTACATGTGTACGCAAGGCTCAAATGAACTATCATTTGTCACAGACCAACTTGTGATTAATTATTTTAAAAATATTTCTAAAATATTCTTCTTGTGAATTTTGCCTCTTGTGGAGAAAGCCAGAAATAAGAACATATTCTTACAATGTGAATATGTGGAGACTTAAGCTTTGGGTAGAGCTGTTTAAAAAAAAAAAAAAATGCTGTGTGCTATATTATCGAAGTAAGTCCTCCATTAATCCAGGGTTGGAAAAGTAATCCCTGCCCCTGGAGAACTGCAGTGTCTTCTGGCTATCATTACAGCCTTATCCATCACTACATACATCTTTACATGCTATCCATTTACACAGCTGGATATTTACTGAAGCGTTTCCTGAATTACCTTGCCAAATGGCACAACAACAGTGGCCCTGGGTGTTTTAATCTATTAACCTCTTAGCTACAATGTAGCATACTATACTGCCTGTCCTACTCAAACTCTACCAGCTAATCAGATGATTACAATAAATATTATCTTTATTGACATAATTTAGCTTATTTTTTAGGTCTGAGAGTGGTACTGGTTCAAACACAGCTTTAAACCTGCAGACACTGCAGCCTTTTCAGACTGGAGCTGTGTAGAAAATGCCACCCTCTCTTGAGTGTGGTTTATTTTTAGGTTGGTGGACTGTACCACTATATTAAGGTGTTCAAATATAGAAAGTTACAATCATAGACTAACAGGCTCATCATAAATCAACATCCTGAAAATGTAACATTCTATTTTTCAGCTTCTTCCAGCTTAAAAACATGTTCTAGCGATCGAACTCTCACACACAAGTGTTCTAGAATCCAACAAATGCTCTGCAGCAAAGGTTGGAGCAAGTCTTCCCCTTCCCAGCCCTGTGCCATCCAACCCCCCCCAGGGACAGAAACATGGATGCTAGGCCATAATGTTTCAGGGGTGGGGAGGGGTGTGTCACTGTTTGGAAGCTTTGAATGGCATCAGCTGGATGAGGGAATCAACCAAACTAATGTTCACATACTAGACAAATAAATTAATGAACAAACAACATAGACTTTTTATTTGTAGATTCTGCCCAGCAGTTTATACTTAATCTGTTAATATAATATCCTGTGTTTCATATGTACTTTGTATATTTATTAAAAAAGTAATGCTATACTAATTATATATTCTGTGTGTTAGTATGGCTAGTAAGTGCATAGTCACATTCTCTAATCCTTAAAAAAAAAAAATATCACAAATAATATTTTAATTGCACTTAATTTAACTTTATGTAAATTCTGTTGTAAAAATATAACCATGCGCAAATGATACATTTAAAACAATTAAAATGTCTGAAACCTACTTATTCTAAACAAAAATTTCAAACATTAAGTACTGGATGAGTATAAACTCCAGCATTAGGAGGATTCTGCGGTGTGCCCCAATGACACTCATTTTGTCATGAATAGCAGGATCTATTATAGCAAAGTGCTATGCTATTGCATAACTGCATGATGATTCTTCGGGAGCTCATTTAAAGCCTCAGACACTACCATATATGACAGTTACCAAGCAATATATAACTGTGTTCTGACAATCTAAAAAAATAAGCACTGACGTCTTTTTGAAAAGTATAACAGTAGCAAAACACAGTGGGGTTAGAAAATAAAAGGAATAAACACTGAATGAACGGAAGGCACTGCATTGCTTTAGGCAATCTTACCTTCTCGTGAGTATCTGATCAGTGGGCTGCTTAAAGGTGCAAAGTGGCGAGGCAACAGAACCAATAAGACTTTCCTGGGCTGTTATTCAACTCAAAGCTGCTCGATTGAGGGGACCCTGTTTGAACAGTTTGTACTTTCCTTTCAAGAGGATGAGAGCTGTCTGTTATACAGACATTACATCCACCCTGAAGAAAAAAAGAATAAGCTTTTGCACCTTTAAACACATGTAATTTGAAACAACTAGGTTTAAATCTAATCAGGACACTGTTGTTGATCTTGTGCCTATCAGGAGTCTCTCTGTACCACTTTGTGGATGGGGGAAGGGGGAAGTGGCAGTGTATGGTGTAAGAGATATGGGTCCTGACCAGCGCTGGGTTACTTACAGAACTGGGAGATGGGTGCGTCGATTTGGGGTGCCGCGCCCCCCTTGGCATTGAGTTTCTGGACCTGGGTGGGCGGGACGGGCTTGTGGGACTGACCAGTGGCCCGGTACATGGCCTGGACCCATAGGATGCGGTCCTGCTCGTCATCGCTGGCGAAGATCACAGTGTCCCCCTCCTTCACGGCATTGAAGAAAGCCCTGCCACCATCCAGACCTGCAGGGGCGAGGCATTCTTCAGTCTCGGCCTATCACTTCAGGCATGGTGCAGCAGTGGTGAGGAAAACAGCCGTCTAACATTGAGGCTGTAAATGAAACTCCCAGGAGGGACACTGATGTTGTACCTTTCACATACAGTGCCCTAATGTGAACTTGTTTGTAGAGCGTTAGCAAGTTTTTCCTGTTTAAAGGTAACTGCTTACCAAATATGTACTGTACTCAAGGTATTGAAATCTCAACAGATACCTGCTTTCAGGTTTACTCATTAAAATGAATAATCTCTCTTTCAAGAGATACCTGGCCAAGAATTCTAGACTACAAGCATACTGTTTTAGACAGTACACAACAACAGTAGAAAGCAGAGAAAACATTTTAAAAAAACATTACGAAAAGGAAAAATTGATAATGTCAATCAAAAATGATTTTCCATGACAACGCTCTTAATTTTTCACTTATTAGAATTTAAAACATTACTATGTATGGGAGTTTGTGCTAAGGGCCTTAGGATGGTTGGTGAGGGGGTGAGGTGAGTGGCCGGCAACATTGATTCAGGGTGAGGATAGTGAATGGGGATTGTGGGTGGCAGGGCAAAGTCAGGATGGGAACAGAACAGGGACTGGGCAGGGCAGGACGGGGACAGAAGCATTATAGGGGTGTACCTGGCTGAGGGTCAGTGTAATCCACAGTATACCCATCAAGCTGAAGCAGCTCCTGGGGCTCTGCTTTCTTTTCCCTGTAGCTGCACATGGCAAAGGTGTACTGACTGACCTGCAACACAGCAGAGGGATCACATTATACAAACATCTTCACACATGACTGTACCTATGTAAGGGTATGTTTGTGTCTGAGTATTTGAAAGCTGTGTCACTCATCTCAGGGCTCTGTCACTCATCACCAGGCCAACTCTGTCACTCATCACAGGATCAGCTGTGTTACTTATCACAGGACCAGCTCTGTCACTCATCAACATGACTCAGTCACTAAATTTTACAGATCAGGAAATTGAGGTATTGGTCAATGTGGTACAGCATCACAATGCTGTATTACAGCATAGGAAAACCAACAGAGAAGAAAAACAATTGGAGTTCCACTCGTTGTTTGAAATGATAGCGCGCTTTCAACTTGCTTCTCTACTTCGAAAAAACTTTTACCAGATTCATAACCTACATTTTTGTTGAATCTTCATGAAGTTTATAAACTAAGGGACTCCAACCCTGTGGTTTTCTGTTCTACCACCAAGAAAACAAATTTACGGTAAGGAATTTGACGATGGCTTCCTCCCTTTTTTCCTGCTTAGAGTGCAATATGTTTAGTATCAGTTCTGACGCCAAGTTTAGTGTAACTGGTATTTGTAGTAAGTGTCAACTTAATTTAGAATTGGCTCAGAAAATTGTTGAGCTTGAGGACCGTGTCCGGACGCTTCGCCAGATTCAGGAGGGAGGGAGTCTTTTCTGCAAGCACCGGACGCACCAGGGAGTTTAAATAGTTTAAATATCAGTGCTATTCCCTCGGCAGAGTCTTCGGAGCAAGGCGTTTTTGTCACGTTTCGGGGAGGCATAGTCGCCGAAACCCAACTCACGTTACGAATCATTTCTCCCCACTCAGTAATACACCTACTGACAAAGCTCTGATTATTGGTGATTCCATTTTTTTAAACGTGAGGATAGAGTCACCAGCAACCATAGTCCAATATTTGCCTGGGGCCAGAGCTACCGACATGGAGGCAAACCTAAAGGTGCTAGCTAGGAATAATCGTAAATATTCTAAAATTATTATCCACGCTTGCACCAACGATGTTCGACTTAGGCAGTCGGAGATCACTAAAAATAATTTTTGTATACTTGCTAAAACACTCAGTCGGGGAGTAATCATCTCTGGCCTTATCCCAGCCCGTAGGAGTGACAAAGTCTACAGTAGACTCACGTCGCTAAATCGCTGGCTGGCTAACTGGTGTACTGACAACGACTTGGGCTTCATAAACAATTGGCCTACTTTTTGGAGAAAGCCTGACTTACTGAAGAGAGACGGACTCCACCCAAGCTGGAGAGGTACTCTTCTACTATCTAGAAATTTTTCCCGCAGTCTAATCTCGCAAAATTTGTGACCTCTCAGAGCACTAGCCAGGCAGCAGACATCACAACGAATACAATATAGAAGGGTATAAACTTATTAGGAAGGATAGATCCGGTAAGAGAGGTGGGGGTGTGGCACTATATGTGAAAGATAATCTCAATGTGCAGGAGTTTCCAGAAATTAGCCAACGCATGCCTAGCGAGGATATTTGGATAAAGCTCATAGGGGAACATGAGAAGGGATTAAATATAGTGGTGTGTTATCGACCACCAGCTTCAGACAGCAATATGAATATAATGCTTTTTGAAAATATAAAACAAGCTTGCAGAGGAGGTGAGACTATTATCATGGGTGACTTAAATTACCCTGGTATTAATTGGGAATTGGAGACAGGACAAGGAAATAGGGAGGAAGAATTTCTAGATGTTATTAATGATCTTTTTTTGGCACAGTATGTTAGACAGCCTACAAGAGGAAATTCAATTCTAGATCTGGTGTTATGTAATGACGCCGACAGAATCAGTAGTATAGAGGTAATGGAACCCATTGGGACAAGTGATCATTCCACAATCGGATTTGATATATTATGGCAAACTAAGAGGGCCCCATCTAACACAAGGATTTTAAATTTGAGGCGTGCCAACTTTAAACAGATGCGATTAGAATTAAGCATGGTAGACTGGGGACATCTTCTTGATTGTAGGACAGTGAATGAAAAGTGGGACAAGTTTAAAAGGGTTATACTTGATGCACAGTGTACATTTATTTCTACGGTGCGGAAAAGTAAGTTGAAAAAGCAGTCCCCACCGTGGATAAATAAAGATATGCGACAGAGTTTGAGGGAGAAGAAAAAACTGTTTAAGATATATAAAAATGACAGTACCGAGAGTAATAAGGCTGAATATTGTCGTGTGCGCGCTAAGGTCAAAAAATAACTAAGGGTAGCCAAAAGGATCTACGAAAGGCAAATTGCAGAAAATGCTAAAAGTAACCCTAAGCGTTTCTTTCAATACTGTAGTAGGAAAAGAAAAGTCAAAGAGGAGATTAAGGGAATTAAAAACAAAGACGGGGCACTGCTCTGTAAAAATAAGGATATTGCAGATTCTCTAAATGGCTGTTTTGTAGAGAGCTTTACCAGAGAAGAGGCTGCTAATAGGCCGGAAGGCATATTCATTACTCAGAAAGTCTTAGCGGATACAGAGATAGGGGATATGGAAGTATTGTATAAATTACATAAATTAAAGACAATAAGGCAGCTGGCCCGGATGGCATATACCCCAGGGTACTAAAGGAGTTAAGCGAGATCATTTTTAAACCACTGGCAAGCAGAGTTGTGGACTCGAGTCACATGACTTGGACTCGAGTGCGACTCGAGTCACAAATTTGATGACTTGAGACTTGACTTGCCAAAAAGAAAAGTACTTGAGACTTGACTTGAGACTTGACATCTATGACTTGGACTTGGACTTGGACTTGAGCTGGATGACTCGAGAGACTTGTTTGAGTGTTTTCTCAACGTTTATGCGGGATGCACCTCTCGTATCTTTTCATTTTAATGTTTTGTAATTATTCTTCATTTCCAGCGCGCACACAATTACATACGCCCAAGCATCGCGTAGGGCCAATCAAACGTTTAGATGGGCTAGAGAACACAAACACTCAGCTCTCATTGGAGATATCATCATGTCACTCAAAAACTAACGTCAGTTCTACTCAACGTGAGCGCCGATATTTGTGCAATTATGGCAGCTGCAGGAATAACCCCGAAAGTAATTATTTACGGCTATAGTAAATTTGAAATTTTGGGGAAAAAAATGACAGTGGTTTGCAAAACATGTGCAACAAAAATATCTGACGGGATTGCAACAACGTCGAACTTTGTGCGGCATTTGAAAAGCCACAAAGAGAAGTAAGTTTGTTTGCTACAGGTAGCATGTGAACACAAACACACACACACAGACGCGATCTGCCCATTTTGAATACGCCAGGCTATATCGCCCAAACATCGTCCCAATCTCAAAAATTAAATTGAACGTTGAATGTTCTGCTTCAGAACTCCTAACAGCGAATGTTCAATTATGTTGGCCCAGTGGCCAAATGATGTCTGGGCGATGTTAGCCCCGACGTCTAGGAAGCAGGGATTAGCAGGCAACTGAATGAATTACCCCCTGTTGCCCCCTGATAGTTAATGGTTTCACGTGTGGTATTAAAGTCTCCATGGTTCAAATTAATCTAGTTATATACTGTCTTCAGAACGATTTTTCTCCATTCAATTATAAACATTTATAAATAAATTTACTTGTTTCATGAAATCTAAATAAATACCTATAATTTCCTACATTACAACTCTTTGTATTGCACAATGGCAATTGAAATAATGTTTTTGAAGAGGATCGGTTTCATTACAATTGATTTCTTAGGTGAATGTCTTTCGGAGGACAGTCAGGGGGAGCTCAGAGCATGACACACAGCGCACTGTGCCCAACATAAAACACAGGTTTAGATTAGAGCCAGGGGGGTATTTCACAAAGCTGGCTAACTGAGTAAACCTCACTTCTGTGCAGAGTAAACAGCACCAGATTCCAGATTTGAAAGGTTTCCAGGTTTACTCTGCCCAGATGTCAGGCATACTCAGTTAGCCAGCTTTGTGAAATACTCTCTGGTGTCTAGCCCAGTGGTTCTAAAACCTCTCCATGGCTGTGACCGAAAGCGCACCTTATATATGTTAATGTACGCTTATTAAGTACACATCGTCATGTACATCTTTACTTAATAAGCGTATACAAGTAGGGTGCACCTTTGGTCATAGCCTATGTATTTATTGAATTCCACCACCAGCTCCCCTGATTCAACTAATCAAGGGAGTCAACTAATTAACAAGCCCTTGATTGAATGAATCAGGTATGCTGGTTGTGGAATTCAACTACGACACAGAAAGGCTGGGGGGTTCGAGGAGAGGTTTGAGAACCAATGGGCTAGCCAGCTAGGTATGGTAACATTAACAAATTACCATACAAGCTCATATTTTTAATTCCAATTGAAATTATTGTGAGATGGATAATACTTATGCTATTATTTAACAAAAATGTGCTAACATCTGTTGTATCTTATTTATTAGATTTGACGAATACCAGAAGAGTAAACAGATCTGCCGCGACCCACAGCAGCCAAACATCTCACAATTTATAGTCGCGGTCAGTACAGTTATATAATATAAACCACCCACAGCAAAAGGCAATCACTAATGCCATAATGTCAGACCTAATTATCAATTGCAACATGCCTGTGTCCATTGTTGAAAATAAAAGTTTCCGTCACTTTTTGTCAGTGGTGGACAGCAAGTATGCTCCAGTGTGTCGCAGAACCATGAATTCTAAAATTGACAGCCTGGTTGCTGAAAGGCAGACGAAACTGAAAAACCAGTTGGCACAAGCAGATCATGTTTCTGTCACAGTGGACATATGGTCCGATCGCAAGATGAGAGGATTCCTGGGGGGTCACCGTCCATTGGATGGAAATGGAGACTGAGGCCCTTCAATTGAGGTCCAATTTGCTGGCATGCAACCGTCTGAGAGGAGCACACACAGGGGAACGGATATCTGAGGAGTTTGAAGCAATCTGTGACGAGTATGTCATTAAAAGTAAGCTAGGTTACATCCTTTGTGATAATGCCGCTAATATGAAAAAGGCTTTCACAGTGTGTTTTCCAAAAGAACATGAAGAGGTTGATGATGAAGATGACCTTGATGATGCAGACTTATGGAATGACCTCTCAGTGGAAGAACAGGAAACCCTCAACGACACTCTGGGTAAAAATGGTCAACAGCGTTTGCAATGTTTTGCCCATACCTTACAACTAGTGGTGGGAGATGGCTTAAAAGAGACGACAGTAATCAATTCAGCTCTTGCCAAGGCATCGAGGCTGAGCTCGTTGCTTAACACCAGCACAACTTTCAAAGAAGCATTTGAGAATGTGTTTGGACAGCGTGGAATCCCTGCTCCTGTAAATACACGTTGGAATGCAACGTTTAGGCAGGTGAAATCAGTGCTAGACTGTGACTACCCACAACTGTGTAGGGTACATTTTCATCTAGAGAGTGGAGCCAACTGAAGGAGCTTATCAACATTCTGCAGCCTTTTGCAGAGGCAACAGATCTAACCCAAGGAGAGAAGGTGGTAATGATCAGCGCAGTCCTCCATTGTGTCCTTTCTCTAAATCATCACTTGGAGAAACTGAAAACACAAGTGCGCTTTCTTGGCAACCTGATCCGCAGCCTCCAAAGATCACTAAACAGAAGATTCTTTGGAATCTTTGTCAACGTGAAGATGGCAAGGGCATCCAGAGATGGAGCAACTGCACCCTTCTCGGACACAATATATCTCAAAGCAGCAGTGCTGGATCCCTCTTTTGCCATGATGTGGCTGGACCATGATGTCCTAGTTGATGATGAGGTTAAGGAGCAGGTGGTCGAAATGGTGAAAAGTAAGTAGATTTTTATACTTGTTTCTTATTAAAATTGATAGTGTACTTTATTTTAAGTCATTGAATTGTCTTAATTTCAACATACACATTTTATCTGATTTTATTCATTCATTTATTAATTTTTTTGTCAGAATTAGTCGAGTTCTCCTGCAGCAGAATCAAAAGTTTTGATGGTCTATAAAACCCTAAGAAATGCCTATTCTTGATAAACCCAACTCCCGTACATACCGGTCATACCTGTAGAGAAAAATCTAAGCAAATCCTAGTACTTACCTGTCCGAAGCCCCGTGGAAAAAAAAGTAATGGTTAGATTAATTACACTACCTAATCACTTACCTTGCTATCCGTTTCTTCCAAATAGACATCTATATATTTTAATAACAATAATAAGCTAATACTTATTAGTTATACTTATACTTGTTTCATTTACGCTAACCTTTTGTTTCTGTCTTTTATATTTTTACTTGCTTTTGTCAGATTTGATTCTGGAAGACGCTTCAGATGCTGAACAACCTCCCGCCGCCCCAACCACCACTGAGGAAGATGATGCTATGGAAGAAGCAGGGCTTTTTTCAGCATATCGAAAGAAAACCAGGAAAGCAGTTAGTGGAACTCTTGCATATCAGCTTAGCCACTACCTTGACCAATGTGAAGGACAGAGCAGTCTCTTGTTCTGGGCTCTGAACAGGAAGACCTTTCCTTCACTTTTCCGTGTGGCAGTGAGAGTCTTGGCAGTGCCAGCATCAAGTGCTCCAGTAGAACGTGTGTTCAGCCATAGGGGGATAATAATGCGGCCTCATCGCGCTCAAATGAGCGATCAAGTCTTAGCCAGCTTGATATTTTGCAAATGCAATGCATTGTAGGTCCCTGTTGCAAGCAAGACAAGAGTGTGTTTATTGTGTATTGGAATAATATGTTTTATATTGTTATTTGTTGTTAAGAGTTTTGTACATTTTAACATTAATGAACACGACATTTTAGGGACATTTTTACGTTTAAGCATGGAAGAGAGGTAGGCTTCATTTACAAGCTGAACATTAAATCTGCCCGTGTCTTGATTAACTAGTTCGCTAGGTAGATGCAATAAAAATAACTTTTGGTGCACACGACAACAGCGCACAAAATACAATTGAATGCCTCAAATGTTTAAATTTCTACCCAGTTCCTCACCTTTTCAGTCATTGCGGTTGCTACATTCAATGTTTTTGGGGCTGCAAACTTTGAATTTAAATCTAAAAAAATCCAACTGTTGTCCAAAATGGAATACAATAAAAGAACAATTATTTATAACATTATCTGTGTAGTTTATTTATGTACTATTATAATGAAACAATTTAATATTACCTGAATTTAAATGTTTTTTGAAACATTGTACGTTTGGGACTTGAAGACTTGAAACCTCAAATTAGGGACTTGTGACTTGACTTGAGACTTGCCCTTCATGACTTGGGACTTGACTTGAGACTTGACCTTCATGACTTGGGACTTGACTTGAGACTCGAAGGTAAAGACTTGAGACTTACTTGTGACTTGCATAACAGTGACTTGGTCACAACTCTGCTGGCAAGTATTTTTAGACTGTCTTTAAAGACTGGTGAAGTACCAAATGACTGGAAACAGGGTATTGTGGTACCAATATATAAGAAAGGGGACCGTACTGATCCAGGAAACTATAGGCCTATTAGTTTAACTTGCATCATATGCAAAATATTAGAATCTATTATTAAAGATAAACTAGAAGTATTTCTAGAAAATGACAACATCCTAAGGGATAGCCAGCATGGTTTTTGCAAGGGTAGGTCATGTCTGACAAATCTGCTGATATTTTTTGAGGAAGAAACCAAGTGTCTGGCTGAGAGAAAGGCGTATGATATTACTGTATATACTTAGATTTCCAAAAAGCATTTGATAAGGTGCCACATGACAAACTCATTATCAAAATGAGAGCAGTAGGGATTACAGGTGGCATTTTAGAGTGGGTTCGGAACTGGTTACTGGATAGAACACAAAGGGTAGTAATAGGCGGGATCTTATCCGAGGAGGGTATAGTGGGAAGTGGAGTCCCGCAGGGATCGGTGCTGGGACCACTGCTCTTTATCATTTACATAAATGACATTGATATGGACATTGAAAGTACATTAGTTAAATTTGCAGATGATACAAAACTGGGAGGCTTAGCAAATAGTCAGGAATCTACTCAAGTAATCCAAGACGATCTGAATAGAATCCAGAAATGGGCAGAAACCTGGCAAATGAAATGTAATACAACTAAATGTAAAGTTCTACATGTGGGGAATAAAAACATAGGACAGGATTATTTTATGGGAGGTAGAAAACTAGAATGTGCACACGTAGAAAAAGACCTAGGAGTACTAGTTGATCAAAGCTTGTCAGGGACTGGTCAATGTGCGGTAGCAGTTAAAAAAGCCAACAGGATGCTGGGATACATAGCCAAGAGTATTGAGTACAAATCGAAGGAGATCATACGCACCCTATACAATGCCCTTGTTAGGCCACACTTGGAATATTGTGTGAGGTTCTGGGGACCGCATTACAAAAAAGATATAGATGCGCTGGAAAAGGTCCAAAGACGGGCAACCAGACTGATTCCAGGCATAAAAGACAAGTGTTATGAGGAAAGGCTAGAGATGCTTGGACTGTTCAAGCTTAGTAAAAGGAGACTTAGGGGAGATTTGATTGAGGCTTTTACATTTATTAAAGGAATTAACAAAGTGAATTTCAGGAAATTATTTCAGTTGAGTTCGGTTAGCAGAACGAGGGGGCATAAATGGAAACTGACAAAGGGTAAATTTCACACGGACACTAGGTCTTAATCTTAATCAGACCTTTATGGTAGTGGCTAGACGGAAGCTACTTCTGAGTGAAAGGCATATGACAGCCCACCTGGAGTTTGCCAAATGGTACTTAAAGGACTCTAAGAGCATCAGGACTCCCTGGAAGAAGAGATCTTGTATCTCAATGGGACCTTCCTGTATAAATAAAGGATAAATTAAAAAAATAAAAATTATCCGGTCTGATGAGACACAAATTGAACTTTTTGGCCTGAATGCTAAGTGCTACCATAAAGGTCTGATTGATGGAGTGCTGCAGAGATGTTTGTCCTTCTACCAGGTTCTCCCATCGCTGCAGAGGAACTCTGAAGCTCTCTTAGAGTGGCCATTGGGTTCTTGGTCACCTCCCTGACCATGGCCCTTCTTGCCCGGTTACTTAGTTTGGCCAGACGGCCAGCTCTAAGAAGAGTTGTGGTGGTTCCAAACGTATTCCATTTCACAATGATGGAGCCCACTGTTCTCCTGGGTGCTTTCAATGCTTTAGCAATGTTTTTATACCCTTCCCCAGATCTATGCCTCAACACAATTCTATCTCGGAGGTCTATGGAGAGTTCCTAGGACTTCATGGCTTGGTTTTTACTCTGACATGCACTGTCAACTGTGGGACCTTACACAGACAGGTGTGTGCCTTTCCAAATCATGTCTAATCAATTGAATTTACCACAGGTGGACTCCAATGAAGTTCTACATCACAAGGATGATCAGTGGAAACAGGATGCACCTGAGCTCAATTTTGAGTGTCATAGCAAACGGCGTGAATACTTATGTACATGTGATATTTTCGTTTTTTATTTTTAATACATTTGCAAAAATTTCTAAAAAACTTTTTTCACTTTGTCATTATGGGGTATTGTGTGTAGAATTCTGAGAAAAAAAATGAATTTAATCCATTTTGGAATAAGGCTGTAACAGAACAAAATGTGGAAAAAGTGAAGCGCTGTGAATACTTTCCGGATGCACTGTATATCATAAATACATCCCTGTTATTGGGTTGCGTACCTAAGTCTTTAAAAGTGGCATTAATCAAGCCTCTTCTAAAGAAACCAAATCTTGATCCTGTTAATCTGAGGAACTATAGGCCCATTTCAAATCTTCCCTTTTTGTCCAAAATCTGTTGCTCAACGATTAACTGCTTTCCTAAAAACGAATAATATGTATGAAACACTACAATCAGGTTTTAGACCAAACCATAGCACTGAGACGGCTTATTAAAGTTGTAAATGACTTACTGTTAGCATCGGATACTGGTTGTGTTTCTATTCTAGTGCTCCTTGACATAAGTGCTGCTTTTGACACTATTGACCACCAGATTCTCCTTCACAGCCTAGAAAACCTGGTTGGTTTGCGTGGACGGGCACTCTCATGGTTTAAATCATACTTATCAGACAGGTTTCAATTTGTGCAATTAGATCAAGAGTTCTCTGACTACTCTCAGGTTAAATATGGTATTCCACAAGACTCAGTGCTGGGACCATTACTGTTCTCATTATACTTGCTACCACTCAGTAATGTTATTCGTAAACGTGGTGTGAATTTCCATTGCTATGCAGATGGTACACAGCTGTACATATCAATGAAACCAGGTGAAATACAGTACTTAAACTCACTCAATTAGAGGCTTGTATCTCTGATATAAAGAATTGGATGACATTACATTTCCTGCTTCGGAATTCAGATAAAACAGAGATGATGGTTTTTGGCCCAAAAAGCTGGATCTGCAGTTAAATGCAGGTGATTGCATAGTTGCATCAAGTCTAATGGTCAAGAACCTTGGTTTTATTATTGATCAGGCTCTTACATTTGACACTCATATTAAAAACACTTCCAGAGTAACCTTCTTTCACCTAAGAAACATAGCTAAAATTAGGCACATTCTGTCATTAGAGGATGCAAAAACCTTGATGCATGCTTTTGTCACATCGAGGCTATACTATTGTAATGCCTTATTATCTGGCTCCTCTAGTAGCTCTCTTAAGAGTCTTCAACTAGTACAGAATACAGCAGCACGTATTTTGACTAGATCCAAGAAGTATGAGCACATTACTCCTGTGTTAGCATCACTATATTGGCTTCCTGTTAAATATCGGGCTGATTATAAAGTACTGTTGCTAACTTTTAAAACAGTGAACAGACTTGCACCTATATATCTGACCGAAATGATTGCCCCTTATAAGCCGACACGACTGCTTCGTTCACAAGAAGCCGGCCATCTATTACTCCCTAGAATTTTGAAAAGTACAGCTGGTGGTAGAGCCCTTTTCCAGGAGTTCATCTCGACCACCTTTTAAGGGGTCAGGGAATAATTTTCTGTATTCACGATTCATTCTATGCCCTCCTGACTGCATATGCAAAAAAGATAATTGTTCAACTACATAACTGCATTTTTATACTGACTGCTAGCTGATGACAAATTGGTCAAGATAAATCTTGAGTCCTTTCATATAATTTATATTTCAAGTTCTAGTAAATAATATGCATGCTGTATAGAATATATATTAAAAATTCTGACTTAGCTGTCTGTAGATACAGGTTTACAGCGACTAGCACCTCAGAAATCACAATACAAAATGGGAATTGTGAAATACCTATACTGCCTAGTTTCAAGAGTTCTCATGCAAAGAGGAGAGTCGCAATTAAGGTATGCTTTCGTAAATCAGACGTAATACTTAATCGACCTAATTTACAAAATCTCCACACTGTTTTAACGTGTTCACCCCAGGTATACATAATGCATGAACAGATTGAACTATTCACTAAAGGAATTAAAATTACAATCAAATTACATCCTAATAGCGATTTGACTAATTGCAACCAAATCTGACGTGATATGTGACTGTCACACACCACATGACAAATCCCCGGATGTGAGCAGAGCAGCCGATGGTAAGAACTGGCAGAGGAGTGGATTTTGCCAGTCTCCTGACCGGATCTTTCTTTTTCTGTCTCTCCCCCAGACGCGGGAGAGAGAAACAGCAGGAGAGCAAAATAAAGACAAAATAAAAAATAAAAACACACCCTACTTGCTGCGAAGCTTTCGAGCAAAAACAATTAACTAAAATAACAAACTAAAATAAACAAAACTAAATTAAAGCCCACCTCCTCCGTGGGGGGAATCTCCTTCTGGGGAAACATGCAATGAACACAGACAATCAGCAGCTTTCCACACCGCTTTCATACATCCACATATTAACAAGTATAGAATTCTACGCCCTGTCCCTGCGCACACTCAACACACATTTCAACAGGACACCACGCCTCTTCAGTCCGGAGTTCCACCACAACCCCACCAGGCACACATACATTCAGTGACTTTTCAAGTGCTTCCCAAACCCATGCACACAGAGACACTCAAACCTTTCAGTCCGAGTTCTCTTTTAACGCAAACACACAGAGACCCTCGCCACTCATTGCAGTGAGAATTCTCTGGCAACCAGCCCTGAGACACTCTCCACTCTTTCAGTGAGAGTTCTCGGGCCGTTGTCCAGAAACACTCTCCACTGCCCTAGTGCGAGTTCTCTTCACTTCTCTTCTCTCTCTTTCACAACCACACGAGGTAGAGGCAGACACTGTTCCAGTGTGCCCTCTCTCTCTCTTTCCCACTCACACAAGAAGCACTCTACTCAACTCAACACATACTCTGCCTCCCAGAAGCTTGGATTACACACAATTACAATTACTCAACACCAAACAATTCACATACACCACACCCACTCACATTCTCACACACAACCAGGTGTGAATAGTGAATAATCACTTATCATCCACATCTAACTCATGTACCAACCCCCTTAACCAATTCTACAAAAATACAAGCACATTTCCTGCTTTACACTCAGATTACAGTTCTAAACCACACTTTCTTTATAACACTACACACAATTCTCTACATATAATAATAAATAAAAGCTTGTGTGTTCACATGGAAAACAATGCCATTCAAAATGCTAAACTTAAATTCAGTACTATCAATACTGACTCCTCACATGGGCAAACACATGTTGCACAATTGTTCAATTAGCAATCAGAGCTTTAGCGATAAAATGGCCACAGGTGAGCTCTTCTGTTTTGGAGCAATGGATGCCAACATAGGAGAGAGAGGCATAGCAAGGGGAGTGAGAATAAGAGGTGGAGGAGGACAGGGAGGAGGAGGAGGAGGAGGAAGAGGAAGACCAAGACCAAGGAGAGCCATAATCTCTGATGAGATTCGGGCCACTTTGGTTGACCATGTATAGACATATTACACTATTGTAATCCCAATGTTTTGTACTTCACAATATTGACCACTCTAGGTCTATTTCTGATATTGTCATGTTGCCTGTTTCAAAGAGTTCTTGAGGTAGATGCAGCTGCAGTGGTGCATGAATTCATCTTCATCGATGAGGTTGGTTTCAACCTTGTGAAAAGACGAGGAAGGGGAAGAAATATGCCATTGTCGAAGTCCATGGCCAGCGAGGAGGGAACATCACTATGTGCGCAGCCATTAACCACCACGGCGTCGTCCATCACCATGCCACCCTTGGCCCCTACAACACTGCCCGTCTCATCACATTCCTGGACACAATACACAACATGCTCATTCCACCAGACCAGATAGATGGCCCAGAGCAGCCCAGGTGCGTTGTCATCTGGGACAATGTACGTTTCCACCGGGCTGCCCTGGTCCGCAACTGGTTAATTGACCACCCACGCTTTTCAGTCTTTTATCTCCCACCATATTCTGCATTTCTCAATCCGATTGAGGAGTTTTTTTCTGCCTGGAGATGGAAGGTCTATGACAGCAATCCCCATACGCGTATGCACCTTCGGCAAGCTATGGAAGATGCATCTGCAGATAGAGCTGTAGAAGCTTTTCAGGGTTGGATTCACCATGCTAGGCAATACTTACCCCGCTGCTTGGCCAGGGAGAACATTGCCTGCAATGTTGATGAGGTGCTGTGGCCAGACCGAAACAGAAGACAGGATGCAGCCTAATTTTTTTGTTACTGTATACAGTACATTTTTCTATTATTTGTTCTGTATGTAGAACACTTTACACATCCAACTTTGTGTTTGTTGGGATGTATACAGTATTTTGGGAAAACAAATAAAAACATATTTTTGTTTATATTACAGTATATTTGTGTGTTTTATATTTGAGTATAAAAACAGTAAGTGTAACACTGAACATGCAAAAGGCACAAGTCTCCTGATAAGGCATTCATACTAATGTTTTCCATTCATAGTAGTGTTTTACATTGAGCACATCAGTGTTCAGTTGGTTCGTAGAAATATCTATTCATATGATGGAGGTATGCTTTCAGAAAACGTGTGTAAACTGTAATTAATGTTGTAATGCAATGACAATTAAGTTTAATATTATAGCTACAATTCATACTCTAAATAGTTGGCTATGACATTTATGTAATAAGAAAAAAAATAAGAAAAATGAAAACTGAGACAAACTACTGCATAGCTCGGACAGCATAAATATATGCTGCATTAAACCTAAATATATCTGAATTAGTGGCAGTGGCTAATGTTAATCACAAACCACAGGGGTTATGTACATTAAAAACAAATGAATAATATTAATCAGAAATCATAGGGGTCATGTTCATCCCACACAAATGACTAATATTAATCAGAAATCACAGGGGTCGTGTTCCACAGAAACTAACTGCACAATATATGATCTACTGAGTATATTCCAACACTCAAACCCAAGGCCCTTTGGGTTAGCAGATATTCAAATCCACTTATCTTGAACTTCAGCCATGGTACAAAATACTGTATGTGTTTATGACTGTCAAATATTTATTCTTGTTTTACCATTCTATTTACATTCATTTATATTATATTTGGACCAATGAAAAATTAGCCAAGAAACAATAAAAGGACCATTAAAATAACACAACTGTATCTTTCATTTCAAAAAATTATTTAAATCATTCAAATTCAGATGAATACTCTGTAACTGGGCACATGCTCGGGATGTTTAACAGGCTGTGTAAAGTGAGGACCCAGCCACACTGGAGTGTACTACTAAACCATACACTATCTATACTTACTGTACTCAGCCCTCATTTCAGTTCTTCATCACAATACTGACTCACATACATGAAATGTAACATGAAATGAACATTATGGACATTCAATAAAAGGGGTGGAATAAGAAAAGAGATCACATGAAACTGGAATATCACACACACACACACACACACACACACACACACACACACACACACACACACACACACACACACACAAACACAAACAAGCACAAACATGCACACCCATATGGACAAACATAAGAACATAAGAAAATAAGAATACATAATGCTGTTCAGCCCATCTAGGCTCGTCATGTTGTAATCTAAAGAGTATCTAGTACTGCATCTAGCCTGGACTTGAATAGCCCAAGTGTTTCTGCCTCTACTACCCGACCTGGCAAGCTGTTCCAGGTATTGACAACTCTCTGTGTAAAGAAACACTTCCTAATATCTGTGCGGAATTTGCCTTTAACTAATTTCCACCTGTGGCCTTTTGTTCGGCTGACCCCACTTATCTTAAAAAATCTTTGGTAATTCACTTTGTTAATTCCTTTTAGGAATTTAAAAACCTCAATCAAATCCCCCCTAAGTCTCAGTTTGCTAAGCTTAAATAGATTGAGTGCCTTAAGTTTATCCTCATAACATTTACCTTTCATACCAGGTATCAGTTTAGTTGCCCTTCTTTGGACTTTTTCAAGAGCTTCTATATCTTTCTTGTAGTGCGGTGCCCAGAACTGCACACAGTATTCTAAGTGAGGTCTGACAAAGGCATTATATAACATTAATATAACCTCCTTTGATTTATATTCAATACTTTTTGCTATGCATCCCAGCATCCTGTTGGTTTTTTTCACTGCTGTAGCACACTGCTTTGACGCAGATAGGCTTTGATCAATTATAATTCATAGTCTTTTTGAAATTGAACACCTACTAACTTTTCTCCTCCCATAAAATACTCCTGTCTAATGTTTTTATTTCCCACATGCATAACTTTACATTTAGCAATATTGAATGTCATCTGCCACGTATCTGCCCATACTTTAGTCGATTCCAAACTGTTTGCCAAACCTCCGAGTTTAGTATCATCTGCAAAACTATTTTGCTACTAACGTCCATATCAAGATCATTTATGTAAATAAGGAAGAGCAGAGGTCCCAGCACCAATCCCTGCGGGACACCACTGCCCACAGCACCGAGGTCAGATACGGCCCCACCTACTGTTACTCTTTGTATTCGCCCTTGCAGCCAATTATGAACCCACTCTGAAACTACTCCTGCAATTCCTATTGAATTCATTTTAACAATGAGCCTCTCATGTGGTACCTTGTCAAATGCTTTCTGAAAGTCCAAATATATAATATCATACCCCTGGTTCAGGTCAACACACTTTGTAGCCTCTTAAAAAAAGTCCAGGTTTGTTAGGCATGACCTCGCTTTGAGAAAACCATGTTGGCTCTCCCTTAAAATACTATTATCTTTCAAGAATGATTCCAACTTATCCCTAATAATACATTCCAGCATTTTACATGCGATGCAAGTTAAACTGACAGGCCTATAGTTCCCTGGGTCAGTACAGTCCCCCTTCTTATATATTGGAATTGTACTACCCTGCTCCCAGTCATCTGGTATTTCTCCAGTGATTACGGATTGCATAAAAATATCTGTCAATGGTTTATATATAATTTCCCCAAGTTCTTTGAGTACTCTGGGATATATGCCATCAGGGCCTGCTGCCTTATTTGTCTGAAGTTTTTGTAGTTTTTGTAGTACTTCTACATCCCTTATCTCAAAGTCCTCCAAAACATTCTGTACCTTGGCTATACATTTAGGCATATTTATAACCTCTTCTCTAGTAAAGCTCTCAACAAAGTAACTGTTTAGTGTGTTAGCAATATCCTTATTATTATAAACCAAAGTTCCTTCCTTATTCTTAATGCACTTAACCTTCTCCTTAACTTTCCTTTTTCTACTGCAATATTGAAAAAACTTCTTAGGATTACTTTTTGGGAAAGTTTAATTTCAAACCGCCTTTTAGCTGATCTTATTTCCTTTTTAGCCTTAGCCCGCATATTACAATAATCTAACTTGCTTCTCTCTGAGTTATCCTTTTTATGTATTCTGTACAGTCGTTTCTTCTGCCTCAACATCTCCCGTAAAGATTTAGTCATCCACTGTGGAGACTGTTTTTTCATCCTATATTTCCTTACTTTTGGGATGAATTTACACTGTACATCTACAATAACCCTTTTAAATATAGTCCATTTTTCATTCACAGTTCTGCAATCTAGAAGTTTTACTCAATCTATATTACTTAAATTCTCTCTCATTTTATTAAAGTCAGCTTGTCTGAAATTAAAAATTCTAGAGTTAGAGGAGGCTGTCTTAACTTGCCAAAAAATATCAAAAATAACTGCACTGTGGTCACCTGCCCCTAGTGGTTCTCCTACTTCTGTGCTGCAAATTCTATCAGCATTATTACACAAAACCAGATCCAGTATTGATTTCCCTCTCGTAGGCTGAGTAACAGACTGCACCAAAAAGCAGTCATTGACCATATCTAAAAACTCCTCTTCACATTTACCCTGACCTGTCACTACCTCCCAATTACAGTTTTTCTCGATCGCTTACACACTATAACTGGGCCTATTAACTAAACATCCCAAACCATGACGCCATCTACCAAAAGACAGACACATTTCCCAAAACTATAAACAATAGATTTATTGAACTTTCTGTGAAAAACTCTACACACAAATCCCCCATATATCACCGTCTGCACCATGTGCTCATTTAGAAAGCACTGGCATTCAATATCATTAACTCAAGTGATCACAACTTGAACCCAATTAACACACAATTCCCCAGGAGGAAACACTAAGAGTCAAAATTGTTCACACACCAATCAGAACCTCAGGATGGATGGATAGATAAAAGGGCCATGGGTCAGTTCACTTGTTTTGGAACAATGGATCCACAAAGACCTGAAGGTAGAGGAAGAGGACACAGGAGAGGAGGTGGAGGTGGAAGAGGAAGAGGAAGAGGAAGGGCAAGGGCAAGGAGACAAATAGTTTCTGATGAGATTCATGCAACTCTAGTTGACCATGTCCTTCTCCATGGGATGTCAATGAGGGAAGCTGGGCAAAGAGTGCAGCCGAACCTGAGCCGCTTCACAGTAGCCTCTATAATCCAGACCTTCAGAGAGGAAAATAGGTAGGTAATTTACATACTGCTCTCTACTGTAACTTTGGAGTGCTGTACTCTGCGCTGTTACAGCACATACATGTACTGTAGCTGTTTGCTCTATTGTACTGTATGCTGTCTGAAATGAAATTACTGTGCCATATCACATACAGTTAATTTGGAGTTACTGTATGCTCCTATTTTGTAACATGGATGGTTTACTGTAATCCCATCAGTACTTCTATTTTTGCAGAATTGAGAGACGACCACCTAATGGAGGCAGAAGACAGCTATTTTCAGAAGAGCAACAGACGGCAATCATCAATATGGTCATAGCCAACAATATTATTCGCTTGCGTGAGATACAAAGGAGAGTTATTGAGGATCAGGGAATATTCCAAGGCATTGATGCAGTCAGCATCTCAACAATTGACCGCATTCTTCGACGGAACAGGTTGAGGATGAAACAGGTTTATTGTGTTACTTTCTAAAGGAACTCTGATAGAGTCAAAGACCAGCGCTTGGAATATGTGCAAGTATGGTTTTTCATACTGTATCAAGTATTTGAGTACAGTTATGTATTACAGCAGTATATACTGCAGTACAGGCTATATGATGGCCTACTTTTGAAGGCTTGTTTAGATATTACAGTAGAGGCTTGCCAGGGGTGGATAAGGCATGCAAGGGTTTTTCTCCCCTGCTGCCTGGCTAGGGCTAATATTGGCTGTGATGTTGATGAGAATCTCTGGCCTGACCCAGACCAGAGATGGGATGCTGAGGCAGAATAAATGTGATTTCTTTCTTTATGTACAAACTGGGTTTGACACCGTATGGCATCGCGGCCTCACCTGCAAGCTGCTCCGCCTGCTGCCGGACAGGCACATGGTCAGAATGATCATGGAGCTTGTCCGAAATCGCAGCTTCACCCTCACCACCGGTAGCGGACAGCGAAGTAGGTTACGACGCCTCAAGAACGGCGTCCCCCAGGGATCGGTCCTGGCCCCCTTTCCTCTATAACATCTACACCTATGACTTGCCTGACACAGTCTCGCGGAAGTATGCCTATGCAGATGACCTCGCGTTGGTGTACTCTGCTGGAGACTGGCAGTCATTGGAGGGGACATTAGGCCAGGATATGAAGACACTAGTGGCATACCTCCAGAAATGGAGATTGAAGCTCAGCGAGGCAAAGACGGTGTCGGCAGCCTTCCATCTTTACAACAAGGAGGCCAAACGTGAGCTCCGAGTAAATATCGGCGGAATACCCCTGCCATGTTGCACTGAGCCAACATACCTCGGCGTGACACTGGACAGGTCGCTCACATTTTGCCGACACCTCGCGTCACTGCGCAAGAAGCTAACATCTCATGTGGCATTGATGAGGCGACTAGTCGGGTCAGGCTGGGGCGCCGGGGCAAGAACATTGCGTACGGCTGCCCTGGCCCTTGTTTACTCGACTAGTGAGTACTGCGCGCCAGTATGGTGTCGCAGTGCTCACACCCGCCTCATCGATATGCCTATCAACGAAGCATTGCGCATTGTGACAGGATGCCTGCGTCCCACTCCTGTGGACAACCTCTCCATCCTTGCAGGCATCCAGCCCGCTGGGCTTCGCCGCGCGGGAGCCATAGCACGTCTCGCATGCCGGGCCATGGAGCTAAACCATCTGCTTCATGAAAGGCTCACTCTAACAGCTGAGCCTCCCCGGCGCCTCAAGTCGAGACACACATTTGTGCCTGCCGCACGGGAACTCCTGCAGCAATGCAGCAATCTTAATATCAGTGCAGCACGGTGGGTGGATTACACCTGGAGCACGGAGTGGGAGAAAAACACCTCTAGACTCCGTGACTTCATCCCAGACGTCGGTTTTCTGGCGTGGGTGAGGCTTAACCGCCTCCGGACTGGCGTCGGGCATTTCTGCTCATCGATGCACAGATGGGGCTTGGCCTCCTGCGCGGCCTGCGACTGTGGCGCAGAGGAACACCGATTTATCGGGCACCCAATGGGATCCATGGTCTGTCGGCTTTGGATGACGACACGGTGACATGGCTGCTGGAGGTGTGCCCCGAAATATAGCCTGGGTGAACCCCCCCTAGGCTTGAGGTGGTAAAAGGATAGCCCTAGGGGAGCAGAAAAAAAGAATATACCCAAACGAAGAAGAACTGTTTATTTTTTTCATTGGTTTATATTGGTAAATACATGGAAATTATTTTACTGTATTCTACGTTCTTTATGTATCAGTTGCATATTTTTACAGTACATTTACTTTTTCACTCAATTTCAGTTTATTTTACTACAGTACATTGACGAATTAAAAATGTTGCAAATACATGTGTTGTGTCTTTATATTGTGTTCATCATGTAAAGAGGTTGTTCTGGGGGAAAACCATAAGCGCCATTATTCATTGCAGTAAGAGGTTTATACTGGAGTGTTTTGAATTGATCTCACCAGTGTGTAATGGCTAGTTTGTAGTATATGTGTATTTGATGGCTTTTGTGTTATGTATGAAGGCAAAGTTTGGTTTAGATGTAAGATTACATGGTTTTGAGTGGAGAGTTTGGTTTTGACATGGAAGTTTGAAGTTTGTGAAGATGAGTGTGCAGTTATGCATTTGTGTTTAGAGTTTTGGGAAATGGAGCATCATTTCAAGAAATGTGTCTTGGCAATAAAAAAAACTGTAATAGAGGGGTAATTGAAGTCGCCCATTATTAACACCTCTCCTTCAGCACAGGTTTGTTTTATGTTCCCAAAAAGCATACTATTTATGTTACTGTCTGAATCTGAAGGTCTATAGCATACTCCTATATTAAGGCCCTTCTCATGATCTCCCAGTAATCTAATCCAGATGTCCTCACAAGAAACAAATGAGTTAATACCTGGAATTTCCTGCACATTAAGATCGTCTTTCACATAAAGGGCCACTCCTCTTTTATTAGTTCTATCCTTCCTAAACAAGTTGTACCCCTCCACATTATATTCATCCTAATTCTATAAATTTGTCCTGCAGAACCTCAAACCTACCCTTACCTATGTCTTTGGTTCCAACATGGACCATGACCACTGGATCCATCCCTGCTCTGGCCAGTAGCTTGTCCGCGTGTTCCAGGAGGTCTCCGACCTGCGCAACAGGCAGGCAACATGCCATGCGAGACTCCTTTTCCAGTGAACAGACTATACTTTCTATACCTCTCATGATTTAATCAATCCCCCACTACAATTAACTCCAATTGCTCACCCTACACTGAATAAATTACTGCCAAAACAGAGACACTGAGTCGATAAAAATACTATAAGCAACGAGGTGGTTCCGACAGTCAGGTGCAGAAATTACTCAATGGAAACAACACCCCTCTTAAAGCTAACTAGAAAACTATAAACCCACCTTTTCAGACTCCACTACCACTGAATTCTGTACATCTAGCTAATTGTCATCACCACTGCCTACTTGCTCAACACTATATACCCCTGCTTACTCCATAAAAAAAAAAATTGACTAACCTTTTCCTTCCCAGTGTTACAGGTATGGTACGCAGCTGCCTGCAATGGTCTATTGCTGTATTACTGCACTGATCTCTTGCGTGTACTATGATTGTTCCTATGTATTAATGTACATATTGTAAGTCGCTCTGGATAAGAGCATCTGCTAAATGCTTAAAATGTAAATGTAATGTAAAATGTATTCGGAAATCTAACAGCGCCAACATGTCGCCTGCTGCCTCATTGTTTCGTCGTAATTATTATTATTATTATTATTATTATTATTATTATTATTATTAGTAGTAGTAGTAGTAGTAGTAGTAGTAGTAGTAGTAGTAGTAGTAGTAGTAGTAGTAGTATTACCAGATTGAACACATTGCTTAGGCTATACGTAATGGTTTGCACAATACATTTATTAATAAATTAAAACAACATAAGCTAAGCTACTTGTGGAAAACAAAACAAAAACACACATTGGTTTTCCAAAACTACCCCAATTAGCATAATTGACACATCCTTGAAATGTATTTAATACATATTATGGTTCCACGCGTGTAAAACATTTTGGTCAATCTGTAGGCTATAAAATGTCCAATAATGCAGTGGTTTGCAAGAGGAAGAATGGAAGCATTGTCACTTCTCGAAGATATCCGCGCAATAAAAAGGGAACAAGTTATTAGAGATTTTGACTTCAGTTTTAAATCAGACCAATTTTTCTTTACGTCCTTCAGGGACCTTTGCTGCCCCCACACCTCGTTCACAGCCTGGGCTACAGACTGCCAGGCCACGTACTTGGTTGTACTGGTAAAGCCACTGGAAAAGCTCCCAAACAGCGTCCCTGCACGCATCTGCACCTCCGCCAACAGGACCTCGATTTCGGCCTTGCTAAAATTATTAGCCATCGCCATTATCAAGTAGAGGATTTGTGTTTTGATTCGAGCTCCTTTATATGCTAATGATATTAATTAGGGGGAGTTTACAAGGCGGAGATCTAAAACCATTCACCTGCGCACAATTTCAAGATCATTTGCGATTTATAGATTTCACATCTGGGGGACTGGCGTACGCACGTTTTTTTGTGCGTACATTCAGTTTCTCTGAATCACACTTACGCACATTTCAGAAATTATCTTAGATCAAATATAGGATGGTTTCTACGCAACTTTTTATAAATGAGGCCCCTGGTGTAATGCCGAATTGGTAACTTTTTAACAAGCTTTCAAGCAACAATACAAAACACAATCCCAATAATATCAACGACAGCAACAAACCGCTCAAACTCTCTGCACGAAAACACAGCAATCCTGTCAGGCAAAGCAAAGCAAAGCAAAGCAAAGTGATTTCCCGCCAGCAAAGCAATCCCACACATACAAACACACAAAAACACGGACGTACACACACATGGACACATACACACAAACATGAGCAAAAGACACTGTATGTGTGTGCTGTGTGTGCTTTATATGGTGTATGTGCTGTGTGTACTGTATGTACTGTGTGTGGTATGTGTGTGCTGTATGTGCTGTATGTGGTGTGTGTGCTGTATGTGCTGTGTGTGCTGTGTGTACAGTATGTGCTATATGTGTTTGGTGTATTGTATGTGTTGGGTGTACTGTGTGTACTGTATGTGCTGTATGTATTGTATGTACTTTATATGCTGTGATGTATCTGCTGTATAAACCTAACCCTAACTCACTCAGTTACCTGCACCAATACGAAGAACCTTTTCTTCCACCTCTTCCATACATTTTTCCCAAAGGCCCAAAGATACCTGCAAAACACAACACTTTATGAATATTAGTCAAATATGACTTCATCATGAGTAGTCATGAGCACAGTATGCTACTCGTCTTCAAAATGTAATCATCATTCTCAATTCATATTTCTCATCGGTGTGGTATAGGTCCATTGATATGGTACAGGCCCATAGGTATGGTATAGGCCCATAGGTATGGTATAGACCCATATTTCTCATAGATTATAGTTTAAATGCACATCATTACTAAAAAAGCAATAGATTTGTACAATCCATAAATCAATATGCAGCTTGTGCATGAAGTTCCGTGTGCAGGTGTTCCCATGGATTCTCATGTACTTGTTTATTATTATTAATATTATTACTATTATTACTATACTAGCAATCCACTATATGGCTTCACATAATCAGATGTCCACTAGATGGCACAATTCCTCAATATTTTTTCTGATACAATGAAAGCAGGCCAGACAAGCAGACAAAGTCATGAAGTGTCCTCAAGTTAAATTATAGGGCTCCAGCTATATTATAACATTCTCACAGCATTGCTCCAATGCTGCACTGCTATGCCAATATCACTGCAATGCTGTGCAAACGTGAATTATGAGAATAACCCACATTTACCTGCTTCGCTTTACATTTACCATTTGTCATATTCCTGTCAGCACAAGGAAACATTTGCATGGTTACCCTGTGCTCTCCTTGGCTCTCTTACCCACAATGCTTCATGTTCTGAGGTTTGTCCATACGAATAGCCAGCTTGATCTTTAGATCATGGTCAGGGCAGGCCTTGGTCAGCGCCATTTTATGCAGTTCAGATTGTTTGGGACTGTTGGGGGTTGGGTGGAGTACAACCTGTGTGTGTGATCAAAATGAAAGAATTTCAGTCAAAATAAAGCTAATCTATCAAAGGACGTTTTGACTGATTGAAATAAGACTGATACGGTAAACTGGTGGATACAAATAAATCAACAATTTGTGCTTCAGTCAGTGCAGTCAAAATATGTTGTTGGCTGTTATTTATCTGTTATTCCTACATAAATTACGCTCACTCAATTTTTACAGTGTTTCATACAATTTGAATCATCCACTTAAATCAGTCTGTGATGCCTGTCAAGCCTTAATATTTGGCACTTATGACTTTATCCACATCAAAGTCTGTTGATATGTGTTATCTGTGAGAGATTACACCAGGGCGCAGGGTGGTTTAGCCAACTTTATTTTGAACCGCCGGGACCACTTACCGAGCATCGTTATATCAAGGATGGCAGATTGATATCATGATATCTCCCTTTTTTTTCAATAACATGACAATGTAAGGACAAGTAACTTTCAATAGGGACCAAAACAAAGAAATAAACAAAGTCTCTCTTTTCTTTGTGCAAATAAACAGCCATGCTTAACCTAAGTCCATCAGAGGAATTATTCCTCAATCAGCCTCTGTGGCTTAGTGACAATTCTTCCACTTGCTGTTTTGACAGGTGAATTTTGGAACTCTGCAGGACCACTGTCGTTCGGCCCTGTGATGCTTTGTTCTGGTGCATTAAAGATTCTGTTCTCTGGCATCTCCTCCCTGAAATTCCAGTAATCCTGAAACTCAGTGGTGGGCCGTGCATTTCACACCTAGGCCTTCAGTAGTGCTCCGTCTGAATCAATCCACCCCTCAATAACTATTTTATGGCTATAAAAGCCATCTTATTGTTATGTTTTGAGTGTCTGTTCGGTTTGTTTTTGCACTTTGTTTATTTATCTTTCTTCAGTCATGTTTCATTCTCGTTCTGTCATGCACTTCGGGAAATTCTATGTTTCGGTTTTTCCGTCTTCGTTTCTAATCTCGTTTTACTTCCTTCTTACTTTCTAATTACACTTTGTATATATTAGTTAGATGTATATAGTACTAACCAACTAATCTACTAACATTAGGGATTTAGATTAAGTTACTAACACTACTAATCACTAATTATCTCACGCTTCTAACTATCGCTGTCATTCTCTCTCGTCCTATCTCTGTACGCTTCTCACGTTCCGCTTTATTCGCACGCAGATTTCTTTATGCGTTCCTCCTCCTCCCTAAAAAAAAACGAAACATAGAATTTCCCGAAGTGCATGACAAGACAAGGAGAGGAACTCGAACAGGAACAATGATGGATGTGGAACAGAACGAGAATGAAACATGACTGAAGAAAGATAAATAAACAAAGTGCAAAAATAAACCGAACAGACACCCGTTGCCGTTGCATCGAAGATAGATAACTTGTGTATCCAGAATAAATGCCTTTACTGAAGAAACAAACCCGGGGTGCTACAGCTGCGACACACATAAAAAATCATCAATAATAACCTCATAAAATTGCAATATTATTTAGGAAAATTGCAACATTTTACTCACCAAAAATCCTTATTATTTGTACACAAAATCCATCCCCCTTTCTTTCCTCAAAAAGAGTTCAATTACTCTGTCGTACAGATTATCCATGTGTTTCAGTTCCATCAAGAAGTCCTTTTCTATCGCCATCGAAGCTAATGCTGAAAGTCGAGCCTGCCCTGTCGTATTTCTGGCATAAGTTTTCATTCGCTTTAGGGCTGAAAATGTCCGCTCAAATGTCTGAATCACAGACTGATGTTAATTATATTTTGTCCATGAATACTTATTAAATAATTCCAAATGGTCTGTCCGCTTCCTTTCATAGCTTTTCCCCTGATTGCGCTGCTTCCAGACGTGTATTTTCATATTAAAGCATTTAACCAATCACATTACATCATAGTCAGACACTCTCTGACTATCCAATCAAAGGGTGTGAATACGCTGACGTTACCTAGGCCTTCTAGAAGGCCTTCGTGTCCCCAACTCAAAATCTGATTGGTTGAAGCAACAGTTTGATCAACACTTATTTTATGCTACAGGGTCTGCAGAACTGATTGTGAAGGCCTCCAGGCAGATTTCTTTGACCCTGGCAACAAATGATGGCTGAAATGTGATTGGTTAAATGCTTTAATATGAAAATACACGTCTGGAAGCAGCGCAACCAGAAAAGCTATGAAAGGAAGCGGACAGACCATTTGGAATTATTTAATAAGTATTCATGGAAAAAATATAATTAACATCAGTCTGTGATTCAGATATTTTTTAGGCCTTGCAGGCCCTGACGGCCCACCACTGCTGAAACTCCTATGAAACCTGGCTCCTTTTCTTAGGCCAGCCACCCAGCACTGTTTCCTGTAACTTTGTCAGTGTCACATAATTTCTTGTTTTTCTTTTCATGTCTTCGAATCAGATCGCGAATACAAGCGGCTGAAATGAGTTTCCTCCGCAGGGTGTCTGGGCTCTCCCTTAGAGATAGGGTGAGGAGCTCGGTCATCCGGGAGGGGCTCAGAGTAGAGCCGCTGCTCCTCCGCGTCGAGAGGAGCCAGATGAGGTGGCTCGGGCATCTGGTTAGGATGCCTCCTGGACGCCTCCCTGGTGAGGTGTTCCGGGCACGTCCCACCGGGAGGAGGCCCCGGGGAAGACCCAGGATACGCTGGAGAGACTATGTCTCTCGGCTGGCCTGGGAACGCCCCGGGATTCCCCCGGAAGAGCTGGACGAAGTGGCCGGGGAGAGGGAAGTCTGGGTCTCCCTGCTTAGGACGCTGCCCCCGCGACCCGACCCGGAGAAGCGGTAGAAGATGGATGGATGGATGGATGTCTTCGAATTTGTCACTAGAGACAGGTAAGTTCATCATAAGCATGTTCACTTCAATCTCTTTTTCAAGTTCATCTACATCAACACTGGAGACAGGTAAGTCTGTCGTCAACATGTGCACTTGTATGTCATTTTCCTTTTCAGGTTGTCCTCTGTCTGGCAAGTAAGCATTTATACTAGCATTTATACTAGTCTTCTTAAATAAGTGTGTGTGTGTGTGTGGGTGTATGTACAGTGTATCGAACTTTGCCCCCATGTCTATTTTGTCCCATGTCTATTTTGTATTTATTTATATTTTATATTGGAGCCCCACTAGGAGTGTTGTGTTAATTTCGTTGTAGCAGTACAATGACAATAAAGAAATCTTGAATCTTGAATCTTGAAGCATGCGACAATGCGTCTGCAACGTACATGAATTTGCCTGTTTTGTATGTAACCTTGAGCTGATACTTTTGTAGGCGCATTACAGTCTCTGCCCATATCAGAATGTCATCGATGTAGGTTTCTACACCTTCGATGCCCTCAAATAGTTGTCTCACTGTCCTGTGAAACACCTCTAATTTATCCCGAAAGGGAGCCTCAGAAACCTATAGCGACCAAAAGGTGTATTAAAGGTGTACAAACGAGAGCTTTCATTGTCTATCTGAAGCTGCCAAAGGCCAGTGCATCGAGAACTGAAAAGTACCTTGCTTTCACAAGCCTGTGAGTGATCTCATCCACTGTTGGTAGCTGGTAATGTTCCCTCATTATCGCTGTATTTAAGTCACATGGATCTAAACACACACGTAAGCTGCCATTTGGTTTTTCAATAATCACCAAAGGATTCACCCACTGGGTTGGTTCTTCAATTTTCTCGATCACATTTAATTTCTCCATCCTGTATAGTTCTGTTTTTAGTCTCTCTCTTAGCATGACTGGTACCTTTCTAGGCAGATGGACTTTTGGTGCAACATCTTTGTTCACCTGAATGGTGTGCCTACCTTCCAGGCACCCCAACCCCTCAAAAAAGTTAGCATATTCAGTGAAAATGTCATTTTTTTCATTTCTGCTGACTGTCATCACTCTCTGAATTAAGTTCATTTTCTCACATGTTTGAATTCCGAGTATTGGTTTGGTTTCCTTTTTAACCACTATGAATTTTACCACATGGGTTTTCTTCTTGTGTTTCACCTTAAGGTGGCACATCACTTTAACTGGTATTTTCTCCCCAGTGTAGGTTAATAGCTTTACATCTGTGTTTTGGTGCAAGCTCTTTTTTCCTAATCTCCCTAGGAGTTTGTCTGGAATTATATTAGCCTGTGCCCCAGTATCCAATTTAAGGCTAATCATTTTATTTCCTATTTTCCTCATCTTTACGTGCCTGTGCTTGTACTACACCTACGAACAGATTGGAGTGTTGATCTGTGATATTTTCATCAACTGTGTGCACTTTCTTTGTTGCTCTGCACATTTTTCACGAAATGGTTCATTCTTTCACAGTTTCTATATTGTTTGCCATATGCAGGACAATTGCGTGGTGTATGCTCAGTTCCACAACGTTTGCAATTGAATGTGTTTGCTTTTTCGTTTGCACTTTTCTGATCATTTCTGTGATTTGCTTTTGTTTCACAGCATCAGCGGTTGCATTGCTCTTGCGCGCAGAGCTGTGTGCATCCCGTTCCTCAACATGCATTTGCTGTAGTTGAGCTTTTGTAGTTTCCGACGCTATGCACATTTGCATTGCTTTTTCGAGAGTAATGTCAACTTCCCTTAAAAGTCTTTCTCTCATTGTGTCCGATGTGATCCCACAAACTACTCTGTCATGAATGAGGGATTCTTGTAATGTTCCGAACTCACACGACTTAGCTCTGCTTTTCAGTTCAGTGACGTAGTGGATAATTGTCATTTCTCCTTGCACACACGTGAAAAATCTGAATCTCTCATATGTAATGTTCGCTTTCGGGTTACAGAAATTCTCGAACTTCTCCATTATCTTATCCAGTTTATGCCTATCATCGTCATGATCAAACGTGAAGGTATTATACACTTCTTGTGCATCTTCACCGGCTACATGGAGGAATAACGAGGACTGTACCTTAGCATCTTTGCTAGCATACCCCGCAGCATCCAGATAAAGTCAGAATCTTCGTCAAAATCTCCTCCAGTTTTCGGACAAGTTACCATTTTGCAGGTCAAGTCCAGCGGGTGGCTTTAGTCCTTCCATTTCGAGGCGTTTTCGCTATTTTTACGTTCTGACACCATGTGTTGATATGTTTTATCTGTGAGAGATCACACCAGGGCGCAGGGTGGTTTAGTCAACTTTATTGTGAACCGCCGGGACCACTTACCGAGCATCCTTATATCAAGGATGGCGGATTGATATCATGACACAAAGGACAGCAAAGCAGTATCAGTCAGACTGAAGGAAATTGCTGAGATTTGCTCTTCCCTGAAGAATCTATCTAATCTGCTGCCAAAGCCAATGGGAATGCAGGTCCTGTTCACCCAGTTAAAGAGCATAGTGGAAGCACTTCTCTGCTGCAGTATAACATGAAAGCTTTTTGTCACAGTCATGGTCAATGCAACAAGGTGCCACTTAACAGCTTCCCCAACACTTGCTCCTCTGCCAGGAATTATATTGGCTGCATTTATGTAGAAAATTATAAACCAATCATCCTTTACATGGTCAATAATAGCTGTTTGATATGGGAAGGACAGGTCTCTCCAGGTTGTATACAGAGCAGATCGCATTCACTAATATATCATGCACTGGTGAAAGAATGTACAAAATTAATAAATTATACTGTTATAATTATAGGTTTTTATATTTCTCATTGCCAATTAGGTGACAGTAGTAGAACACCACTGATGTGTTTATGTTCTGTTAAATTCCACCTCAATCAGGAGAGTTAGAAGGAAGACTGTGCCTGACCATCAACAGAGAGTTTAAACAATGGCAGCGTAGACTGGACAATCTGCTAGGGGGTTTACATTATGTCAGAGTGGATCTGTAAGGAAAGGGTAAATCGACACTGTGTTATTTTTCTACTCTCCCCAACAGAAGTGCTAGATACTCTGGTTCAGACAGAGTGTAGGGAAGAAGGGCTGATAACCTCACATATGACAGAGGAAGAGTACATGCTCTACCTGATCCTGTGTAACCCCATACAAGAGCATCATCAATGCCCTAATCCATACAAGAGCATCATCAATGCCCTAATCAATACATGCTTCCCTCATACAAGACCATCACCAATGCCCTAATCAATTTAAGACCATGATCAATGCCGTAATCAATACAAGACCATCATCAATGCCCTAATTAATACAAGCTGGAATTTGAGATGGTTCTCAGACCAGTACCTGTGTCAAATGCACTGAACTGAGATACATCTGTGTGTTTGTGTGTATGTGAGAGAACTAGAAAGGGGGAAGAGAGAGAGGGAAGGAGAGGAAGAGGGAAAGGGAGAGGCAGAATCAGTGCTCAGAAAGAGGGAAAGAATGGACCCTACCCTGCCCAGCTCTTTGTCCTCGAGGGCCAGAACTCCTGTGCTCTCTGTGAAGAGTTTCACCTTGACAGCAGGAAGAGGATGCGTTGTGGTGAAGTCCCCTTGAGTCCCCCAGCTGAAAGACAAAAATGTCACAGAACTGGTCACACAGTAACCAACCTGAGCCTGTCATCCTCAACTCCATGAAAATCCCATCACTACAGAAGTTCAGTTCCTCCCATAAAGCGAATGACACTTCATTCATTATGGTGAAAAAATGATGAGTCTTGTAGAAAAGCATGTTTTATAATAACAATGCTATAAAACACAATATAAGCTATGCTGAGATACAGTCTCTCCAGTTTTGCTCTTGTAAAAAAAGTTTTGCTCTTTTATCTAATTAATAATTAAGATAATCCAATATAAAATCTGAGAATGAATAACTGCAATAATAAAGTGATATTGCACTGCCCATATCCAGTATTTAATCTACATCAAGATGGGCCACTGGAGAACTATCCAATAGGAAATTATATCAGAGATATGTCAAAGATTATGTTGACTTTATTATTTTTTAATCATAAAAATAATATATTATCCATACACTATAACAGTGCCTTAACAGGAGCCAGCAGCCTGTCAACTTTGTTCTTATAGTGGAGACCACATTAATGGATTACAAGGTGGCTGTACCTATTTATACAGTATAAGTAGGGAGGTGTGATGACAGTAAGTGAGAATTTGATGTTGTTACATGTATGGTGCCATACTACTGCAGCTACAGACATAAGTTGATAGTTTATCTATGCAGGGGTGGCAATATGGCTAATTTTGTCATGGTTTTTCCCCAGACTCACCGCTGGGTGGCGGTGTTGCGCCTTCCTTGTGGGAGGCGCACAGGTGGGGATCATTTGGTAATTACCTGTAGTTGCTCTGGGCAAAATCGTAAGCCATCTTTGCGATCTAGCCGGTAAGGTCTTTTTAAAGACGTAACACTCAAGACTTACTTTAGAAAAGACTCTTTCTGTCCGAAACCATCTCTAACAAAGAACATCTTTATTGTACCTTCAATAAGAACCTTGCTCTCTCTTAGGAGCTTCCGTTTGGTTTCTTTTGTTCAGTCGGTTCGACTGTGTTTTGGGTTACATTCTTGTTCTTTTGGCTCTCCTAGCCCTTTTCTCATTTTCGGACACTTTCGGTCTTTGGTTTATTTGTTTTCTATTACCATTTGGTAATCCGGTGGATGTATTCCCACCACCGTGTGTTTTGTTTTCTTCAAAGAAATTAGTATAAGGTATTTTGTTTGTCGGGTGTTTTGCTACCCTTACCTTATTAACTCTGCAGAGTTTTCTTTATTTCTTTTGTTTGTGTCAGTGTTGACACCTAGCCGCCCGTTGGGTGGTATTTTTCCATTCCTCCCTTTTGTTCGTCCCTTCCCTATTTCTCTGTTTATCAGAGCTAGTGGTTAGACTGTAGGGCAGTACAGTGTAACTTATTGATCCCCTGGGGTTGTGCCAGTGGCGCCTATCACCGCCCACCCTCACAAATTTGTTAGGGAATGATTCATTATCAGATGGCTATGGGTCAAATCCCAGGTGGAACAGGTCACAGAGCTAATGTAATATCCAGCTCCATAAATAACATGGATAATATGATAATTATAAGCAATTAAATAAAGTAAATGCAGTTCCTGTTTCCTCCCTGTTTAGCACTCTGACAAGTGAGGCTGGCCTTATGATAATCTTACAGTACTTTGAGCCTGAATGGGCGATGTGAAATAAGTCTGCCCAACTTCCAGGGATGTGCTTTGCTAGTAAACCAATGGTCAGTTACTTCTATCGACAAATTATGATCTTGTATATGTGGGGCTCCAATTGGAGGCAGCAATTGAAGCCATCTCATCCACTGACTTGCAATATAATGCACCTATAACATGGTAGACCCAATTGCAACAAATCTCACAAACTGTAACTTCCTTTTCCAGATGAGCCTATGTTGTAGAGCCTATGCATTTGGAATACAGAGAAGCGTACAATACGGAATTGAAGCCACAACCCTCATGTAACAAGCTCAGGTGCTTAAAAATGTCACAATTCCACAGCTGACACACTTGATTATGAAGCCTCTTCATACGCTTAAATCTTCTGAACAATTACTTTTGACCAAGCACAAAAAATCTCAACCCACCTGGCACCATACGTGCAGGTGATCCATGAACTATGATGTGGATTGAGTCACAGTTATTCTGTCCTAAATGATGATTTACAAATAAATGTAAGTTTGCACTTTTTTCCAGTTTAAACCCATGTTTTAATGGGTCCAAAGGCCAGTGGAAATAACACACATTTGTAGGCTTTTCCTGACAGGCTGTTAGCAGCTAATCTGATTTGCTCTAAGCCCTTCATCCTGACAGCTCTGAGAAATCACCATGAAATGCTGCTGATGTTGCAGCATGCTGCACTCCATACCCAGTGAGAGAGCCTCATTCTGTCTCACACTGCCCAGGGATGGATGGATAAATGGATAAATAGGTAGAGAGAGAGAGAGAGAGAGAGAGAGAGAGAGAGAGAGAGAGAGAGAGAGAGAGAGAGAGAGAGAGAGAGAGAGAGAGAGAGAGAGCCTGGCTGAAACAAAAGCTAGCAGACATTGTGTTCCAATAGGCATAGTGATGGCCAATCAGATCAATCAATCAATCAATCAATCTTTATTTTTGTATAGCGCCATTTACAAACAGGTTGTCACACAGCGCTTCACAATTGGCATTTTCCAGAGGGAATCAAAAAAACAGAAAACCATTGGAGCCAATGTGGGAGACTGGAAAATTATTCCCTGACCCCTTAAAAGGCGGTCGAGATGAACTCCTGGAAAATGGTGGGATACAGAGAAAAACAACACAAATAGTCCTTGAGGCTCATGTGGCTTAACAGACCACCGGAAGGGCATTCTAAGTGTAGGAGTGGGGTGGACCTCATCCCTCCAGATACCAGGGCAGGGCGGGGGATGGAACCAGCAGCTAGGTTCTGGGCCAGAGGCATTCGGCTAACACATGGCAGGGGTGGGGGGTTGACTCTGGGGCAGGTGAGCTCCGGGCAGGTGCCATGAAGCCGGGGAGAAAAGAGGAAAGGTGCAATTATGACTATGACAAATATCACACCGGATCAGGGGAAAGAGTAGTGATAACACTTTTGCACCAGCAGAATAATCTAGGGCAGCATAACTAATTAGGTGAGTGGCACAGGGAGCACGCAGCCATGAGGGCACTCAGAGACCATCCCACCACATCATCAGCAGTCCTGATAGGGGCGGATCATCACTTATGATTGGTGACAGTAAGGATAACTCATTGCACCAGAAGGCTCTATTGCTACGCCCCCTCCACATCTGCACCTAATGACTATAAGAGAGACTAAAGAGATGTGTTTTTAACCTAGACTTGAAAATTGAGACCGTGTCTGACTCCTTCACAGAGGTGGGTAGACTGTTCCACAGTAAAGGAGCTCTATAGGAGAAAGCTATGCCACCTGCTTTTTTGATATTCTAGGGACTACCAAGTTGCCTGCATCTTGTGAGCGAAGTGAACGTGGGGGATTGTACGGATGAAGTAGATCCGTCAAGTAAGAGGGTGCAAGTCCATGCAACACCTTATAAGTTAAGAGGAGTACCTTATAGTCTACACGATAGTTTATAGGAAGCCAGTGAAGTGACGCTAACACAGGACTAATGTGCTCATATTTCTTTGTTCTAGTCAGGATCCTTGCAGCAGCATTCTGTACGAGTTATAGGCTCCTGAGTGAGGTATTGGAACAGCCAGACAGTAATGCATTGCAATAATCTAATCTAGATGTAACAAAGGCATGTACCAATTTTTCTGCATCTATTAATGACAGGAAGCCCCTAATTTTGGCAATATTCCTCAGGTGAAAAAAGGCTACTCTGGAAATGTTTTTGATGTGACTATCAAATGAGAGACCAGGATCTATAGTAACACCAAGGTCTTTTACCACCAAACTTGCAGCAACAGAGCAACCATCCAGATTAAGAGATAAATCAGATAACCCTCTTCTGAGGTTTTTGGGCCCCAAGACCAACATATCTGTTTTATCAGTATTCAACAATAGAAAATTATCTGACATCCAGTCTTTTATGTCTTTAAAACAGGCCTCCAACTGTTCGAATTGTCCTTCGCCAGGTTTCATCAGTGGTGGGCCGTCAGGGCCTGCAAGGCCTTCTCTGCTGGCCTAAAAAATATCTGAATCACAGACTGATGTTAATTATATTTTGTCCATGAATACTTATTAAATAATTCCAAATGGTCTGTTCGCTTCCTTTCATAGCTGTTCCCCTGGTTGCGCTGCATCCAGACGTGTATTTTCATATTAAAGCATTTAACCAATCACATTTCAGCCATCATTTGTTGCCATGCCTGGAGGCCTTCACAATCCATTCTGAAGGCCCTGTAGCATAAAATAAGTGTTGACCAAACTGTTGCTTCAACCAATCAGATTTAGAGTTGGGGACACGAAGGCCTTCTAGAAGGCCTAGGTAACGTTAGCGTATTCACACCCTTTGATTGGATAGTCAGAGAGTGTCTGACTATGATGTAATGTGATTGGTTAAATGCTTTAATATGAAAATACACGTCTGGATGCAGCGCAACCAGGGGAACAGCTATGAAAGGAAGCGAACAGACCATTTGGAATTATTTAATAAGTATTCATGGACAAAATATAATTAACATCAGTCTGTGATTCAGACATTTGAGCGGACATTTTCAGCCCTAAAGCGAATGAAAACTTATGCCAGAAATACGACAGGGCAGGCTCGACTTTCAGCATTAGCTTCGATGGCGATAGAAAAGGACTTCTTGATGGAACTGAAACACACGGATAATCTGTACGACAGAGTAATTGAACTCTTTTTGAGGAAAGAAAGGAGGATGGATTTTGTGTACAAATAATACGGATTTTTGGTGAGTAAAATGTTGCTATTTTCCTAAATAATATTGCAATTTTATGAGGTTATTATTATTGATGCTTTTTTATGTGTGTCGCAGCTGTAGCACCCCAAGTTTGTTTCTTCAGTAAAGGCACTTATTCTGGATACACGAGTTATCTATCTGCGATGCAACGGCAACGGGTGCCTGTTCGGTTTGTTTTTGCACTTTGTTTATTTATCTTTCTTCAGTCATGTTTCATGAGAGAGAATGACAGCGATAGAGACGAGAGAGAATGACAGCGATAGTTAGAAGCGTGAGATAATTAGTGATTAGTAGTGTTAGTAACTTAATCTAAATCCCTAATGTTAGTAGATTAGTTGGTTAGTACTATATACATCTAACTAATATATACAGAGTGTAATTAGAAAGTAAGAAGGAAGTAAAACGAGATTAGAAACGAAGACGGAAAAACCGAAACAGAATTTCCCGAAGTGCATGACAGAACGAGAATGAAACATGACTGAAGAAAGATAAATAAACAAAGTGCAAAAACAAACCGAACAGACACTCAAAACATAACAATAAGATGGCTTTTATAGCCATAAAATAGTTATTGAGGGGTGGATTGATTCAGACGGAGCACTACTGAAGGCCTAGGTGTGAAATGCACGGCCCGCCACTGGGTTTCATTGATAGGTATAATTGTGTGTCATCTGCGCAGCAGTGAAAATGTACGCCAGGTTTACGAATGACATCACCAAGTGGCAACATGTAAAGGGAGAACAATAATGGCCCCAAAACAGAACCTTGAGGGACACCATATTCCACCTTGATGAGAGCAGAGGGCTCATCATTTAACTGCACAAATTGATACCTATCTGATAGGTAGGATTTAAACCAGGAGAGTGCCTGTCCACACAGTCCAACTAGGTTTTCAAGCCTGCTCAGAAGAGTTTGGTGGTCTATTGTGTCAAACGCAGCACTTAAGTCCAAAAGCAGAAGAATAGAGATGCATCCACGGTCAGCTGATATCAGTAAGTCATTAACAACTTTAATAAGAGCAGTCTCAGTGCTATAGTGTTGCCTAAATCCTGACTGAAAAGTTTAATAGATGTCATTTGATGTCAGGAACGAAGTCAGTCTCTGAGCTACAGCTTTCTCTAGAATTTTTGAGAGAAAAGAAAGATTAGAAATTGGCCTGTAGTTACTGAGATTTTCTGGGTCAAGGTTTGGTTTCTTTAAAAGTGGCTTAATTACTGCCACTTTTTGAGAATTTGGCATATAGCCTGATGAAAGAGACAGATTAATAATGTCTAGCATGGATTGCCCCATAACAGGAAGAAGTTCTTTAACAAGTTTTGTTGGGATTGGGTCTAATTGGCAAGTGGATGGTTTGAAGGACATAACCAATTTAAAAAATTCAGTCCACTCCAGAGCGCTAAAAAACTCAAGAGTAGCCATAGGACCCCTGTCCTGGTAAGCCTGTGCTTTCTGATCAGTGTCCGCTACAGCAGAAGGTGCCATTTTAGTAGTTTCATTTCAATTAATTTTCTCAATCTTCTCAGAGAAAAAGTTCATGAAATCATTACTATTATAGGCTGCCGGAGGCTTAGCATTGGTTTCAGTCTGGTTCTTTGTCAGTTTGGCCACTGTATCAAAAAGAAATGTTGGATTATTCTTATTATGCTCAATCAGATCAGACAAATAGGTTGACCTTGGGGAGGAGAGAGCATATTTGTACTGTACCAGACTGTCTTTCCAGGCAGAATAAAATACTTCTAATTTAGTGGATCGCCACTTACGTTCCAACTTGCGAGAAGCTTGTTTAATCCTCCCGATGTCCTCATATTCTGTATACACCCCGTGTCCTCCGGGTCAAAATGACCCGCCTTCACTAAACCCCCAATATAAAGCAGCTTAATTGAATTTTAAACACCAAATCTATTTTGCCTGAAGAAACAACTTGTCATTCACTACAAATTGTGTGAATACCTGAGTTTTCCCTCTTCACATGGCAGAAAGACTGCATTTATTCAGGAGACACCACTCGTTTCTATGACACTGTCAATTGCATTATTTTTTACTGTATAGGTAGTAAGCAATATTTGTATAGTATTTCTATAGCTTAAGAAAGTAGCAGCAATGTGCAAAAAGTAGTTTTGAATCCAGTCCGTTTTATTTGTTCGTTTTTGTTGCCAGTGAACAATGTAATAAAATATACAAAACAAAAATGTGAACATGTGAACCAAACAACATAACTCAGTGAACTAATTAGCACATGTAGGGCAGTATGCAACTGCACAGCCTTTGCAGAAATATTTCTTACACCTGCAGCACACAGTATGTGTTTTACAGTCCTTCTTTGGCGGGCAGAACTGACACCTCTTCCTCTTACTTGCCCACATTTTACATTTTACATTTTAAGCATTTAGCAGACGCTCTTATCCAGAGCGACTTACAAGATGTGCATTAATACATGGTAGGAACAATCATAGTTAGCACACGAGATCAGTGCAGGAATACAGCAATAGACATCATAGCAGGCATCAGCATACCACACCTGTAACACCTGTAACACCAGACCAACACACGATTGGGGAAGGTCGTTCCACCAGCGAGGGATCAGGACAGAGAAGAGCGAGGAGCGGCTGCCAGGCGCCCGGAGGGAAGGGACAGTCAGTTTACCAGAGGAGGCGGAGCGGAGGGGTCTGGGAGGAGTGATGAGTGACTGGAGGTAATGCCCCAGCTGGGCATTGCCTTGCCTCATCTGTAGTGCCATTTTTGTGGTGTGTAACTGAATCTGTGACTGTGATTTCAACTCAATTTGACTGTCGGGTCATTTTGACCCAAAGACAATAGTAGTACATTTTTTTGTACGGCTTACATGGAAATATGAATAAAGGCAATATTTCATTTTTCTAATGTTGGGGTCAATCTAGGAAAAGTCATGAAATTTCAAGTTGAAAAAATATCATTTAGGGGATTTTTCTCTGCTGTTAAACACAGTGGCGGGTCATTTTGACCCGAGGACAACGGGAGGGTTAAGAGCACGTGTGTGGTCAGTATACCATGGTGCAAGCTTCTTTTGGCTAGTTTTTTTCTTTTTGAGAGGCGCAACAGCATCAAGAGTGTTGCGCAGGGTGTAATTTAGATTGTCCGTCAGCTGATCAATAGATTGTAGATGGGATGTAGTGGGATCCTGATTAACAGTAAATGATTCTTGGAACAGGCTGACAAAGTTAGGTATCGTAGAGGAATTTAAGGAGCGACTAAAGTAGAACACTGGTTTTGATCTAATAGCAGTGGTAGTACGAATTTCAAACGTAATAAGGAAATGGTCAGAGAGCACAGGATTATGAGAAGAGACAACTAGATTGCTAATGCTAATACCATAGGATAAAGCTAAGTCCAGGGTATGTTGATGACAATGAGTCGGCCCAGACACATTTTGGACAAAACCAACGGAGTCAAGAATAGAAGCAAAAGCCCTCACTAGAGAATCATTTCCATTATCAACATGAATACTAAAGTCGCCTATAATCACAACTTTATCTGCCATAACTGCTAGGTTTGATAAAAAGTCAGAAAGCTCTGAGAGGAAAACAGCATAGGGTCCAGGGGGTCTGTAGATAGTAGCTAGTATAAAAGATGAAGTAAATACAGATCTATTATCTACATTAGTCTGTATGGAGCCCAGGGAAAGCACTTCAAATGAAGAGAATATGTTTAAAGATTTCTTAGTAAGGCGTAGTCTAGTGTAAAAAATAACAGCCACGCCACCACCTTTGCCTGACTGTCGAGGATTGTGACAACCAGAGTATCCAACTGGGGTAGATGCATTTAATGCTATGTACTCATCAGGTCTAAGCCAAGTCTCCGTCAAACTTAAAATGTCAAGTTTATAATCAGTGATCAGTTTGTTCACAAGGGCAGCTTTAGGAGCTAGTGATCTTATATTTAGCAACCCAATTTTAAGTTCTATCGAAATTAGGTTTAGCATTTGCATTACGATGGTTCGTGTTGATCCTTATCAGATTAGTAGAAAAAATCCCACGGGAGGGTTTGAGTTTCAATAGACTACAGTTTTCTCTACGTGGAACAGACACAGTCTCAATTATGTGGGAACTGGGGTGGAAACTAGTCAGGAGCTCAGGGAAACTTGCAGACAATTGTTTAAGACCGTCTGTCTGCTGCCTAGCTGTAGCTCTTGAATGTCAATTTTGCCGATTCAGACTATGGCCTATGTTATTAGGTAAAAGAAGAGCACCCCTCCAGCTCGGGTCGAGTCCGTCTCTCTTCAGTAAACCAGGCTCTCCCCAAAACGTAGGCCAATTATTAAGAAACCCTATGCTATTTGATGTACACCACTCAGTCAGCCAGCGATTTAGCGACGTTAATCTACTGTAGATTTCGTCACTTCTACGAGCTGGGAGGGGACCAGAGACTATTACTTCCCGACACATCTCATTTGTCAATTTACACAACGAGACAAAATTTGTTTTAGTGATCTCCGATTGCCTCAACCGGACATCATTATCAGATCATCAGCTTTTCCCCCTTTAATACCATTGCTATAATGAACTGGCTATTTCATAATGCTGAATGAAGCACAAGTGGCATGGCTTTCAAATAGTAAGTTATGAGACTTGCTTTCGCTACAATAACAATGAGTACATATTTGGACGGCATATTATATTAAATAAACTAACTAGGCTGGCCAGGTGTCCCACATTTTGATTCTTCAGTAAGTCTTTCAGATTTCTCTTGCTTCCTTATTGTGATTATCACACCATTGTAAACAAAGTACAAACTTTTACCAACATAAAATATGATTATGACCCCTAACCACACCTCAACAATAGCATCAGTTAAAATGAATTATTCTGTATTTTTCTACCTTTCCAGTCCCTCAATGTCCCACATTTGGACTGTTCGAATCTGGTCATCCTCAAACTAATGTGCACGTGCATCAGTTCCTTTTCTCTGTAGGAAACGGATGAGGAAGTTTAGTAAGGTTTGTGTATTTTCATCTAATCCCCCTATATCAAAACCTGTTTATTAACTGGATTTACTACATATAATTGATGCTCAGCTCAGCTCAAAAGGTCCCTCTTCTCCCATGTGCTCTGTCTCTCCAACCTTAGCAATTGCTTTCTCATTCAAGTGTATTGAACCACTCCTTACAAGTGCAAATACTCAAAAACTTTTAACTGCTTAGCTGAAAACATATTGCATTTAAAATAGTAGTTTATTGAACGATTTTCCTCAGAGTGAAATACAGAACATCCACACATCTTGTATGTGATGTGGGATTTATCTGTAGGGTGACCAGATTCAAATAGGCCAAATGCAGGACAAGCAGGATGGATTTACAGTATCTGCATATTATATCCGTAAATAGTTTGTACTTTATTTAAAATGCAGTGATAATAAAACTAATGAAGCGAGAGCAATCTGATGTTTATTGACATGGGGTGACGATATTGTTGACCGGGGTTTATATTCATTATGTTATTATCTTATTAAAATGCAGGACTACCCCGCACAGTGCGGGACATCTGGTCACCCTACTTATCCCTATCTGTTCATATGTGCCCATTAATAACATCACCAAACATAACTCCCTGTGTTTGAGTTAAGAAGTTTTTGCATATTGTCCCTTAAGACTCTGTTCTAGTGTGTGCATGTGTTGTGCATCCGGTTAAATCAATCCCAAATTGGTTCTGCAGAATGTCCATTGGTCCATTCATGAAATATATGCTGATATATACATTTGCACTCCAGCTGTCCACCATCCACTGCCTTCATACCTGACTGGAACACAATGGATAAGGAATTAATCATATAAAACTGAGAAATTGTGTCTTTGTTATGCTTGACCTTGAATTCCTCACAGCATATAACCACAGACTTGCTTATATGTTTCATAGATATTGTAGCTGAGGGGCTTGTCTGCAACTCTTTCAGATTTGTATTGTGCCCACCATTGCCTAAGGAACAGCAAAGGCATGAAGGCAGAGTCAGTGCACATGAAAAACATAATTGCTTATATAAGCATGATTTCATATTGTGCTTCCCTGTCATATGTATTATGTGAATGGGTGCAATACAATACTACACCTCTAGATGGTAGTGCAGGAATGTCCTTGACTAAATTATGCCCTTGCAGATACACATGCATATTGAATCCAGATGCTTTCAATGCTATAAAAAGCAGCAAGAGAGCATAAGGAGGTGAGAAACATGGGCAGTTTATAGATTTTGGTAGCGTATTTTTTCTTCCAATAGAATTGGGCAGGAGGGTTTACTGTTGATTTATCACTTTCATTTTTAGCCTTGGTGTTCTCAAGAAAGAGGCAATGACACCATTTTAGTATGTCATCATTATTAAGGTCAGCATTTAAATAAACCCACACTGGAGCTTGTAATCTTGTTACTTGTCAGTTTGATATTGCACATGGTACAGGGAGGGGGAATTAAATCTCCACTATATTAGGAGAACATCAGTTATAATTTATATTGAATCAATAACAATGAGGTACAGCTCCTGTTTCAGTAAGATATCTAATTCCCTCAGTTCACCTTTTTTAAAGAAAGCAGAAAACAAAGAACTTGTGTCATTATCTTGGATAGGAAAAGTGTCTGATTCTCATACAAAACATCAAAGCCTATCAAATGCTTTTCATTCTTTCATTTTATACAACTTTATATACTTAGTCAACATCACCACAACCATGTTTTAACAGCCATTATGGACATAAAGACAAAAATACAATTACATAAACTAGTTGTACACCTCTATGAAAGTACAATTTTCCTCAAGTTAAGCTAGGTTCAAGTTTTGTTGATTATGGAGGTAGTATTATGGACTATAATGTATCAATATTCCTTTATCTTCTCTAAAGCAATCCAAAGAACAACACCATGCAGCCCATGCACAACAGTGTACAATACAACAATTCTACAGGGACGTGCTGTTGATTTATCCAGGCTTGCAGAACTCAAAATCTTTTACTTTATATTACACTACACTAAGAGCATGGTAGACTGAAACTGCAAGCCTTTCAAAAAGTGATCCACTTATTACTTTAAAGCAAATTAAAAAACTGGTGCCATTTCCCCACCTCCTGGGTGGGTGAGCCACATTAGTACAATGACCAGCCGGAACATTACATTATCAGTCAAGGGTACCATCCTTGCCAGGTAAAGAGGTAGAGGATATATCTAAATAAAGAGCAGAAAAAACTGATGTAGTGATGGGCCATTACAATACAATACAATACAACTTTCTTTATCCCCTTAGGGCAATTAGTTTGGGGCTACAATGCATCAAGCTGACATAAAACACTAAGACACTCATGACACACAGACATGGTATTTATCTAAATCTGCAGTGGACCAAAAGTAGGCAATATTTTCAGCACCATAGCATTACCAATATCACTGAAGATTCTTATAACATTGATCCAGGCTTGCAGTAACACTGTGACCCAAGGTTGTTCCCCTGGGAGATGGCTGATAGAAGTCTGAAAGCCATTTTAAGTAAATAACAGATGGAGTGAATTAGGCACCGTCTACAGGATTGCTCATCCTCCATTAAAAAGGGCACCATAATCTGCCACTCCATTTTCCCTGTCTAACTATGAGCATTCACACAGATGCTGGAGCTCATCTTTGTATTTATTATCTAGCCGAATCAAAACGGAACTTCAACTTGCAACAGTCATGGGACGGTCCTTAAAATAGCACACGCAGACACGCATCACAGGTACCGCTGTCGTCAGAAGTCTTGCAACTAAAGGAACCTCGCCCAGAACTTCTCCTTCCAATTTTTCAAGGTGATAAGACTGCTGTTTCATCTTTGTGTGAAAAAGTGTTACTTTAAACCAGGTGTTTATTTCCACAAATTTGTGTGTGCATGCACTGTGCTTGTTGAACTTGTGAAGGAGTGGATACCAGCAGCTGCCGTAGTGGATTTTGGGGGGAATTACATAACCCTCCAGGAGTCAGGATTACAGCATCAACTGCGCTCTGAGCCTCTGTGCTCGTGCTCTTTTTCTCTCTCTCTCTGTCTGTCTGTCTGTGTTTGTGCACTTGACCAGTTTGTTTACTTCAGCAACATTATTACATGTGGAAATGTATTTGGTTCTCTGCTTCTTAAACATATTTTGTGGGGCCTTGGGTAGCATAACAGTCTAAGCATTTGCCCGGAATACAAGTTGCCTCCTGCAGCTGCGGTTCGAAACCCAGCTGCGCCAGTCTGGCACTGGTCGGGAGCCCTAATTAGCGATTGGCTGTCTGCCCCAGGGGGAGGGGGGAGGGTGAGCCGGCACAAGCTCACTGAGATGTGCGAAGGGTGTCTCCAGAAAGTAGGTGAGCTAGTTCCTCCTCGGGGGAGGGTGACTCAAAGAAACAGATGGTTTAATTGGCTACAAAATTAGGAGAAATACAGAGAAATTTTGTTTTGTTTTTGCAACATATTTTGTTGCCTGCCAGCACAACATTTTCTCATGATGTTGCAGCAATGTAATAGTATTTTGAGTTAGAGATCCTGGACCCGACTGGGGAAAGGGTTATGATCCTAGCTAATAGTCAATGTACTCTTTAGCAAAATATGCTAACTTCCATTTCAAAAGCCAAAGTAAATGTGTTCATTTTAAAATTGGCCTTCATCAGTCAAGCCTTGTTAAATGTTAAACTGTAAAAATGGCAAAATGATTGCATGCATCATTCACCAACATTTCTAATGTTAGTTCATTAATGTTCATTAATAAGATAACATCTTATTCAACGAAAGCCAAAAATTCGAACAAATAGCTTAAAAAATAGGAAAATAGCTTGATGAGGTAATATATGATCATAAAATGCCTCCGACTAATTTCAAACAAATTCTTAATGTGCCGTGTCTAAACATGTTTGACTGTCATTCTAGACATGCAAAGCTATGTTATAATATACTATAGGCCAGATTTACTAAAGGATTGCGACTGCTTTTCGAACGCAAAAGTCGCTACAAAGTTAAACATTTTACGTCAGATTTACTAAACGGTCGCAATGGGCAAAATCACTATGAGGGTGTAATTTGCAGGGGTTACGTCACTCTGCGCCTTTCATTTAGATACATCTTTAAATTGATTCATAAATATGTATACCAGGGGTGAACGTGTCAATTCAGGGTGAACATTTTGTAAATTCTGTCTGATTTACTAAAGCTTGCCTTAATTACTTAAATTAATTGTTAAGAATACCTGAAAGCAGGCTTTATTTTGCTGAGTGCTGAGTTATCTCTCCAAAACATGATAGCAGTCATCAGAGCCAGGAGAAGACACAGAGGACAGGGTCAGGGTCTTTTGTTCAAGAATTACCCTCTTTCAATTAAATGCAGAGCAAACAGTAAAGCGTTACATGTTATGTAGTCACACAATAATCTACTACTAGTGGATATAAAAGAGGAACACACCCAAAGATCAAATTCCCTGGGGGCTATGGTAAAGTTGCTCTGAACTTTACATTTCCTTGCTTCCAGATCTTTTCAAAGTACAGTTGTTTGGGTTGCAGGCATTTCAGAATCCGCGTTTTGTATGGACTGTCTGAGGTTCTGGATGTTTTGTCCCAACAAGCATGCCTTTACATATATTTTCCAGTAGACAGCGATGACATTCAACAAACAAAACAAGGTTTTTACAATGTGGCTAACTTTCCACATCGGTGCAATCGACTGCATTGACTGCAGTCACATTCTACTTGTTCCACCATCACACAACGTGTGTTCAGAAATAGAGAGCACACATATTCCAAGAATGTACAAGCTGTGTGCGATGCAAAATAAATAATCACAAATGTTGTTGCAAAGTAACACGGTTCATGTCTCGACAGCTTTATTTTCAGGAATAGCTGCATCTACAGACAGCTAAATAATGGGGACTACGTAGAAACCTGGCTGTTAGGTAAGGCCTTGAAAGTCTTGTTTCAGAATTGTAAATATATATCCTATATAGCATACGTATTGTTTACTAGAAATTATGATTTGAATTTGTTTTATTGAAAGGACACGAGATTTCCCATGACCAATCTGTCATCAGCTAGCAGTCAGTATAAAAATGCAGTTCTGAATTTGAACAATTGTCTTATTGTGCGTATGTGGTCAGTAGGGTATAGAATTAATTGTGAATACAGTTTTACCTTCAGATGCTCTGTGGCCTTCTCCCATCACAAGCTGTAACACATGCTGTAATACGGCATTGTGACGCTGTACTTTGTTGACCATTACCTCCATATTCTGATCTTTAAGTTTTATTTTTCTCGTGGTTCCCTTGATACTTGTGCCTAGTTGCTACATATCCATTTCTTGTGAGATGGACATGTGAGCATGTCATATAATTTCAAACCCTTTTTTATGGGTGTCTTCTACAGCAAAATTGTGAATGAGGCAAAATTGTTTCATTTCTTTGATTGCGTAATTCATTTGAGTAAATTGGTCGTTAATGTGTTGGTATCTGCAACTGCAAAAGAGCTGCAATATACTGACTGCTTTTGCGTTGCAACTATTTCCTTAATAAATTTGGTCCGACTGTATATTTTTCCTAATTGCATTTTAGAGGGGACCATGCTCTACTCTAAAAAAACATTATTAGTTTGCCTTACATCTTTAATTTATTATGTAACAGGACAGTCTTGTATCAGTTCCTGTTTTTAAAGTCTCTGATCATGGACATTTTCACAGACTCCTGCTACAATTGATGCATGAATACTGTGTCTTGTTTATCTATAATGCCTGTGTGTGTTTTTAAATTCTTGTTTGTCCAATTGTATTATGTTTTTGCTGTGTTTGGTCTCTTGGCCAGGCTACTATTGTAAATTAGAATTTGTTCTCAATTAAATTGCCTGGTTAAAAATTGGTTAAATAAATACAAATAAAATTATGTATGTATCCCAATTGGACCTTGAGATAAATATTACGGTTTAAGGAAAAGTGTTTTAAAAGTATTCTGTTGGTCCTACAAAGCGTAAGGGTCTTAAAAGGGTGATTTGTAAAAGCTTTGTATGTGCAAAGCAATTTCTATGTGTTTTATTTTAATTCAAAGCAAACTTGAGTGATTTTAGTATGAGGAACCTTGGTGAGCAGGGGTGAATCCCCAAAGACGTGATGTTAGCCATGTTAAATGAAAGCACTTACGTTGGTTTAGAGGCTTCTGCCTGGTCAGTTTGGAGTTTCTCCCCACCTTCCACCTCCATGGTACAGTAAACTATGCGGTTGGGAGCCAAAGACTTCAGCCCTTGTACCTCCATGATCACAACCTATGAGAAACAACACACGAATGTATAATACTAAAACACACTAACCACAAATCACCTCTGTTTCTCAAATCTCCAAATCACTGCCTTGCTGTCATCAAAATCGTCATGAACGTAATACATAAAGAAGTGCAGAGAGAAATATTGAGTAGCTGATGGTATAGTTCATTTTAATTTAATTTATTTGTCTATATAGCACCTATAAATGTAGCCCAATGTGCTTTACAGAGAATAGATACAAATGAGAAAATTTGAAAAGAAGGAAAAACAAGGCAAGCAAACAAATTACACAGCATAGGACAACAAAGGATAAAAAAAGATTCAATAAAATAAATAAAATTAACTACAATAAAAATTTGGTAAAAGAAAATATGATATAAAAAGAAAAAAATAAGTATAATGATGTAAATTAAAACAGCTCGAAAGCCATCTTAAGAAAGTGTGTTTTTAAATGGGATTTAAATACACCAACTGAGGGAAGCTCTTGAGGCAGACTATTCCATAGGTTTGGAGCATAAAAGCTAAAGGCAGTCGTTTTTAAAAACACATTTGGAGTTTGCAGAAGACCAGCAGTATATGACCTGAGTTCATGACTAAGCTTATATGGAATAAGCAGCTCTCTTATGTATCCAGATGCTAACCCAAGTTTTCCTTTAAAAAACTATAATAAAATCCAAAAATCAATTCTAAAACTAACTGGAAGCCAGTTCATTCAGCTGAAGAACATTTTGTGACAGTTTTTTATGTCAGTCAGACATTTGCTTAAAACCTCATTTTGGAAACTATCATCAGGTTTAATGCTAAGATAAGGCTGAGTATCGTCAGCTTAGCTATGAAAGCATACCCCATTACTGTGGGTAACATCACCAAGAGGCAATAAAGAGAACAATAAAGGTCCTAGAATAGAGCCCTGTGGTTCACTGGCTTACTTTCTTTGAATCAAAATCTCCAAAAGAAATAAATACTTTCCTATCTGTTACATAAACCATCCTAAGACTGAATCAGATAAGCCTACCCAATTTTGAAGCCAATTTATGAAGATGCTGTGGTCCACGCACTTAAGTCTCTGAGAATCAGTATGCTGAGTTGGCCAGCATCTGTATTTAAGTCATTTATCACTTTGATAAGGGTAGTCTCTGTGCTGTGCCAGGGTAGTCTCTGTCTCTGTAATCCCTGTGGATGGTGAACTGTTTACAATAGCCAGTACATCATTAGACAGAGTGTTAAAAACATCCTTAAAAAGTTTTGTTGGAATAGGATCCATTGCAGGTTTCATCTGTGAAACAATTATTGAGGAATGCTTCACACTTAAACAATGGATGGTCAATAATAAATTGAGACATATGATCTTGATTCATTGAGTTGTTTTTCTCATCCTCAATATTTTTTTAGTAATAGTGACATCTAGCATGTCTAATGGCTTCGTTGTAACCTGTTAAAGCCAGTTTAAAGAGGTCATAGCTTTTTAGCTCTTCATTTTCATTCTGCTTTGTGGCATTTTCAGTTTACAAATTATAGAATTTTTCTACCTCTAAGTAGAATTTAGTGGATTCCTTAAAGGGTGCTGGTCTTAAAAAATATACAAAAATTATCAGATATAGCAAGGTCCTTATACATGAGTATCTACACCTCATGACATGATCAGATTTTATGCAGTCAGAAAAGGAAAATAGTTCATCAGGGAATAGAGAACATTAATCTTCTTAGTTTATTGTTCTGTACTCCATGCTCTAGCAATATTTACATTCACTGTGATTTATATTAAACCAGATTGTAAATCAAAAAATTAAGGGCGGATAACCTGTCTATTGCTGGTGGTTGATATTCAGTGGTGCATAATGTCTTTGCTGTATTTAATAGTAATATATGTATTACTTATATTTTTTTATGTTAGTAAATGCCAGTATGTCATTCAACTTTGTACAATGATTCTTAAACAATGCAGTATGAATTCCTGCAGTCTGGCCTAGTCTACCAATATAAAATATACTGAGAGATCTATGCTTGTGTTGTTTATTTGGGATATATATTTTGTTACATTTTCAGCTGACAAAAAAAAAAGTGGTCTGTTAGAATAGATTAAGCCTAGTCTCAGAACCCAAACAGTCAGATCTCAAGAGATCCCGAGACACTCTCGCCTTACCCTCTGTGAAAGGAACTTACTATAGCATCTATCGCTACACCATGCACGTGCTAGCTTAGACATTGGTTAGATTCTCAGAGGGCGGTTACAGAAAGTGTGTTCTGGTTTGAATCTCCATTTGAACATTGGTCACGTCCTGAAAAGTGTGTATGTTTTATAGCTCTGAACTGCACTGATTTTTGTGTTCAGTCTTGTTTATTGATGCCATTAATCACTCATTATCCTCACTTAATGTTTATACTTCTTTAAGTCCAATTGAAAAAGATTTATGGCTAACATTATTGCTGCTTCAGATGCACTAACCAGACTTTGCACAGATCAGAGAGCCTCACACACTTCATTATTTTCTTTACAGTATTATTAATTAATATGCTTAATAATGATGTTTGGACCAGAATTGTCCCTTCTTGTTTGTAATGTACCTCTAGAGTAAAGGACAGGACCACATCAGACTTGGAGAGCTGGTTCTCATCCTCTTGGCCCATATCGATGATGGAGGTGTTGTGGCCTCTCTTCAGCTTCTGCAGTTTGAACTCCCCGCCCTTGGACACTGGCATGCTCTCCAAGTTGGCCATTAGCAGGTTGACTGAGGACTTGAGCTCCTCAATATACATAGCTTCCATCTCTTTGGAAACAAACTTGGGAAACTTCCCTCCCTTTTACAAACACAAAGATTTGTTTAAAAGACACCTAATGCTATTATCTAGATAAAGGATCACAAGGGAACAATGAACAGTTATAATTTAACAAGAATATCAAACTGGAGCTTGAAATATATTTGTAAGCAATATTTGCAAGAAATATATTTGCAAGTAAACCCAGGGAAAGCGTTCAACTGAATGTACCAAACACACAGTTAATAACCCTGATTTATACACTACCGTTCAAAAGTTTGGGGTCACCTGCTGGAAACTTTACACTGTATACATTTCTGTAAATACTTTAAAATGACAAAAAAACACATGTAACAATGAACAAAATGAACATAAAAGAAATGTTCAAGAAAATTATATTGAAAATTGAATCTTGGATTCCTCAAAATAGTCACCCTTTGGCTTGAGAATAGCCTCACAAACAGTGGCCATTCGGTTAATAAGTTTTAGCAGGAAATCACCCGACATGTTTTCCCAGCTATCCTGCAGCAATTCCCAGAGAAACTTGTGGGTTGCTTTGCTTTGACTCTTCCTTTCCAGTTTGTCCCATACAAGTTCTATGGGATTGAGGTCTGGACACTGGGCAGGCCAGGTCTTTAGTTTGAGTTGTTGTTCACATTCCTCCTTCACCAGATAGTTCTTGCACAACTTCAAGGTGTGTTTCGGGTCATTATCTTGCTGGAGAATGAAGGAGTGCCCGATTAGCCATAGTCCAGATGGAAGATGACCCCAAACTTTTGAACGGTAGTGTAAGTGCATGGTTCATTTAATCAGATGAGTGAAAGAGTAAAATCCTGAGGAAATGTATAGACCCTGTGCTTGATCTCCCACTAGAATGTCTCTGCAGCCTATTACTCACATAACTCAGCCTTAATGTTACTGTTGGGGTTTGGAATATGACCTTATTTCATATCATTGTGGTGCATTTTACCAGATTTTGATACACATGCATTTGATCTGATTTGATACTCTTGAAGTGCATTCCATCAGTCTTGATATGATGTATCATACACTTACTCTTGCAATCTGATCTGCCATCTGCAGTCGTCCATCCAGTTCTCTTCTGATCTGGGCGGCCTGCTCATCTAGATTATCCAGCTGGAAGAGAACAGGAGACGAATCAGGAGAGATAATTTCACACCATTTTTAAATTCACACACAATAATATATTATATATAGATATTGTATGGCTTTTATAATAATCATCTTGACAGGTTGGAATGTGACCTTTTGACCTCATTAGACATGGTGTCCAATGATCCTGTTTTTGGAACAAATTAATTGACCTTTTTGACATCATTAGACATGGTGTCCAAAATGGTATCTAACTTCAGAAACATCTGTTTTTTGTTTTGAACAATACGCATAGGACTTAGACTCTTGTATCTTCAAATTCAAATGAAAAACAAACTCCCATTGGCAAGCCGATGTCTAGTTGTTTTTTCTGCTGTAAGCGCTTCGACTCTAACATTCAAAACAGTTATACAAATCACCAGTGTCGATACTATATGTAGGCTACTACGTATCTTTAAAAATTGAAACTAAAGTAGCTAAAATAGGTGTTTTTTTTGTTAGTTAACATAGGCTACTGCCATCTTTAAAATAAAATAGCAACACACTATACGTATCTTTTTAAAAATTCAACAAAAATGGCAAGCCGATGTCTAGCTGTTTTCTTCTGGAGCTGCAGATTGCTCCATCTGTGCGGCGATGTGTGTGTGTGCTCCAAGGTACAGAATCTACAGAATCATTGGAGCAACAATGGCCTACTTCAAACGAAAGAATTGGCAGCTACAACCGTTTGCTTCACAGCACTGGTTTCTGTAGTTTCTCGCCGAGATACCTGTTTTTTTTCATTAAAATGACATCGCGATTCCCACAGGGGGAGATGGAGGTCCAACGATGGGGTATTACCATTTGTGGCGGTATTTTGTTTTTGAACAGGATAATTGGCCGTCTTCAAAGGATAAATGCATTCTCAATTTCAGGGGGAAATGGCATCATGTTTTTAGTAAACTCACAGCGGTGGGGTCTCCCCACAGCCAACTCCTAGCGGGGGTTCAAACTGTGGAAATTACAACTGGTAATCTTTTTGAATTGTAATGAACAAGTCTGGCTAGCGGGCCAGGATAACTTAAGCACTCTTCACAAGCAGAGCAAGTTACAGGGTCCCTAAGCAAGAGGGTCGTTCGTTTTTGAAAAACATCATGTCTGGAGAGAGAAAAAGACTATTTGATACGCCTGGTAAGTAATCATTTCTACCATATGTCTAATGATTATTATTTTATATTGTTAAAACAAAACCATTTTTAAGTTTGGTTTGGGTTTAGTTTTGAAACATGGCTTTTTCATTTTATCTTTGAAGGGCGACGAAGCGCTCCTGTTAATAACCTGTGAAGAATCATGGATTTTTATTCTTTTTTTACACGTGTATGTTTGTTTTAGAAATCCCAATCTCTTCACAGATAGCCGAAGGTAATAAAAACACGTTTTAACCATATAATCTGGTTAGCTCTTAGGATATTTTGTCTTAAAATAATTAATGTCTTTTTTATCATTTTTCCAGTGTCTTCATCCCTAGAGGTGTCTAATCAGCCTGTAACTAAAAAAGCTAGAATATTCATCCAAGACGGTACGTACTTGTTTTAAAATGTTTTAGACATAAAATACTAAGGTTTTGGTAATTTAAATAATTTTTTATGCTACACAGATATTAACGACGAGGATCTGCTTTCTATACAAGACCCTGCGCTGGAAAACACGCTCGCGAATGACCACAGTAGGTATTGCCCAGATCCTACCGCAAGCTTGTTAAATAACATTATTCGTTTTTTGTTTTTTTTGTCTGACCTGTTTTTGGCTTTATCTTCCAGGATAGGATTCCACAGACTTAAGTCTTAAACACTTCAAGGATCGACGTAACTTGCCCTGGACTAAGGCAGAACATTGCCCCGGCCGCTGTACGACGACAACTGCTCCCGGGTCGCACTGACAAGCCCGGGTCGCAACGAAGACCCACAACCAAACCAAGTTGTTCACAGGGAACGCTTCAATAATATTGAAGTTAGCAGTTCAATTTTGCAAGGCTTTGCGCTGTTGAAAGTTATGCAGAATTTTATACTCTGGTTTTAGAAACCCTGGAGACCCTTTTAAACAGAGTCACAGAGCGAGCTGGTGAAAATGATCTGTTACAGCTAGAATTACGGAGTGATTCATTGATTAATCATTTTTCGGTTTTAATCATTTACCGAGGGGTGAGGTCAATGTAGATGCTTTTCTCACAATGCTTGAGAATGTTGTACAGAGTAACTTTGATATACTTACAGATAAAACCTTGGAGCTAGTGATGCAGATTGTACGTAATCCTAATGGAATTAATTCTAGGAAGAGCGCCTAAATTCCTAGGAAGTTGTCCAGTATTTTATTAGATAGAATAATTAGTCTTAAAATGAAACACCTCTTTATATTTTATAATCCGGGCAACAATCTTTGTTTTACTGCCTGCGTGTCTAAGCTTTTACAACCCGAAATCACAGATGTTGAGGCCGTGAATATCAGCCGAGCTTTACAAACTTCCGCAGGGTTTTCGGAACAGCATTGTGTGGCCTCTACAGACATTAGTAAATTTGAACAAATTCTGGATGTCAAGATTGTGGTGTTTTATCGGTGTCCGGATAATAATACCTTTCTGAAGTTTCAATCCCGTGCAGACCCCCACCCCAAAACCGTTTTCCTACACCTCCAGGAAAATCATTATTATGGTATAAAAAATCTGAGGGGCTTTTTGGGTGTTCAATATACTTGTGAATATTGTTACAAAGGGTATAACGATAAAGCAGAACATTCTTGCGCCTTCAGTTGTAATGTATGTCTTAATAATCAATGCCACAGATAACCCCGAGAGATAATTAAATGTTCATTACATTACATCATGCCAATGCCTCTGTAGTAAACCTAGAGTCACTCACGAGTCTGGTTGACCATTTTATGCAACACCGGGATGATACCAGGGAGGTGATAACCAGTGAGCAAAAGATTGTCCGGGATAAACGGGGGTTCATTTAAAAAAACACAACATTAACGAAAAGGTTCAGGGTTGTGTACAACAAACAGGTGCTCCTGCCAGATTACAGCACGCTACCATATGGGTTCTAAATCCCTAGGAAACACTGTTACGGAGGGGTTTGATGCCCGCTGTCAACACCCCTTCTCATGCAAAATATCTGGACCTAGCAATTCTGGTAAATCATATTTCATAAAGCTTCTGTTGGAAAATTCAAATCATGTTTTTTCCAAAATACCTGATAACATTGTCTGGTGTTATACATGCTAGCAGCCTCTGTATGATGAACTGTTTGTGCAGTGGTGGGCCGTCAGGGCCTGCAAGGCCTTCTCTGCTGGCCTAAAAAAGATCTGAATCACAGACTGATGTTAATTATATTTTTTCCATGAATACTTATTAAATAATTCCAAATGGTCTGTCCGCTTCCTTTCATAGCTTTTCCCATGGTTGCGCTGCCTCCAGACGTGTATTTTCATATTAAAGCAGTTAACCAATCACATTTCAGCCATCATTTGTTGCCAGGGTCAAATAAATCTGCCTGGAGGCCTTCACAATCAGTTCTGCAGGCCCTGTAGCATAAAATAAGTGTTGATCAAACTGTTGCTTCAACCAATCAGATTTAGAGTTGGGGACACGAAGGCCTTCTAGAAGGCCTAGGTAACGTCAGCGTATTCACACCCTTTGATTGGATAGTCAGAGAGTGTCTGACTATGATGTAATGTGATTGGTTAAATGCTTTAATATGAAAATACACGTCTGGAGGCAGCGCAACCATGGGAAAAGCTATGAAAGGAAGTGGACAGACCATTTGGAATTATTTAATAAGTATTCATGGACAAAATATAATTAACATCAGTCTGTAATTCAGACATTTGAGCGGACATTTTCAGCCCTAAAGCGAATTAAAACTTATGCCAGAAATACGACAGGGCAGGCTCGACTTTCAGCATTAGCTTCGATGGCGATAGAAAAGGACTTCTTGATGGAACTGAAACACACGGATAATCTGTACGACAGAATAATTGAACTCTTTTTGAGGAAAGAAAGGAGGATGGATTTTGTGTACAAATAATAAGGATTTTTGGTGAGTAAAATGTTGCTATTTTCCTAAATAATATTGCAATTTTATGAGGTTATTATTGATGTTTTTTTATGTGTGTCGCAGCTGTAGCACCCCAGGTTTGTTTCTTCAGTAAAGGCATTTATTCTGGATACACGAGTTATCTATCTGCGATGCAACGGCAACGGGTGTCTGTTCGGTTTGTTTTTGCACTTTGTTTATTTATCTTTCTTCAGTCATGTTTCATTCTCGTTCTGTTCCCCGTCTGTCATTGTTCCTGTTCGAGTTCCTCTCCTTTTCTTGTCATGCACTTTGGGAAATTCTATGTTTCGTTTTTTTAGGGAGGAGGAGGAACGCATAAAGAAATCTGCGTGCGAATAAAGCGGAACGTGAGAAGCGTACAGAGATAGGACGAGAGAGAATGACAGCAATAGTTAGAAGCGTGAGATAATTAGTGATTAGTAGTGTTCGTAACTTAATCTAAATCCCTAATGTTAGTAGATTAGTTGGTTAGTACTATATACATCTAACTAATATATACAAAGTGTAATTAGAAAGTAAGAAGGAAGTAAAACGAGATTAGAAACGAAGACGGAAAAACCGAAACATAGAATTTCCCGAAGTGCATGACAGAACGAGAATGAAACATGACTGAAGAAAGATAAATAAACAAAGTGCAAAAACAAACCGAACAGACAGTCAAAACATAACAATAAGATGGCTTTTATAGCCATAAAATAGTTATTGAGGGGTGGATTGATTCAGACGGAGCACTACTGAAGGCCTAGGTGTGAAATGCACGGCCCGCCACTGTGTTTGTGTGATGATAATTAGCTTCCTGTGCACAAGAAAAACATGTTGGTTATTGACAATCTAATGGAGGCGGCTAGCGGAAATAACAAAGTGGAGAAAGCCTTCACAAAATATACCCATCACAGAAACCTGAGTGTTATATACTTGGTGCAAAATCTTTTTTTTTAAAGAAAAACAAGTAGAACAATAAATCTTAATGCAAATGATATGGTGCTGTTTAAAAATCCCAAGGATAAACAACAAATCAGTGTTTTGGCCGGGCAAATGTTTCCAAGAAAACTCAAACTCCTGAGGACTACAGGGTCAGAGCAGGTTTGTTCTCGTGGGAGTGGCCGACAGTCTACGTGCTCAAGAAAAAGTCATAAATAAATAAATAAAAATAGCAATTTCAACATGTCTGCTCGCTTAACCCCCTGAGGTCGACTGGATCGCCGACGATCCGAGCAGCAATAAAAGTATATTACTATTTCTAACGTCGCAAGATTTGATCATACACACGCGGCAAAAACATTGACAGAAACCATAGAATCGTGACTTTCCGATTTGAGCACTTTGACCTCTCTGTTTTACCTGGAAGTACCGTCCCCCTTCTATTGACATGATAAATAGGTGCTAGTCTCGGGGAGGGGCGTGGGGCCATGTGCTGCGAATAATTAACGGGAGGATATTTAACCAGCTGGCATTCTCTGTTTCGGCACTTGGACATTATCTAGCTTAGCTTGATAGTATCGATTGTGATTAATGTTTCTTGCCTCTCGAGAACTTGTTTGTTCATGTGTGCTTATTGTTGTTTAGATTCCCAGTGTTTAGTTTATTCCGAGTTTTTGGATACGTTTTGGATTTACCGTTTTACTTTGTTTGTTCCTGATCGTTGGTTATTTTGTTTTGTTTTGTTTATGTCTTTCCGTGTCTTCGCAGACACGGATTTTGCTTTCGTTTTCCTACAGACGTTTAAAGATAAATAAATATCTTAAACCCAGAAAACGGGCTACTTTTGATCATGTGCCTGCGCCCACTGTCAAACAGACTCTGGATGTTGGCAAACTGGCTGCTGTTGGTCGCAAGAAATGCGTACTCTGCAAGATGTCGGGGAAACAACAGTGCACTCCATGGGACTGCAAGGTTTGTGATGTTCCCTTGTGTCTACAGTTCACCAGAAACTGTTTTGAGAAGTGGTACCAAAGACTGTGAAAGAACAGATTGTCTCACCATGTTTTAATTTAGATTTTTTTGTATATAGTTTGTGTGATGTTTTCAATAAATCTTCCAAAATGATTTTTTTTTTTTTCTGTCTTCTGCATGGCTCACTGACTATTGCTTACTCTGATGGCTTTTGTCTTTGTCTGATGGCCGTTGAGAGAGAGATGGCCCATCTGACAGATCTTACAGGTGTGGACAACCCTCAGGTGTGGATCATCAATATTCAGCAAATTAGCATATAGCCCTCCCACAGCCTGAAATAAATTTGACCAGTTCTGATAAAAACAGGTTTTTAGCTATTTAGATCTCAGATGTGCTAAACTATTTTGACATCCTTACATAACCAAGACCTTGATGAACAAACGCATATTAGCAAAACAATTTGCCACTATAGTTTAGTGTGTTTCACAACTTTTGTGATGGCAGAAAAATGTACTCTTTATAACTTGTGTGTTTGTAGATCTATTTACAAGCTGCATATGATACTGACCAAACTATTGATGGCATATCTTAGAATGCCCTTCCAGTGGTCTGTTAAGCCACATGAGCCTCAAGGACTATTTGTGTTGTTTTCTCTGTATCCCACAATTTTCCAGGAGTTCATCTCGACCGCCTTTTAAGGGGTCAGGGAATAATTTTCCAGTTTCCTACATTGGCTCCAATGGTTTTCTGGTTTTTTGATTCCCTCTGGAAAATGCCAATTGTGAAGCGCTGTGTGACAACCTGTTTGTAAATGGCGCTATACAAAAATAAAGATTGATTGATTGATTGATTGATATAAATGTAGCTGTGATTGTCCTTCAAATAAAAATATCAAACACTTTGGAGTAAGTGTTTGTTAAGTTGATGAAATTGAGATAAATATCAGACCACATCAAAATCACAAAGCTTCTCTGAGATAAGCACGGACCTCAGGGGGTTAAAGAGAAATCTGCCTTTACTGACAACGTTATTTGAAGGATCGGCACTACAAAGAAAAGTGATTTTAAAAACCTCCCTTCACCCCCCGAATCAATCAGGCAAAATGTTGAGAATGATCTGTACTTGGCAATTCAGAGTATTTTGACAAAACCAAATATGGATCAATACGAAAAAACCAAACAATACTCTGCAATACTGCAAAGGTTTTTATCTCTAGTTAAGATGGGGTCTAAAGAAACAGATAACCTAACATTGATTATAAACGACGCCGGTAAATCCATGATCTTATCTCACGGTAGTTCATCACTTACAAACACTCCATAAAACAGTTTTTTGGTAAAGCGATTACAGCTCATCACATTGTTCAGGTCTCTTGTATTCATATCTAATAATGGTCAATTAGAACATTCCTTCTCTGACTCACTTCAATAATGTTGTCAAAGGTGGCATAGACAATCATATTAATCATTCTGGGTAGGGGTTGTTTGAACCTCATCTCCAAACGCATGTTTCTAGATTTCACCAGAGAAAGATGGTGCCCACATTCTTCGTCGGGGGTCAAATTGAAAGTGTACAGGGTGTAGCCACACATGTATTCTGTTCTGTTAATGGCCAATGCCTGATCCTTTAGATGTCGCCCTGTAGCCATGACTAGACTATAGAATTCCCTTACAGCCACACCGTTTTCCAAATCTGGCTGGAAAGGTTTTGATGGAAATTGTCGGCCGTCTACATATAAAGCTATAAACTCAGCCTGGTCATTTTGGAAATTGAAGGGGTTTCTGCCATAGTGTTATTCACCAACCCTATAACCACACACTTGGGTAGAGTACCCATAAACAGATTTTCTTGATTACAAACGTGGCTACCTGCAGCAATGCTAAATGTCTTCATGCTTACTCTTTCTATAGGATATTTTGCATTGGCTGTTAGAAGGGCTTGGAACCTTTTTTTTTAATAAAAAGTGTTGCATTCAGAATTTTTCGTTTGAATGCTTCGGCCCCTTGGCCATAAGGCAAAACTCGTCTTTGGAGTGAACCATTTTAATCTTCAGATCCACACCATTTAGCATTAGCTTCTCTTGAAAAAATATATCGGAATGTATATGTCCTAGTAATTCAAAAGCTTTGCTGTTTACAGAATATAAGGAACGGTTGTGTAGCCCCTGATTGTCTCCTGAGGGGTCCGTTTCTTCCATGGATCCTGCCGTGTCTTTAAAAAACAAGCCGGCACTGAATTGAGTAGCCAGAGTATCCTTTTCATAATTTAGCAGACATTCCATTATAGCCCTGTAGGGGTATGTATTGCTGGATTGATTTACAAGCCTGTCCCCAAGAGAAACATCTACTTGAGAGAATATGGATGCTATAGTTATTAATTAATGAGGGCAACACCGTCTCCGGCCACAATTACACTCCCGTCGGCTTTCGTGATCTTGCAGCGAAGATGCAGAAGGGTATTTGTGGAGGGCGTCGGTCTCGGCCACGTGGCAGTAGCATGGTTGCCTGTGTCTTTACATGTTGTGGAGGCCTTTGGAGCAGGTAGACTTTCCGGGGGCAGGTTTGGCACTCTCACAGGGTGTGAGAGTAAACCGTGGCCCGGAAGGTTGCTCCAAAGGCCATAATTGGTTTAATTATTATTTAATTATTTAATTGGTGTCAATCAGTGAATTGATATGGAAGTCAATTGGCTGATTGGGTGTGTGAGAATGTGAGTGAGTGATTGATGGATGGGTGATTGCCTCACGAGTCCCACCTGAGCCAGGCAGAAAGTGAGCGAGTGTGTGTGTGTGTGTGTGTGTGTGTGTGCGTGTGTGTGTGGGTGTGATTGCGCGTGCACGTATGTTGTGGAGTGTTGTATTGTGGAGTGATGTTTGATGTTTGTGGAATTTTGTGTGCGTTTGTCAAAAGTGACTGAGTAGAGTGTGTGTTTGCTTCTCCGCTACCACTGACTCTGTCCATTTTTACTAATTGTCATCACCACTGCTTTCATGTTTAATACTGGAATACTGGATGACTGTCCAAAAAAAACAAAAAAATAACTTCTGTCCTCGTGTTACAGGTACGGTATGCAGCTGCCAACGATTATGTCTATTACTGTATTACGACACTGATCTCCTGTGTGGTCTATGATTGATCTTACCATATATTAATGCACATCTTGTAAGTCGCTCCGGATAAGAGCATCTGCTAAATGCCAAAATGTAAATGTAAATGTATGTAGATCTAAGATTTTGAGAGGTCAAATAGTTGGTGTTTGAATTTCAGGTGCATCACAGAAACAGCAAAATGAATGAATGTGTCAGTGTAAAAAATTTAAAAAGAGTGGTTTCATGAATATCAGGATGAATTCAAACACCTTCCATGGCCTCTCCAATCATCAGATTTAAATATTACTGAATCATTATGGGAAATTATGGAATTTAGAGTGCGGAGTAGATTTCCACCGTTTTCACCTGAAAATAAAATAAATGGAGCCTTTTCTTCTTGAAGGATAATCCAATATCCCTGTTCGTAAGGCAAAGGGTCTATCAGAATAAATCTTCCACTGTTGCCTCAACTTTCTATTTTTCCCATTCAATTACATTTCCTACCATTTGTCATAAAATGTGTGTGTGTGTGTGTGTGTGTGTGTGTGTGTGTGTGTGTTTTCCTTCAAATGATAGTATGTTGCTGGCTTGCAGAGTTTTCCAGATTGACACTAGATTGACCTCCAAAAAGTAATCTTTACAGAGAGGTGTTTAAGCATAGACCTGGAAGTTATCCATTTGGGAATTGAATTTATGGAAAATGCATATGTTTTATGATTTTATTATTTAAAAAAGTACATTTTACACTTCTGTGTGTAAACATTTCAAGGGCATTGTAAGATGCAACATTATTTTGTCATTAAACAGTATTTTAGTCATTAGTCATTTAACAGTTTCGTCCATGAACACTTAAAATACTCACACCTTTTGCCAAACCAATCATGTAACCACTAGTTTTTTTCCCCTACCTCAATCTTTAATATATATATGTATACACTTTTCCCCTTTTCATTTTTCTATCACATGTACCTTTCTCTTTTTACTACATTTTGTTGGAAGTTTTTCTCTTTCTCTGCTAATCCTCCTTGTTCCTAATTCACATTTTCCCTTTTCCTCACTCTGGAGGCAGGAACCCACTGAAAATCTGATTATCCGAGTTGGGCCTAAGACTTTGTATGTCCTTTTAAACAATTCCTGTGAAAATAAATAAACAATTGTGGAATACCACCAAGGAAATATACACACTTCTACTGTTGTTGTTACTCTGATAATAGGCATTTCTGAAATAGAAATGCATAACAACAACATGCATGTCCTTGTTGCCCTGGTGTGCTGAAGTGTGTGTGAACTTCTGAGGAAACGGGAAACATTTCCCTCCTTAGCTAATTATTATGTGAGCCTATGAGGAAACAGGAAATGTTTTACTCCTTATCTAACACAATAATGTGAGCCTATGAGGAAACAGGCAACGCTTTCCTCCTTATCTCATGTGATAATGAGATGGACACAAGATGTTGTTGCCGCTGTGAGGGGAACACTGTAATCAAGTTTACCGTAAATTCCGGACTATTGAGCGCACGTGAATATTAGCCGCACCCACTAAATGTAAAAATAAAAAAGATTTTGTACATATATAGGCCGCACTTGTCTATAAGCCGCAGATGTCCACGTTGTTACATGGGATATTTACACAGAAAATGTTACACGGAAAGATTTTTTAAACTTTTAATTAAATTAATGCTTTTTTTCCGAACAGTGCCTGTAACACGGCTGGTTAAAGAAAAACACAGTAGCCTACAAGAAAAGTCATTGATCGCTATCTTCATCTTCCTCCTGCGCACTAAAACCACTAAAGTCGTCTTCTTCAGTGTCGGAATTGAACAGCCTCAGAATTACTTCGTCACACACTTTCGTTGTCGCTCTCACTGTCACTTTCGTCTCGAGACAAATTCGCACTTGAGCTTGTGCTGTCCTCTTCATCACGCAGCAGTCCAGCCTTTCGAAACCCGTTGGTGATAGTGGATTTTTTGACAATGTTCCACGCTGTCAGGTTCCACTGGCAGACTTGAGCAAAAGTTGCTCTTCGCATGCGGCCAGTTTTGGTAAATGATTTCTCGCCGCTAGTCATCCAAGTCTCCCACTCAACTCGGAGTGCCACTTTAAATGCACGATTCACACTGATGTCGAGTGGCTGCAAATACTTCGTTGTGCCCCCAGGAATCACAGCTGGAATTGAGTTTGTCTTCTTGATGACTGCTTTTACAGAATCTGTTATATGGGCCCTCATGCTGTCTAATGCTTTTTTTCTGTGAAAAAATCCCCCCGGTCGCTTACCGTAAAATCCATAAATTAGCCGCATCATTGTTTAAGCCGCAGGGTTCAAAGCGTGAGAAAAAAGTAGCGGCTTATAGTCCGGAAATTACGGTAATTGAAGCAGGGCTTGGGCTAATTCAATTAATTAAATGCTGTTAATATATCCTTGCAAACACAAAGCTGTCAACCTGAAGACACCGTATGAAAGCAACAAAGGGTCAGTGTAAGTGATGCATACTTTACATCCAGGTCAAGAGTTTTACCAAGCCACAGAGGCAAGTCATTAATATGCTAAAGAGAAATTTGATGAATCACCTATATTCTTAAATATAGGTGAGTAGGAGTAAAAGTCATTAATTATTACACTTAAGTTACACTTGAGACAATTTAGAATTTAGAGAGTGAATCTGTGCTGAACAGTTCTCACTGCCCCTTTGAACCAATTAACAATTATTCCGTTTTACTGTATTTTACACAGTTATGCTTCCGATGGTTTGATTAAAACCATCCTAAGACCGAATCAGATAAGCCTACATTATTTTGAAGCCAATGTATCAAGATGCTGTGGTCCACTGTATCAGAGGCAACACTTAAGTCTAGGATTATCAGTATGCTGAGTTAGCCAGCGTCTGTATTTAGCTGTAAGTCATTTACCACTTTGATTGGGGTAGTCTCTGTGCTGTGGTGTAGGCAAAAACCTGACTGACAAGCATGTTATTATCACTGAGAAACGTATTAATTTGTTTAAAAACAATATTTTCTTAATTTCTTCTTATATTTTCTAAGAAAGTATAAGGGTTCCTGCTCGCCGAAGGGCGGCACTGGACTCTTAGTGTTTCCCTGATTGTCATTGTCTAATTGTTTCATCGTCCTGAGTGGTTCCACCTGTGTCTTCTTTCACCTGATTGTCTGAGTGTATTATTGTCTGAGTGATTTCACCTGTGCCTTATTTAAGTGGTATGTTTTGTTTGTTCTGTGCTCTGTCTTCAATGGTTTTCCCCTGTGTTTGATCGTCAGCGTTCCAGTGTTACCATTCTAAGCTTTTGTCGTACAACTGGTGTTTGTTTGTGTTAGTGCTTTATTATTTATACTCGTTTATGTTATCCCAGTTTGTGAGTTTGTTCTTGTGTTTTCATTAGTCTGTTAGTTACAATACATCTTCAGTTTATTGAATATCTGCCTCTTCCTGCCGTCTCTGCACTTGAATCCCATCTCTCTGCCTTGTCTCAGCAGGGGAAAGACGATGGGAGAAGAAGGCACAAGGGTGAATCTTTTGGTCCCAGATGGCTCGCTGGGACAGGACGGCTCCTACTTCGACATCAGAGGCGTCCACCTTCTCAATAAGCGGCAAGGAGGGATCAGGGTGAACCAGAACAGGGGTAGAGGTGAATCGCTGCAGGAGGTCCTGGAATGCCCTCCCTGCCTCCAGACTCTAGCATAATTGGGCAGCTATCCCCCTAGTCAGGGCAGTGAGAGGCGCAGCAAGGGAACTGATGTTGCGGATGAACCGCTGGTAGAAGTTAGCAAACCCGAGGAACCGTTGGACCTGCTTGACAGAGGTGGGCTGAGGCTAATCCGTGATAGCCTGGATCTTGCAGGGATCCATCTGGACATAGCCCGAAGCAATGATGTAGCCTAAGAAGGGCACCCTGGAGACGTGTAACTCGTACATCTCAGGCTTCACGAAGAGGTGGTTCTGGAGAAGCCACTGCAGCACCTGCCTGACATGCAGGACATGATCTTGTGTAGAGCTCGAAAAGATGAGGATATCATCCAGGTAGACAAAGACTAAATGATTGAGCAGGTCCCGGAGAGCATCATTGATCAGAGCCTGGAACACAGCGGGAGCATTAGTGAGACCGAAAGGTATAATGAGTGGTGGCCGTTATGGGTCATCCACTCATCTCCCTCTTGGATGCGGACCAGGTTGTAAGTGTTGCATAGGTCCAGTTTCGTGAAGATGGTGGCTCCCCGCAGCTGCTCGAGAACGGTGGACATCAATGGAAGAGGTTAGTGGTTCCTCACCATAATCCTGCGTAATCCGTAATCCAGATCCCACGGTTGTCAATGCAGGGTCTAAGGCCTCCGTCCTTCTTTCCCATGAAGATGAAGCCTGCGCCAGCCGACGAAGTGGAGTTCACGCTGTTAGTTACTCCAGAAGAGGGAATAAAGCAGCAGTACTCGCAAGACAGGGGGGAGGGAGGTGGTGATTTGGCTCATTAGGATCCTCCCATCTCCTAACGAGCTATAGCCTTTCCCGACAGCTCTGGACAGACTGCCCGGAATTGACCGGAAACCCCATAAAAGCAGCACCTCTTTCACATTCTCCGGTCACGCTCCTGCTGGGAGAGGTGGGTCTTGCCCAACTGCATGGGCTCCTCACGTATGGCACCTGGGAGACTTAGGGTGACCTGGGACAGCTTGAGGTGTCAAGGATAGGTGGGGAGTCGGTTGGGGCTGGAGTCGGGAACCTCTGTTCTCTGCGGCGCTCCCTTAGCCGGTTGTCGATGCGGGTAATGAGAGACTACGGGTTGTCCTCAAGTTCTTAGTTCTTAAGTTCTTAATAAATTGAGACATATGACCTGAATTCATGAAGGTGTCAATAGTAAAGGAAAGAAGCCCCATTGAAGCCACATAACTCTATTATTTTAAAGGGACTTATATATAATAGATTAATAGTTGTTTTTCCACCAGGCTATATGGACATTTTTAAACTATGTAATCTAATCTACACTATATGGCCAAAAGTCAGTGGACACCCTACTAATTATTGAGTTCAGGTGTTTCAGCCACACCCATTGCCAACAGGTGCATACAATCCAGCACATAGCCATGCAATCTCCACAGACAAACATTTAGAATTCAGAGTGGTTTGTAAAGAGCTCAGTGACTTTAAACTGTCATAGGATGCCAATTTTGCCACAAGTCAGTTCGTGAAATTTCTGCCCTACTAGATGTGCCCAGTCAACTGTAAGTGCTATTATTGTGAAGGGGAAGCGCTTAGGAGCAACAACAGCTCAGCCACAAAGTGGTAGACCACGCAAACTCACAGAGCGGGGCCAACAAGTGCTGAAGCGCATAGTGCATAAAAATCGCCTATCATCTGCTGCATCACTCACTACAGAGCACCAAACTGCCTCTGGAAGCACCATCAGCACAATAACTGTGCGTTAGGAGCTTCATGGAATGGGTTTCCATGGCCGAGCAGCTGCACACAAGCCTCACATCACCATGCGCAATGCCAAGCGTCGGCTGGAGTGGTGTAAAGCGCGCCACAACTGGACTCTGAAGCAGGTGAAGAGTGATGAATCACGCTTCACTATCTGGCAGTCTGATGGACGAATCTGGGTTTGGCGGATTCCAGGAGAACGCTACCTTCCGGAATGCCTACTGTAAAGTTTGGTGGAGGAGGGATAATGGTCTGGGGCTGTTTCTCAGGATTTGGGATAGGCCCCTTAGTTCCAGTGACGGGTATTCTTGATGCTACAGGATACAAAGATATCTTAGCCAATTGGACGCTTCCAACTTTGTGGCAACAGTTTGGGGAAGGCCCTTTGCTGTTCCAGCATGACTGTGCCCCTGTGCACAAAGCGAGGACCATAAAGACATGGTTAGATGAGTTTGGTGTGGAGGAACTTGATTGGCTTGCACAGAGCCCTGACCTCAACCCCATTGAACACCTTTGGGAGGAATTAGAACGCAGATTGTGAGCCAGCCCTTCTCGTCCAACATCAGTGACCTCACAGATGCTATTTTGGCTGAATGGGCACAAATTCCCACAGACACACTCCAAAGTCTTGTGGAAAGCCTTCCCAGAAGAGTGGCAGCTGTCATAGCCCAACTCCATATTAATGCTCATGGTTTTAGAATGGGATGTCCAACAAGCTCATATAGGTGTGATGGTCAGGTGTCCACTGACCTTTGGCCATATAGTGCATGTATTTTAATTCTACAGTACAGTCATATTATTCATGTTTATGGTAGTTATAACATTCACTACAAGTAGATAATACATTTCATAAATTCACTGTACAAGCATTTGATTGCCCTCAGAAATAATCTCTATACATATTTTTTTCCTGTAAACAGGATGCTTCTGAAACCAAAGAAGGGGGCATGGCTCCTCACAGCTAACACCTGACAGCTGTTAGCCTATTTTGTTGCCATGGAGCACATTAATAATTAATAGTGCATGCCAGTCATTTATAGAAGCTGACACAGGAAGAGTGGTTGGTTGAGGGTTAGGCTGCTCTCTCCCGCTCCCCCTTGCTCTCTCTCTCTCTCTCTCTCTCTCTCTCTCTCTCTCTCTCTCTCTCTCTCTCTCTCTCTCTCTCTCTCTCTCTGCATATTGATGTATCTATGGGACAGATTTACTAAAGGATTGCGACTGATTTTCCAATGGAAAAGCAGTCGCTACAAGGTTGCAATATCTATGTCGGATTTACTAAACAGTCGCAATGAGTCAAATTGCTATTAAGATGTAATTTGCGGGGGTTAAGTCACTTTCGATGAATAGGTCAATCTGTTCGTGCATATACCTGAGGCAAACACATTAAAACAGGGTGGAGATTTTGTAAATTATGTCGATTAAGTATTCCGTCTGATTTACTAAAACATGCCTTGATTGTGACTCTTTGTGTGACTATTTGCGTGACTTGAAACCAGGTGGTATTTTATAAGTTCTGATATCACCTGGGTATTTCACAATTCCTGTTTTGTATTGTGCTTTCCGAGGTGCTAGTTGCTGTCCCAGCGATGCAAAACAAATAATCACAAATGTTGCTGCAAAGTACCCCAGTTCATGTCACCACAGATTTATTTTCAGGAATACCTGTATCTATAGACAGCTGACTCATATTCAATATAGCATACATATTATTTACTAGAAGTTGAAATAAATATTATATGAAATGATGCAGGATTTCTGTTGACCAATTTGTCATCATTTAGCAATCAGTGTAAAAATGCAGTTATGAACAATTATTTTATTGTGTATGCGGTCAGGAGGGTATAGAATGAATCGTTAATACAGTTTTACAGTTTTACTTTTATACGCTCTGTGGCCTTCTCCCATCACAAGTTTAGCCGTTTCTATTCTTTCTTCTTATTCTAATAGTCTTTCCTCGGCAGGACCACTGTTGGTGTCTTTTTCTCGTATTACTTTGTAGGAAAGTTTTTCTTTTGGACGCCGTTTAACATCATGCCATATTTTCTTTATATCATTGGTTGTTTGAGGGCGTTTCATTTATTTGATTGCATAATTGGAACCAGTGTTAGTAAATTTGTCGTTAATGTGTCACTATTTGCGACCACAAAATAGCTGCAACAAAATAGTAACTATCTTAGTAAATCTAGCCCAGTGACTCAACATCCCCTGACCGATAATGAAGCCAAATCCCATCCTTCTGGAAATCTGTGACAAAACTGACATTTTTTTCAACTGACAACAAGACAACAATATTGAGAAAAATGTTGGAAAAGTGTCAGGGTACCATTTGAGATTTAGGACTTAATGTGTCCATTCGATCTTCAAAGCCTCAAACACATGACCCCCACACATTATTATACTTCCTTGACAATTCAATGAATGGGGAAAAACAGCTGTGCTATTATCAATGAGTATACTGATACATTATGCAGAACAAGGAAATTAGTTAAAGGCAAATTCCGCACAGATATTAGGACGTTTTTCTTTACACAGACAGTTGTCAATGCCTGGAACAGCTTGCCAGGTCGGGTCGTAGAGGCAGAAACACTTGGGCTATTCAAGTCCAGGCTAGATGCAGTACTAGATACTCTTTAGATTAGGACATGACAAGCCTAGATGGGCTGAACGTCATTATGTATTCTTATGTTCTTATGTTCTTATTATTTCTAGAAACAACACTCTCTTGAATCCGAGCTTGCTGAGCTTAAACAAACACAAAATAATCAAATAATAAAAAGGCCTTGTTAAATGCAATCTAAATGAGGACATAGAGCTTGTAATCAGCCTGTGCACCATCTGAAACACATCATCACTCCAAAGGATGTACGCACATCACGCCACAGCATGTATCACTCCACATCATGTACACACATCACTCCACATCATGTACACCCATAACTCCACAGCATTTACACACATCACTGCACAGCATGCATAACTCCACAACATGTATGCACATCACTCCAAAGCATGTACTCACATCCACAGCATATATCACTCCACAGCATGTATGCACATCACTGCATAGCATGTATCACTCCACAGCATGTATGCACATCACTACACAGCATGTATGCACATCACTCCACAGGATGTGTGCACATCACTGCACAGGATGTACACATAACTCCAAAGCATCCCAGGTAAAAAAATATTATACACTTAAAGTGTGTTAAAAGTGGTTCCAAAAAAGCATACTAATTACACTTTAAGTGTATTCAAGTAGTACTCAAGTACTACTAAAGGACTACTTAAGTACACTTAAATATACTTGAAATTAAGCACAAAAAGTAAAAGTGTACTTGAAATATCTTTTGTATACTTAAGTTATATTTCTAATACACTAAAGTATACTACTTTTTCACCTGGGATGTATCACTCCACAGCATGTATGCACATCACTCCACAGCATGTATCACTCCATGGCATGTATGCACATAGCTGCACAATATGTATGCACATAATGTCACAGCATGTAGCACTCCTCAACATGTATGCACACCATGCCACAGCATGTACATATATCACTCCAGAGCATGTACGCACATTACTGCACAGCATGTATTTACATCACTGCATGTATGCACGTCACTCCACAGCATGTTCGCACATCACTGCAGAGTATGAATCACACCACACCATGTACACACATCATTCCACATCATGTACGCACATCACTGCACAAGCATGTATGCAGTTCGCTCCACAGAATGTATCACTCCACAGCATTTACGCACATCACTCCACAACATGGAACACATCACTGCATGTACGCACATCACTCCACAGCATGTTCGCACATCACTGCAGAGTATGTATCCCACCACATCATGTACACACATCACCGCACAGCATGTACGCACATCATTCCACTGCATGCAGGAACATCACTCCACAAGATGTGCACACATTACTCCACAGCATGTACACCCATATATACAAAGCATGTATCACTCCACAGCATGTATGCACATCACTGCACAGCATGTATCACTTCACATCATGTATGCATATCAGACCACAGCATGTACGCACATCACTCCACAGCGTGTACACACATCATTCCACATCATGCACGCATATCAATGCACACCTTGTACACACATCATGACACAGCATGTACCACTCCACAACATACGCATATCACTCCAGAGCAGGTATGCACATTACTGCACAGCAAGAATGTACATCACTACACAGCATGTACTCACATCACTGCATAGCATGTATAACTCCACAGCATGTGTGCACCTCACTTGACAGCATGTATGCATATCAGTCGATAGCATTTACGCACATCACTCCACATCATGTGTGCATATCACAGTACAGCTTGTACGCACATATCAACACAACTTGTACCACTCCACAACATATATGCATATCACTCCAGAGCATTGTGGCAGCCTGATGGGCTGCACTAGGAAATGGCTGCCTGGCCTACAACACATGGGCGCCAGGAAACACTACATTTCCCAGCAGGCCACAGTCACACCTGAGCCAAGTGAAGAGAGAGAGAGAGAGAGAGAGAGAGAGAGAGAGAGAGAGAGAGAGAGAGAGAGAGAGAGAGAGAGAGAGAGAGAGAGAGAGAGAGAGAGAGAGAAGCCAGCCAGGATTTGGAGAGCGTATTGGAGTGTGTTTGTTTGTTGGAAATTGGATTGTTTTGGACTTTGGACTACGGACTGGATTGCGGACTACGAACTGGATTTTGGACAACGGAACGGACTTTGACAACGAGATAAGGATTTGTGGACTTTATGTGTTTGTGTTCCCCCGAAGACCCCGCCCTTTGTTTTGTGTTGTCAAGAGTTTAGTTAAATAAATGATCATTTTGTATTTGAATACTGCCTCCTCTGGGTTCTTGAACTTGCCTACGCCCTCTGCAAGGTCCGTGAGTGTCGCCCAACCCCTGGGGACACCACAGCATGTACACACATCACTGCAGAGCATGTATGTACATCACTACACAGCATGTATTCACATCACTGCACAGAATGTACGCACATCACTCCACAGCATGTATCTCATCACTGCATGTATGCACATCACTGCACAGCATGTTCGCACAGCACTGCAGAGCATGTGTCACCACATCATGTACACACATCACCGCACAGCATGTAAGCACATCACTCCACTGCATATACGAACATCACTGCACAGAATTTATCACTCCACAGCATGTACACACATCACTCCACATCATGCGCCCATATCACTCCACATCATGTGTGCATATCACAGCACAGCTTGTACGCACATATCGACACAGCTTGTACCACTCCACAACATATACGCATATCACTCCAGAGCATGTACACACATCACTGCAGAGCATGTATGTACATCACTACACAGCATGTATTCACATCACTGCACAGAATGTACGCACATCACTATGCACATCACTATGCACATCTCTGTCCATCTAGCTAAATTGTCTTCACCTCTGCTTACTTGTTCAACACTATACTCTTGAGAAAAAAATAAAATAATAATAATAATACACTAACCTTTTCCACATACGGTGTTACAGGTATGGTCCGCAGATGCCTGCAATGATGTCTATTGCTGTATTCCTGCACTGATCTCGCGCGCTAACTATGATTATTCCTACCATGTATTGATGCACATCTCTGGATAAGAGCGTCTGCTAAATGCTTAAAATGTAAATGTAAATGTACTCCACAGCATGTATCTCATCACTCCACAGCATGCATGAACATCACTGCAGTGAACATCGGAGTGAGGATGGCTGTTTTATGGGCCACAATCCACAGCAGGAATGATTCCCTAAGTACCCACTGGTGGAGTGGATCACAATCCACTGCAGAAATGATATCCAATTTCTCCCACTGGTGGAGTGGATTGGTGGGGCCATGTCCACCCAGCTCTTGGACCTGCCTACCGACTACAGATCCAGAGCCATGTGAATAAATCTTGTACGGTTAGTGTCTGCAAGTGGCAGCTCTGTGAGGAATGACAGAACCTTAATTTTATTATCATCACACAAAAGGTTGAGCGAGTCAGGGGATAAGGAGGGAACACTTCAGAGGTGAAACAATCAACTCCGACAAGCCTGTGGGGAGGCAGACCTCTGCTGCTTTTGATTACCACTCATCCAATAAATAAGGCTCTCTCAACGTTTCTGTACCACACAAATAACTTCCTCTCTGTACCAGCTGTGGGCTGGGAACCTACTATGTGAACGGGGCACTGATAGTGAAATCGATGACTTTGAGAGAGAAATTCAAAAATATATGAGTAGATTGAAATCCACATTGGAACTTACTTCAAACAAATCCAGCTGCCAATCATTTGTTGGCCCTTTTTTGAATGGGACACTTACTGTCTGGATTTAATCAATATTTGTTCTTCACTTTAAATTAAGCACAGTTTGGTGGGTTTAGTGATTACCAAAATGAACTTGAAGGAATGTAGGAAAACAAGTACCAGTAGCATTTATTTGTAGGTCAAGTTCTGGAAACATTTTGATTAAATCCAGGCCTTCATGCATGCTTAGTCATTCAAATATATATCCTCCATGGACCCTGATTGCTGGATGGCATTCTACTGCTGGTCTATTTTTGGCATGGGCACACATCAAACATGCTGACTCAGCTGGAGCTGCCTGCCTGGCTTGACCCTGCCTCACTGTGCAGGCCCAGCTCCTGCCCTTCCCTTTATTAACCAGTTGAGCAGTGCTTCAGTGGCCAGCTTCTTATTAACCAGTCAAGCAGTGCTCCCGTGGGCAGCTCTTTATTAAGCAGTCAAGCAGTGCTCCAGTTGCCAGCTCTTTATTAACCAGTTGAGCAGTGCTCCAGTGGGCAGCTCTTTATTAACCACTTGAGCAGTGCTCTAGTAGCCAGCTCTTTATTAACCAGTCAAGCAGTGCTCCAGTGGCCAGTTAAGCTCAGTAGAAAGACTACAGAAAGGGTTTTTTCAAAAGCTATCTTAGACTATATTGTTATGAAGTAAAGCTCCTATATCAGACTTCTACACTGCCTAAGTGACCTTTATAGAAGATAATATAAGATAATATAAGTTGTGCACTTACTTATCCATTAGCGATATAGAAGGCCTCTCTAAAGATCCTTCTAAAAGATGGAAAGATCTCAATAGATTATGGAAAACAATCCATGAATTGTATATAGAGATTTGGAATTGTTCCCATCCCCAAGGGATAATTTCAACATTTCATGTTCTTTGGAAAATTACATTCTAAACAAAACCTGAAGTTTCTGCCTTGCTACACCACTGTGTTAATTCGTATGGATTATATATATTTCTAAAGTTTGTCACTGACCCATCAAATCTTGCAGAGAAGCCAATGCCAGTTGTGAAATAAAGATGCAGCACAGCAAGTAGCTATACATCGGTGAATGATCTTCCCGAACAATGTCTTTTTATAAATGAAATGTATTTGTATAGGGCTTTTTACAAATACATTGTCAGAAAAACGTAACAAAAGACAACACATGCCTAATGTCAAATTTGTGCATTACATTACATTACATTACAGGCATTTGGCAGACGCTCTTATCCAGAGCGGCGTACAACAAAGTGTTAACCGTAGTCAAGAACAGTTTAGCTGAAAGCCACCCTAGCGGGAAGTACAGTTCCTAGGTGCTAGGAGCAACCACATAGTTCAACTAGGACCCTGTAGGTACATCTGTAGCCACAATTCAAAGATAGCAGTGCAGACAATAATGCCTAAGCCTAATACAATACATAAACAAGTAGACATGTGTAATACTAAGCAACTACGTCCCTAAGTTAGCAAAAACCGGACTACGGGGAGAGGTGCACCCTGAAGAGGTGAGTCTTCAGTTGTCGCTTGAAGGTGGCCAGGGTCTCAGCTGTTCTGACTTCCACAGGAAGGTCATTCCACCATCGTGGAGCCAGAACCGACAGGAGACATGAGCAGGAAGCGCAGGTGCCGAGGGGGGGAGGTGCTAGGCGTCCTGAGGTAGCAGAACGGAGTGGTCTGGCAGGTGTGTAGGGTTTGAAGATCTTGAGGAGGTATGTTGGGGCTGATCCCTTGACTGCCTGGTATGCTAGGACCAATGTTTTGAATTTGATGCGAGCTATAACAGGCAGCCAGTGGAGGGTAGTGAACAGGGGGGTGACATGGGAGTGTCTAGGAAGGTTGTAGACCAGACGGGCTGCAGCGTTCTGGATGAGACTTCCTTGTACTTCCTTATATACAGTATATCCATTAAAAATGCCCATCAAAATCTTTGTGTCATGTTTGAACTCCCTATTTTGAGCTCCCTGATGACCCAACAACTCCAGTAGAGTACTGGATGATGTGAACTCCCATTCCTCTTACAGGAATTAACTTTATTTCATGACAGGGTGCATTAATATCTTTTTGCTCTGAGGCTGCTGTCGATGCTCCAAGTGTCATCCACAGGGAAATAGAAGGTTCTGACTGCGTTAAGTCTCCCAACTGTGGTCTAACTTTCTGTAGCTGAAACTCCATGCTATATGGCTTGACTGTGAAGTGCCACACTCCAGACTAACATAAAATGTAGCACTGAAAACTCCAACCACCTAATCCTTGAGCCCAGAGCTTTCTTGCAGGAAAGAGACCACACCCTGGCTATAAACTGAGCTAAAACAACCAACCTCAATCCCAAAGTTGCACACTAAGAAAATCAGCATCCAGTGTCACCAGACAATCCCTTACATGAAGATGGTAGATCTGGGATGCTCATAGAATTAACTGGAGAAACTGTCCCAAGACATAATGGGCTGGAAAATATTTGTGGATGATCTATGCTTCCCATGGAGAAAAAAGGTGTTCAAGTCAAATGAGTAAGTCAGTTCCAAAGTTACTCTCACCTACTTTACAACAAGACACAGAAAAGAACAGGCATGCATAGAACGGGCCGTTCAGCCCATCTAGGCTCGTCATGTCCTAAACTAAAGAGTATCTGGTACTGCATTTAGCCTGGACTTGAATAGCCCAAGTGTTTCTGCCTCTACTACCTGACCTGGCAAGCTGTTCCAGGCATTGAAAACTCTCTTTGTAAAGAAAAACTTCCTAATATCTGTGCAGAATTAGCCTAATTTCCACCTGTGGTCTCTTGTTCTGCTGACCCCGCTTATATTAAAAAATCTTTGGTATTTCACTTGGTTAATCCCTTTTAGGAATTTAAAAACCTCAATCAAATCCCTCCTAAGTCTCTGTTTGCTATGCTTAAAAAGATTGAGTGCCTTAAGTCTATCCTCATAACCTTTACCTTTGTAGTGACTGCACATGCTATCATGAAATTATATGTTTGAAATGCAATATAATTTTGAGTGCTTAGTTCCTCGACCACATATCCAACTTCCTGACACAGTTATACAACGCACACGGGAATCCTGATGATGTCATTCGGTCCCACCGCCTAGGTTCACATTTCCATGTACAGTGACGGTACTGTAAAAGCGGAAATGCATACCTCAACCTAACATATAAAATCAGAGAACATTCGCTCTGTGTCTCTTTCTGTCCCCTGGGTTTTTCCTGCTCTGTTCCTGTCCTTCCATCACCAAGACCTCGCGTCGCTCTCCCTCACCAGCGCCTAACAAGACACTCGCGAGACACGTTCTCTGAACACATGCGGCCGACCCAACACACGCCAGAGAACAAACACACATGCAAGATTGCGCACAGACGCACCACACACACATACAGATACATACACGCATTCACACATAGTGTTGTTCATTAATGTATTGAATTGTGCTTTGCTATTTTCACATGTTATGTTCAATAAATGTCATATTATTTTTCTACACGGTTGTCTGTCTTAATGTTGCACTTGTATTGAATTGAGCCAACCTCTTCTAATACAGAACTCCTTGATGCCTTCAACCCCTGGTTAGGTCATCAATGTTATAGATTTGGTATTAACTGAATATATGATGTTGTGATCTGATTAAGATAAATTAACTATTAATATTGTAATTTACTTATAATTATTCATTTAATTACTAATTGAAGTTCCAATTTGATAGTTAAGTATATTTTTATGAGACTGATATACAAAACCTAATATTATAAGAATACTTGTATTTTTCGCTGCTACCATGTTGGGAATTATCAAGCCTTACTATATTAGAATTCGAACTTCTAGTGGGATAGCACCCTACACCTTTCATACCAGGTATCAATTTAGTTGCCCTTCTTTTAACTTTTTCAAGAGCTTCTATATCTTTCTTGTAGTGCGGTGCCCAGAACTGCACACAGTATTCTAAGTGAGGTCTGACAAAGGCATTGTATAACATTAATATAACCTCCTTTGATTTATACTCAATACTTTTTGCTATGTATCCCAGCATCCTGTTGGCTTTTTCACTGCTGTAACACACTGCTTTGATGCAGATAGACTTTGATCAACTACTTTTTCTAATTGAACACCTACTAACTTTTCTCCTCCCATAAAATAATCCTGTCTAATGTTTTTATTTCCCACATGCATAACTTTACATTTAGCAATATTGAATGTCATCTGCCCATTCTTGGATTTAGTTTAAATCATATTGGATTTCTTTAGTCGATTCCAAACTGTTTGCCAAACCCCCGAGTTTAGTATCATCTGCAAATTTAACTATTTTGCTACTAACGTCCATATCGAGATCAATTATTTAAATAAGCAAGAGCAGAGGTCCCAGCATCGATTCCTGCGGGACTCCACTGCTCCACTGCCCACTGCCCTTTCCCCAGTGATTGATTTCCCTCTCGTAGGCTGAGTAACAGACTGTACCAAAAAGCAGTCATTGACCACATCTGAAAACTCCTCCTCACATTTATCCTGACCTGTCACTACCTCCCAATTAATAGAGGGGTAATTAAAGTTACCTATTATTATCATCTCTCCTTCAGCACAGGTTTGGTTTATGTTACCAAAGAGCATACTATTTATGTTACTGTCCAAAGCTGGAGGTCTATAGCATACTTCTATATTAAGGTCTCTCATGATCTAATCCAGATGTCCTCACAAGGAATGAATGAGTTAATACCTGGAATTTCCAGCACATTAAGATCATCTTTCACTTAAAGGGCCCCCTCCTCTTTTATTAGTTCTATCCTTCCTAAACAAGTTGTACCCCTCCACATTATATTCATCCCATCTGCTGCACCATCCTTGATTCTATCAATTTGTCCTGCAGAACCTCAAACCTACCCTTACCTATGTCATTGGTTCTAACATGGACCATGGCCACTGGATCCACCCCTGCTCTGTTCCAGGAGGTCTCCGACCTGAGCACCAGGCAGGCAACATGCCATGCGAGACTTTTCCCGCGAACAGACTATACTGTCTATACCTCTAATGATTGAATCAATCCCCCACTACAATTAACTCCCTTTTCCTGGGTGGCATGGCCACAAGGGTGCCCTAGGGCTCATCAGTCCTCCCACTCACAGAGGACTGGGCCAGATCCTCTTCCTGCAAGGGCTGGAATCGATTTCACTCCCACCATCCTACCACCTGCCCTCTCGATCCCATTCCTTCCCTCCTCTTCCAGTCCATTGCTATGGACATCCTCCCCTTTGTCTCCAATGTTATTAACTTCTCTCTTTCCTCTGGCTCTGTCCCCTCTTCCCTCAAATGCGCTCATGTCGTCCCCCACCTCAAAAAACCCTTTCTGAATCCTACTGTCATTTCAAACTACCGATCTGTCTCTCTCCTCCCATTCCTCTCCGAAACACTAGAGCAGGCTGTCTATAACCAACTGTCTGCTCATCTCCTACAGAATGACTTGCTTGATCCTAACCAATCTGGGTTCAAGGTAGGCCACTCCACAGAGACTGCTCTCCTTGCGGTCACTGAGGCTCTTCACGTGGCTAAGTCCCAATCCCTTAGCTCCGTCCTCCTCCTCCTCGCCCTGTCTGCTGCATTCGACACCGTGGACCACCAGATCCTGCTCTCATCTCTCGGCGAGATGGGAATCTCTGGATTTGCATTGACATGGTTCAAGTCCTACCTGGCTTACCGGTCCTACCAGGTGTCCTGGAGAGGATCCCTCTCCTCTCCCCACACCATCTCTACCGGAGTCCCGCAGGGCTCGGTGCTAGGCCCTGTCCTATTCTCCCTGTACACTAAGTCACTTGGTTCTGTTATCTCTGCTCGCAGTTTTTCCTATCACTTTTATCTCGATGACACTCAACTCTTTCTCTCCTCCTCTCCATCTGAGACCCAGGTCTGGGGAAGACAGAGCTGCTCTTCCTCCCAGCGAAGGGCTCCCAGATGATTGATGCTTCAATCACCGTGGAAGGCTCCATAGTGTCTCCATCCCAGTCTGCCAGAAGTCTTGCAGTGACCCTGGACAACCAGCTGTGCTTCTTGGGCCACATTGCAGCGATCACTCAAACCCGCCAATTCTCCCTCCACAACATCCTGAGGATCCAACCGTTCTTCACCCAAGAGGCCACACAACTCCTGGTCCAGGCCCTGGTCTGGTCAACTGCAATTCCTTGCTGGCAGGCCTACCGGCCTGTGCCATCAAGCCACTGCAACTAGTCCAGAATGCTGCCGCTCGTCTGGTGCTCAACTAGCTGAAGTTCACCCATGTCACCCCTCTACTTTCCTCTCTGCACTGGCTCCCCATCGCAGCATGCATCAGATTCAAATCACTGGTGCTTGCTTTTCAAGCGGCTAGAGGTACTGCTCCCCCATACCTCCAGTCACTCATCACTCCCTACACCACAGCCAGACCCCTTCCCCTCCTCTGGCAAACTGACTGTCCCATCCCTCCAGGCGCCTGGCAGCTGCTCCTCGCGGTCTCGTCTCTTCTCTGTCCTGACCCCTCGCTGGTGGAACGACCTTCCGCAATCAGTCAGGACCGCGGAATCACTTGCGATCTTCCGCAAGAGACTCAAAATCCACCTTTTCAGACTCCACTACCACTGAATTCTGTACATCTAGCTAATTGTCATCATCACTGCCTACTTGCTCAACACTATATCCCTGCTTACTCCATTTAATAAAAAAATAAAAAATTATTGCTAACCTTTTCCTTCCCAGTGTTACAGGTATGGTACGCAGCTGCCTGCAATGATGTCTATCGCTGTATTACTGCACTGATCACGTGAACTATGATTGCTCCTATCATGTATTTATGCACATCTTCTAAGTCGCTCTGGATAAGAGCTTCTGCTAAATGATTAAAATGTAAAATGTAATGTAGACACCACAAGCTCTGGAGATGCCGCACATGCATGTGCACGCCCTTTTCTATGCTGGCGCCCTACCGTCACCCGACTCTCTCCCTACCTGCGCTCTCCCCCCTACTAATAAGTTCCTGGAACTCTACAAATTCTGCAGGGCAGTCGAAACCAGCAAGTTGGGCTTCGAGATCAAGAATCTTGCTCTCGAGATGCTTCACAAGCTGGCAACAGTCGCAGACGAAACCCTCCTGGAAGTCTCCTTCCAGGAACGCAATCATACTGCAACACTCACACTGCACTGCCGATGGCCACATTTTCACCCCTAAATATTAGTCTATTGCTCTCCCGGCACTAAACAAATTACTGCCAAAACAGAGACACCAAGTCGATAAAAATACAATAAGCACCGAGGTGGTTCAGAACAGTCAAGTGCAAGAATTACTAAATGGAAACAACACCCCTCTTAAAGCTAACTAGAAAACGTTTGGTCCGGTTGCCTGTAGCAAGGGAGCTAGTAGCAGTCAACCGAAATGGCTATACGCTCAATGCTTGAAGTTTAAACAATTAAATTTAAGCAAACAAAGGCTAGTTAGCTGTAGAATATTCCCCTGCTCTTGGATTTGCTCCTGAGAGGGCAAAAAAAAACACAAAAAATCTTGCGTCAGCAGGGTGTAATGCCGAATCGGTAACTTTTTAACAAGCTTTCCAAAGCTGGACGGGGAAAAAATAGAAAATCTCCCCTGTCCCCTAACAGTGACAAACGTTTACCTTAAGAGCAAATCTTTTTATCATTTTAGCCCTTTCCGATGACAAACACCGAACCCCAATCAACAATACAAAACACAATCCCAATAATAACGACAGCAACAAACAATCCGCTCAAACTCTCCGCACGAACGACACAGCAATCCCATCAGGCAAAGTGTTTTCCCGGAAATATTATTTTCACCTGGAAATATTGACACACTTTGAGTAGTGGAAACATTATTGTGCTAAATTGAATTGGCTTCCCTCTGTAGATTAGTAAATGTATTTATGGTGATACCTATAATGATATATGCCTGTAATATATTCAAAGAGAAAAAAGCTGATGAAGGGGTGAGTGGAGCATGCTTACTTTTGCCGTGGCAGTTATGAGTTACAGGAAGCAGCGTTACAGGAAGTAGATCGCACTGAACACCCACTGTGTCAAAAGTGATGAAGAACAACAGGGCAAATTTTGCCGCAAAGTCACAAGGTACTGTGACTTTGAACCAGGGCTGGACTGGCTATATAGTCTACCGGGCAAATGCCCGGTGGGCCGGTCTAGTTTTGGGCCGGTAGGGCCTCGGTAGGGCCGGTAGAATAATTTTATATATATTATACCACAGACCGGGTGTTCCGAGGGGCGCAATAAAATGTTCGCGCATATAATCGCGCAGCACCCCGTCGACAGATTTATTCGCGCAGCACCCCCGGTCGACAGAAAATGCGGCGCTCGCACCGGGTGCCGGGCCGGTCTGAGCGCGAAATGGCAGGGCCGATTTTTTCTCCCAGTCCAGCCCTGCTTTGAACACACATTGTTTACAAGAATCCAGCTCAAAATTCATTCAGACCACTGAAAAACACCTGTGTGAAAGCTTTTTAATATTTTAACTTTGCATTATTGTTTATAAATAAAATAAATAGAATGCATGGTGGGGCAGTGGATAGCACTGTCGCCGCACAGCAAAAAGGTGTGTTTCTGTGTGCATGTTCTCCCCGTGTCCACGTGGGTTTCCTCCAGGTACTCCGGTTTCCTCCCACAGGTCCAAAGACATGCACGGTAGGCTAATTGGAGAATCTAATTTGCCCATAGGTATGAGTGTGTGAGTGAATGGTATGTGTACCCTGCGATGGATTGGCGACCTGTCCAGGGTGTATTCGTGCCTCTCGGTCAATGCATGCTGGGATAGGCCCCAGCTCCCTCACGATCCTGACTAAGCAGGTTAGATATGAATGAATGGATAATAATAATGTAATATTAAATTAAGAACCTCAGTAATGTAATTTTGTTGATTTGTGCAGACAGCAATGCAGCAGAACTATCAATGGAATTAATTCACAAGACAGGAATAGCCCATTCACCCGAGCAGTGTTTGCTGTTGCCAGAAAATTTTGCCAATTATGGTTGATTGTGCTTTCATTAAATAAACTCCAAGTGGTGTATGTCGAACTGGCAACCTAATTCAAAAACGCCCACACGGCACAACCTACACAGGATTGTACATCCAAGGAAAGCAGCTATTGTCACATTAGAATTGTCACATTAACTTGATCCTCTTTGCTTATTTGCTCATTTTAAGAAAGACACACAGTCAAATATACACCCTGGAGAAACAGATATAAAAATCCTCACATAATGCAAGACGGCACCTTCACAATGAGTCACACACACAGCACATAGCAAGAAACATAGACAAGCATAGACAAGATATGATGATCTTATTCTTAAACAAATCTTCTGTCCTAAGACAACAGTTCTTGAGAAATACAAATGCATTTATTTATTTTGAAACATTCTCATTGCATCATATTGACCACAAAGTCGACCATATCATATTGAGGGTGCGTAGGACAATATCACATGTTTGGAAGTCTGGACATTTAGAAGTGGGCCCATAGCAGCTGGTGTATACTGAGCTGGTGACACAAATAAACAACTAAGTACAAACATTAAATAATTATTTAAATGCTGCTAAAACTGTCAGATTCTTATAATTAAATTGTTATTATGAACTTTATAAATATTGAAAACAATACCTTTCAAAGTGGAAAAAGTCCACTTTGGGAATTCTTTATACCAACAGAAAGTTCAAGTGTTTATTAATCTGCTGAAAGGCTCATCTGTGCTTTAATGTTGACCTGACTAGGCAAAATAAATGTTCAATGTAATGGGTGAAAGTGTCTGATGCAGAGTGGTTGCAGTGAGCTGGTCAGGGCTCTTCCCCTTTTCACCTTGGACAGTGGGAACAGCGCGTACTAAGGTCATAGCCAGTTACGCTCACTGACACATGCCTCTGTGTCTCGGGGCCATGGCCAATCACTCCCACTGTCTACCTGGAGTCCTCTTTCCACTCTTTATATGTGCCAGAAAAATAATGACCTAGTGACTTTTTTATCCTGGTTGTTTTTTCCATGCTGTCTGGATTTGCAGCAGAAGGCAGGGATAGGGATAACCTGCTAAAGCAAGGGTTCCATTCAAATGCTTTTGAGGCACGTTTGGCCATCTTGAGCTCTGGGCATGAGCATGAGTTAGCTGAGGTGGTGATGTGTGGTCCCCTTGTAGTCATGTCCCCTGGGAGCCCTTACCTGACAGGCGTTATAGAGCAGCTGGTGCTCAAACTTCTTGATGCCGAGGATCTGCTGGAACATCTCGTAGAGTTGGTCCTTGCTAAGGATGAGCTCAGAGGCAGCACTGGCAGTCAGCCGCTGCTGGTGCTTGCGCGGGTCCTCCTCGCCCCGGTAGATGGTGTCAAACTTGGCCATCCAGGAGCTGAGCACGGTTTCCTTACTCAGCCCGTCGATCTCCGGTAGACTGCGCACACGCTTCTCAATGTGCTTCTTGAACACCTCGCGGGAGTCATTAGCGGAGAAACCGCCGCTCTGCACCATCTTGGACACGCGGTCGCTCTTCAGGAACACCTGCATTCACAGAGACCATGGGTTTACCTGTCAGAGAAGGGCTGGAATATACCTACTGTTAACTGACCATTATGTAAACAGAGGTCCTTGTATTAATATGTGGTTCTTTAATTCTATAGAAAATCTATTTCTCATTAAAAAATATCTAGTCTTCAGTTATTTACCAAACCCAAATGTGAAGACAACCTTTTTCAATTATGTTATTTTCTACCTATTGCAAATATTTAGAAAGTAATTCACGACATACGTGGCTATAGATAGGAACACTTGTAGAAATAGATAATAATAATAATAAAAATAAATACAAGTAACTAAGTACAGCATTTCCGTTGTTGCTCAAATATAACTCCAGATAATGAATATACACGTAAGGCATATTCTAAAACCTGAAACATTTTGTCAGAAAGATGCAATAGGACAGACAGGGAAAAATACTGAGGTTATTTCACTCCTACATTACTCAAGCAACACTCAAAGGAAGCATGCAAAAAATGTAACAATATCCAAGGTTCTCGAACAGAGCTCAAGAGTGCATAGTAATTAGTAAATGTCCAAAGAACACTAATTTCCTTCAGATTTTCTTTCCTTCAGCGCATTCTTTCTTTATGGAGAAATGTAGGAAATATGATTTAGCTAAGCTGTTTCTGTTGATCCGGAGGTTATGCAGGGCTCTATGCTATTCAAGCCTTTTGTTTTACTGTTGCATTTGATGGTTGATGGTTCTCTGCATTGTTTTCTGGCTGAGATCTTGGCAGTGTTCGCATCTGTAGGGTGTTCCTCCTTGTGCTTTTATGCAGGGGTGTCCAATCTATGTCCTAGCAGGTTGCTAGTTTTACAGCTCTATATAAATGACAATGTCAGAACTGTGATGAGTGGTTAAATAAGGCTCAAGTAAGGCAGTAATTAGCTGAATGAAGTAGCTGTGCCCTGATGGAAAAGGCATCTTATTGGATTGGGGCACTGGCTTATGTTGTTCAAACTGGAGCAAACAATCAGTTTCAATTTTCCAATGTGCTCATGGGCACAGGTCCAATCAAAGCTGTCTGGAGATGGCAAAGTGCCAATTCCCACTGATGAGGAAGATGATAGTGAATTATTGGAACATCTATATTTGAATCTACTGAATCATAATCCTTGCGTGATGCAAATCATAGGTTCTGTGACATTTATTTTCCCCTTCAACATGCTTTCTCCTGGCTATAAGAGCGACAACAAGCGATAGCATGCATTTTTTGCATCCTGCATAGATGCAAAAAGCGCATCACAGTGTAATTGAATTAAGCAAGCAGTGGTAGCCTTAATAATTTCATATTCAGATGTCTAATTGTTCTCGCTGTCTAATTGTATTAATGAGAATAAGCAGAGTTCCTGCCTTTGATTGAATTGAATTGAACATTGTATTTATACAGCACTTTTCAAGGAACCCTAAGTGCTTTACAATGATTGGGGCAATTCACCTCAACCACCACCAATGTGCAGCACCCACCTGGGTGAATGCAACAGCAGCCATAGTGCGCCAGTACAAACTCACTACACATCAGATACACAGTGGAGAGGCGAGGAGGGAGGGAATGAATGACTGAATTCCATATATGTAGTATACAGTGGGGAAAATAAGTATTTAGTCAGCCACCAATTGTGCAAGTTCTCCCATTTAAAAAGATGAGAGAGGCCTGTAATTTTCATCATAGGTATACCTCAACTATGAGAGACAAAATGAGAAAAAAAATCCAGAAAATCACATTGTCTGATTTTTAAAGAATTTATTTGCAAATTATGGTGGAAAATAAGTATTTGGTCACCTACAAACAAGCAAGATTTCTGGCTCTCACAGACCTGTAACTTCTTCTTTAAGAGGCTCCTCTGTCCTCGACTCGTTAACGGTATTAATGGAACCTGTTTGAACTCGTTATCAGTATAAAAGACACCTGTCCACAACCTCAAACAGTCACACTCCAAACTCCACTATGGCCAAGACCAAAGAGCTGTCAAAGGACACCAGAAACAAAATTGTAGACCTGCACCGGGCTGGGAAGACTGAATCTGCAATAGGTAAGCAGCTTGTTGTGAAGAAATCAACTGTGGGAGCAATTATTAGAAAATGGAAGACATACAAGACCACTGGTAATCTCCCTCGATCTGGGGCTCCACGCAAGATCTCACCCCGTGGGGTCAAAATGATCACAAGAACGGTGAGCAAAAATCCCAGAACCACACGGGGGGACCTAGTGACCTGCAGAGAGCTGGGACCAAAGTAACAAAGGCTACCATCAGTAACACACTACACCGCCAGGGACTCAAATCCTGCAGTGCCAGACGTGTCCCCCTGCTTAAGCCAGTACATGTCCAGGCCCGTCTGAGGTTTGCTAGAGAGCATTTGGATGATCCAGAAGAGGATTGGGAGAATGTCATGTGGTCAGATGAAACCAAAATAGAACTTTTTGGTAGAAACTCAACTTCTCGTGTTTGGAGGAGAAAGAATGCTTCCATCCAAGAGTTGCATCCAAAGAACACCATACCTACTGTGAAGCATGGGGGTGGAAACATCATGCTTTGGGGCTGTTTTTCCGCAAAGGGACCAGGACGACTGATCCGTGTAAAGGAAAGAATGAATGGGGCCATGTATCGTGAGATTTTGAGTGAAAACCTCCTTCCATCAGCAAGGGCATTGAAGATGAAACGTGGCTGGGTCTTTCAGCATGACAATGATCCCAAACACACCGCCCGGGCAACGAAGGAGTGGCTTCGTAAGAAGCATTTCAAGGTCCTGGAGTGGCCTAGCCAGTCTCCAGATTTCAACCCCATAGAAAATCTTTGGAGGGAGTTGAAAGTCCGTGTTGCCCAGCAACAGCCCCAAAACATCACTGCTCTAGAGGAGATCTGCATGGAGGAATGGGCCAACATACCAGCAACAGTGTGTGGAAACCTTGTGAAGACTTACAGAAAATGTTTGACCTCTGTCATTGCCAACAAAGGGTATATAACAAAGTATTGAGATGAACTTTTGTTATTGACCAAATACTTATTTTCCACCATAATTTGCAAATAAATTCTTTAAAAATCAGACAATGTGATTTTCTGGATTTTTTTTTCTCATTTTGTCTCTCATAGTTGAGGTATACCTATGATGAAAGTGGGAGAACTTGCACAATTGGTGGCTGACTAAATACTTATTTTCCCCACTGTATATATATATATATATATCCCAAGGGGCTACCCAAGAAAATGGCTGCCTGGCTACTTAACACATTGGAGCCACTGGAGCTGGAAGAACTATGGTTCCCAGCAGCCCGGAGTCCCACACCTGAACTAAGTCAAGCAATTGTGACTATGGACAGCTGAAGACCATTTAAAGGCCTATTTAAAGGACTCATTCGTGTCACACTGGGAAGGAGTAGGTTGGTGGAGTGTTGTGAAGAGAGGTATTTTGGATTGCGGTTCGTGTTTGACTTGGATTATTTGAGGACCCCGCTTTGTTTACCAACTTTTGGACTTGGACTATGGATCACGGATAACAACAAAGATAAGGATTGTGGACTTTATGTGTTTGAATTCCCCCGAAGACCCCATCCTTTTTGTGTTTGACAGAATTTGTTTATTAAATTATCATTTTGTTTGTAATACTGCCTCCTCTGAGTTATTTAACTGCTTAAGCCCTCTGCAAAGGTCTGTGAGTGTCGCCCAACCCCAAGGGACACCACAATATATATTGTGGCAGCCCAAGTGGCTGCACAAGGAAATGGCTGCCTGGCCTACAACACATGGGAGTCAGGAAACACTACATTTCCCAGCAGGCCACAGTTACACCTGAGCCGAGTCAAGCAATGGGGACTAACGACCAGCTGAAAGCCATTTCGAGGCCTATTTAAAGGGCTGATCCTGTGACACACAAGGTGAGGAGTAGGAATGTGTTTGGGAATGAGTTGCGGAGTGTGTTTGTAAGTAGAGAACCTGTGAAGTCTTATTGACCGGCCAGGATTTGGAAAGAGTGTTTTGGAGTGTTTTTGTGTATGAAATTGGATTGTTTTGAGGATCCCCTTTGGATTGACTACGGACTGGATTACGGAATTGACCTGGATTACGGAACTGGATTTTGGACATTGACAACGAGTAGGATTGCGGACTTTGTGTGTTTGTATTCCCCTGAAGACCCCACCCTTTGTTTGTGTTTGTCAGTATTAGTTTAATAAATCTGTTTTGTTTTTGAATACTGCCTCCTCTGTGTTCTTGAACTTGCCTACGCCCTCTACAAGGTCCGTGTGTGTCACCCAACCCCTGGGGACACCACATATGGTGGAGGATGCAGGCAGAGGGCATCATATATAGGCAAGAGGAGGTAGTGCAGCAGGATTTTTTGGTTTTTGCAACAAACTCCAAGATGGAAGAGGATGAGATGCAGAGAATGAAGAGACGGGCAGCCATGGTGGAGGATCGATGGCGTGTCACCCTCCGTGAGGTCCAACAGCTGAAGCAGAGTGCCCAGATTGAGCTGTGCAAGATGAAGGCTGAGTTGGGGACCTTGGAGGAGCACCACCTGATGGCCGTGGTGAAGTTGCAGGAGGAGCACTGCGACTCCCTGAGAGTGCTGGGAATCATGGCTGGGGAGCTGGAAAAGGAGAAGGCATCCCTTGTCAATGAAGTGAGGCGGGTAGAGGCCCACAACCTGGCGCTGGAAGAAAAGGTGAGAACCCTATCCAAAAGGTTGGAGGGAAAGAACCGGCAGTGTCTGGACATCCAGGAGTCCCAGGACCAGGCCAAAGAAGAATATGCCAGGGCCTTGGGTGATGTACAGACCAGGTTCAAGCAGAAGGAGGCAGAACTGAGGAAAGCTGCGGAGAACCATGCGTCCAAGGCGGAGCAACTCCAGAGCAGAGTGGAGCAAGAGCGTGAGGGAAGGCAGGAGCTGGAGACTCAGTTGGAGCAGGTGAAGACCCTTGCTGTAAAGCAAGAAGAGGAGATGTTTGCTTTACAGGAACTTCACCGAACCACCTCTACAGCCCTCCAGACTGAACGAAAGAAAAATGAAGAGCTCCCTATACTGCAAGAGGAAATACAGGTCTTGAGTGAGAGACTGGACCAGAAAGAAGCCCAGCAGCAGGCCATAGAGAAATCCTTTCGCAAGGTTTTAAAAATCCAAATGGAAACTTTAACCTACAGGATCAACTGGAAGAGGTGAGTGAAGAGCTGGAATGTGCAAAGTGTGTTCCTGTCACCAAAGATGCCAGCACGCAGGTGGAGGCCTCGCAGCCAGTGGAGCTGAGAGGAGATGACGACCAGACGTTGGAGTCGGAGCGGGATAGATGGTCCGCAGTCCCACTCAGCCTGCAGGACCTTGGAGGGGAACTGGAGGAGCAGTTAGCAGAGGAGGAGCTATGGTGGGACCATGGTGTGAAGAAAGCCTCTTGGCGATGGCTGAGGTTAGGTGGGACACCCAGCCATCTCCTGATGTGGTGAGTCTTTCTGTTCCGGTAGAATTAAAAAGACAGAGGAGAATGGAGTGCAGAAATTCTCGTCGGAAGAAAAACGGGAAACGGAGCAGGCAGATGATGGAATGGGATGACCCAAGGAAATGGCTAGGGAAAGTTGATTTTGAGGCAAATGTGGAAAATAAATCCAGGAATAAAATTGACTCTGTGTTGAGGAACATGTTTTCACTGGATGCTGAACTTGACCCCCTGAAAGCAAAAGGGACGTGGAAGAAAAGGCTAAAGCAAGGACACTGGATTCCGAAACGGCACAAAGGGCACCGGAGGAGCCATGGAGGGCTGGTGAAGACCAGAGCAGGAGCGGTGCCCGCTCCGTCCGTGGAGCCCAGAGCCGGTACACCCATATGGCCACTTGGTGGCAGTAAAGGTGAGCAACTTGTGCCATTCACTAACGGCGGGCAGATGTTTTTTCAGGCGAATGGAGATAGAATCTGGACATTTTATCCCGGCAGAGCACTGCCTGAGTGAATCTGGAGAGGTGGGCCCTCCTGGTGGCGGTTGGACATAGGCCGCTCAGGAGAGGAGTAGGAATGTGTTTGGGAAGGAGTTGCGGAGTGTGTTTGTAAGTAAAGAACCTGTGAAGTCTTATTGACCAGCCAGGATTTGGAAAGAGTGTTTTGGAGTGTTTTTATGTATGAAATTGGATTGTTTTGAGGACCCCCTTTGGATTGACTACTGACTGGATTACGGCATTGACCTGGATTACGGAACTGGATTTTGGACATTGACAACGAGTAGGATTGCGGACTTTGTGTGTTTGTATTCCCCTGAAGACGCCACCCTTTGTTTGTGTTTGTCAGTATTAGTTTAATAAATCTGTTTTGTTTTTGAATACTGCCTCCTCTGTGTTCTTGAACTTACCTACGCCCTCTGCAAAGTCTGTGTGTGTCGCCCAACCCCTGGGGACACCACAATATATATATATATATATATATATATATACTGTATATATATATATTGTGGCAGCCCAAGGGGCTGCACAAGAAAATGGCTGCCTGGCCTACAACACATGGGAGCCAAGAAACACTACATTTCCCAGCAGGCCACAGTCACACCTGAGCCAAGTGAAGGCAATGGAGCTAACGGCCAGCTGAAGGCCATTTCAAGGCCTATTTAAAGGCCTGAATCCCATCACACTTGGAGAGGAGTAGGAAAGTGCGAGAGGAGTAGGAACGTGTGTGGAAAGGAGTTGCTGTGTGTGTTTGGAGAGTGTACCTGTGAAGTCTTTTGACCAGCCAGGATTTGGAAAGAGTGTTGGAGTGTGTTTGTTTGTGTAGGAAATTGGATTGTTTGAGGACCCCCCTTTGGATATTGACTACGGACTGGATTACGGAACTGAACTGGATTTTGGAATTGGATTGAACATTGACGACGAGCTAAGGATTGCGGACTTTATGTGTTTGTATTCCCCCGAAGACCCCACCCTTTGTTTTGTGTTGTCAAGTGTTAGTTTAATAAATTATCATTTTGTTTATATTACTGCCTCCTCTGTTTTCTTAAACTTGCCTACGCCCTCTGCAAGGTCCGTGCGTGTTGCCCAACCCCTGGGGACACCACAATATATATATTATTCTTGGTTGGGAATTTGGCTAGGTTAACACCCTACTCTTTTTTTTTTAAAAGGAAATTTTATGATCACGGTGAGTCAGGACCTCAGTTTTTACCGTCCCATACGGGACTACTTCCCTTATAGAGCACAACGAGTCTCACTTTGTTTAGGGAGAGAGGAGAGGATTGTCCTCCCTCTCACAGATAACAGATGAGGACAGAGAAAGGGCATACAAGTGTCACTTGGCCAAGGGGATATTAACAGGTTAATAGGATACAGATCTGAATTTTAGCTACATTGCATTGTATGGCAGCACAAATAAGCACACTGGTGATCTGTGGGTGCTCTGGGTATTGCATACAGGTCCTCACATATTGTATCAGTCATTGAAGCCAGCAGTGCAGCGGTGATTAAATGATACAATCATGTTTGTGTCTGGAAAGACAAGTGACTCACTTACAGCCCAACTAACAGACCATTTAGCAATAGCAACATGGCTTGATAATTCCTGTCTGACTTTAAATGTCAAAAAACTGTCTCCATCTGCTTTTCCATAAGAAAACAGTCCATCACAGAAGTACTTAATGCCATGATCAAAGGAGAACTAGTTGAACAGGTATCTGAGGTCAAATATTTAGGACTCATCCTTGATTCTCAGTTGAAATTTGACAAGCATGTGAAAAAATGAGAGGATGGTCAAAGCCAGCCTACATTCATTTAGACTTATCAGAGATTGCTTGGCTTTTGACACAAATTATTGATTATTAATAAAAATTAATTCACGCATGAATTATTGCTTAACTACTTGGTCTCAGGCAAACTTTACAGTAACAAAATCAATGGAAAGGCTCTACAACCGTGCTCTAAAAATCCTGGACAGAAAACAATTACAATTTCACCACTGCCATATTTTAAAGAAACATAACATTCTAAGCTTTGATAACTTTGTTAAGCTTTTTTCAAATGCATACTGGCTCCCTCCTCACTCTGTGACCTATTCACATCTCGGCAAGGTGTCAGCCTGTCCACTAGGAAGGCAGTAGAGGGAAACTGCATTGTCCCAAACTGCTGAACTGCATTTGCAGACTGCTTTTAGCATCAAAGGGACTAATTTGTGGAATTCTCTACCTAGAGAGACTAAGCAAGAGCATAACTTTGGTCATTTTAAACTAAAAATCAAATAGTTGCTAAAAGACACAAAGACATGCACTCATGCGTAGGTCAAGTATACTTTTAGTACTGTTAGTACTGTTATTCTTTTTCAGTGCTGTCCTGTCCTGAAATTATTTTATTTCTTGTATTTGTATTGTCTTGCCCAACATCTACTGTATGTGTAGGCTTTAAAAGCCCAACTGGGGACAAACATTGAAAATTAGCGCAGGCTACAAATGTTGTTCTACAGAGTATCAGCGTGTTGTCAATGCAATTTGTCTATGTTTTTTGTATCTGTACCCATATAAATAAACATTAAATAAATAAATAAATCAGCTCCTGGCTGGGGCCTTTCTGTGTGGAGTTTGTATGTTCTCCCCATGTCCATGTGGGTTTCCTTCGGGTACTCCGGGTTCCTCCCACAGTCCAAAGACATGCACGTTAGGCTAATTGGAGAGTCTAAATTGCCCATAGGTATGAGTGTGTGAGTGAATGGTGTAAGTGCCCTGCGATGGATTGGCGGCCTATCCAGAAAGTATTCCTGCCTTTCGCCCAATGTATGCTGGGATAGGATCCAGCCCCCCCTGACCAGGAATAAGCGGGTAAGATAATGAATAAATGAATAAATCAGCAATCTGGTTACCTGGATATCCCCTGAAATATCATATGCTATGTTGCTCTGTAGTTTCTCATTCTTTCTGCCATGTATGTTTCAAACCAAACACAGTATTTCCAAACTGAGTCATATGCTTATGTATCTATGCCACCTAGGCCTGGATTCAACAAACATTTGTCCTTGAAGTTGACTTACAAATAAATTCAAGTATTACTTTTTCCAATGTAAAGGCACATTTTTTTATTCATTGTTGATTGCTAAACTCACCAAATGTTTTTCTTTTGGTTTGACTTCCAATTAGATCCTAATGTTCATTTTGGTCTTCATAAATGTCGATTTATGCATGGCCAACACAGATCTACAGATCCTTATACTTGGAGAGGCACGTAACATGAGCATAGCCATCCATATGAAGTAAGAATTGATGTTTCAGCACAGATTTGTCTCTGGGAGACTGATTTAGTTGGAGAGGTGATTTGGCTCCACAGAATAACATGTTTTAATTAGCTATAATAATGGTACTAGGCTATGGAAAAACATATCAGATCACGATCTTTCAGAAGTTTCCCATGTCCTTTTCCAAGACATATTATTTTCATTACAACACAGTGAGATAACTAAAGAAGCATATTGTTTTGCAAATGTCATGTTTAATGGAGATTAAATAACACATGAAAAGGCTCAGTGTGACTATGGTGTTATTGGAATGTAAGAGTTCACCTCATAGTAGCTCTGGACAGCATTGATGAATGCCTCATCAGCCACAATCTGCGTCTCTCCATTCAGGAATGCTTGGAAGCGATCCTTCACTGTCTGCAGCTGCTGTTTGCTTATCTGGGGAGAAGGGATATCACAGAAAATTACCAAAATGGGAAATAATGTAACACATTGTAATATTCAAATAAAAGGAGTCAATTGAATAAATATATATTACATACATGGATTTTGGATAAAGATATGATATGTACCCCTTCCAGTAAGAACATAAGAATACACAATGATGAGAATTGGCTCAATTACGGAATTTGTTCAAATTCAGCAATGACTAAACCAATTAAAAAAGATTTGTCTCACAAATAGCCTCACCACTAAGGCAAAGAAGGCTGGCTTGCGTGTGGACATGCTAGCTATTGTGAAGACCTGCATGGAGAAGCAGCGTAAATGTTTCTAGCCACAACTGCAGCGACTGGAGGAAATGGGAAAAGGCCTGGAAGCCAGGTTTACTGCTGTACAAAAAAGCTCTGTTATTGACACGATAGTGTTATGCTGAATATATATGTCTATCTTAGTTTATATAGTGTTATGCTGAATGTATACCAATATAATACTATATAATACTTCAACTATTTATAAGAGTTGGTATTCACATATAACATTTTAAACACAATTATTTTTGTCCCAGGTCTGGTGCTTACAGACTGTTCTGGATTGCCCTGTCATAATTGATCACAGCATGTGTTTGATTATTGATTTTACTGGGACTTGAATTAAACAATAAATGTTGATGTTCAAATTATGTTAAGCAAAATATATATTTGAAAATATACAGCCCCATAACTTGTAGTTTGTTCATGTGAGAAGGGATCCTGCAATTGCGCCGTCAAAAACTCAAACAACTCCATTAGTGGTAAGAGGCAGTTCTCGTGGATAGTACATCCACGTATTATCTTTAATATTTTCTATTATTGTTTATTTTTTAAATTATTATCATTATTAAAAATGATTACTATTGCTTCCTGTGTTTTTTTCTCCCTACTTTCCCTTTTTTGTATGTGTGTGTGTGTGTGTGTGTGTGCTTTTCCCTTTTCTATTCCATTCCCCATACATTTTTTCTTTTTAGACTTTCTCATATTTAATTTTGCTACCTCTTGCTTTCCCTGTTTTTTTTTTTTTTTTTTTTGTTTAATAATCCACAAGATAAAAGTCACTTGCATCAGGGGAAAATAGCAGTAGCAGTTCCCCAGGTGATTTTCATAAGTGCACCCCTGTTAAAACCACCCCACCCATGCCTGTGAAACCTATGCTTGTCCGGGAAACTAGCGACCTCAGTGGTAGAGTTAAATTGTATCAGTGCGCTGGATGACCAATGAAGCTTGTGTTTGATTTCTTTGTGCCAGTCAAAAAATAGGGCCATAAATCTTACAGCCAAGGCTATAATATTACTCCAAAACTATTTTTCTGTTTTACTTATTGTAAGAAATAATTTCAACAAGATTTAAACTATAATTTCAAATATCTATGTACCTCAGTGTTTTAAATATTTCAGATTAATTATTTTTGCCATTTCTATCTGAATTGGTATTCCCAGTGTTATCATTGACTGCTGTAAAATGTCAGTTTGACAGAATGAGAAGAGCCCATCATACAGTTTTAAATGGAATATTTCATTGTTGTTTTTCATATTGTGATTGTAGTGTTTAACTTTACAATTGTATTGTAAGATATGCATAAAGTATGTTTATAAATTTGTCTTTATAAACATACTTTATGCATACCTGTTACTATTAAAATTACACCTAAATGTCACTCTAAAATTTGCTTTGGTGTGTATGTGTAAGTGTATGGGTGTATGTGTGCTTTGGTGTGTGTGTGTGTGTGTTTGTGTGTGTGTGTCCAGCATCCAGCTGCTAAATCTCTGTAATCGTCTGATCTATAACACAAATCAGAATGCTTGTAAACAAAGATGTTGAGCTAGTTCCGGGCAGAGGATTGTTTCAGATTTGGAATGTAAATCAAATAACCAAAAATACTTGGATGCCATAAAAATAGAGCTTAAACTCTAAGATTAAAAATGATAAAATCCTGTTGCGTTTGGGATTGTTCCGGAAAGGGTCAGGGTTGGGATTTTTCAGATTCCCATACAGGACATGAAAGACAAATTTAAATAAGTGGGAATATGACAATTTTCTCACCCATCTACAGTCTGATCATGACCAAATTCACAAACAGTATTTATTCAGCAACATCAGTGTCAGAACCCGGGAACAGAACAGCAGGACGCAGGGAAGGGGTTATCAGTCTGCGGACCAGATTTTGTATTATTTTTTCAGATTTCATATTCCAGGCACCAACTAAGAAAAACAGAACCGCTTTTAAGCACACAGGAATGATTATTCAATTCTGCACAGTTGTGTGCTCTAGCTGCCCTGCCAGTAGACATGGCCGTTATTCACCCCCCTGCCTAGACCGAAGCCTTCCACAATCAGTTACATACAACATAGTGGATACAAAGTAATGAAACCAATCATATAATATCTATTAAGATGCACAGCATTCTTCTGAAAACTGTTAATTTATAAGCAAGGTGGATACAAGATTTTTTTATTTTTTTTATTTTATTTGGAGTCGGAAGTACTTTTGTACTTTGCTCTGGTGTCAACACTATGCCAGCATCGGTGCAGCTGAAGCATGTGCACTGGTCTAGTACAGACATCCATGGGCCGGTGACTGTTTTCCACACTACAAACCACATAGTGTACTACAGAAAAGGTGTATCTTTCACTGAGGACAACTGGTAAAGCTTACAGCCACTTGCAATATATTTATGTATTTATGTACACGGAAACCCATTCCTCAGACCTCATACGCAAACTCTCACTACACTAAAAAAACCTACAAAAGCTGAATTTATTTGACAGTGAATCTGCAATTCATGTGTTATTTTTTAATAACTCCAGAGTAACACAGCCCCATGCCAGATAAAATGCATATCCAGAACCCGTTCTGAGCTGGACAGATATTGCTGGGCAGACAGGACAATTTGGGGAACATTGTCATGATGGGAAGAGAGAACTGCAGCTCTTCTCATTGCTGGGCATCATTACACTTTTCTCTTTTAGTTTTTGGGTGCTGGGTTTTGGGTGTCCTGTCAATGATGGTTAGGCTGACAGGAACATGAAGGTATGCTGACTATTTGATCACAAAGCCCGTCTTTATAGATGCTGGAGTAATGAACCATGAATACAAGCTTACAATGAGCCTCAATTTTCTGGCTCATAACCTTACAGTACTATGAGCCTGACCAGGTTGAAACTCTGATGTGAGATAAATCCACCCAAATTCTGAAGATGTGCTTTGCAAATAAACAAAAGATCAGTTACTTATGGAACCATGATCTTGTGTTGGTGGGGCTCCAATTGCAGGTAACTCATTCATTAACCTATAACATAACACTGACTAAAACTAGCTCCAATCATCCATCCATCCATTATCTAACCCGCTTATTCCTGGTCAGGGTCATGGGGGGGTTGGAGCCTATCCCAGCATGCATTGGGTGAGAGGCAGAATAAATCCTGGACAAGTCACCAATCCATCGCAGGGCACATACACCATTCACTCACACACTCATACCTACAGGCAATTTAGACTCTCCAATTAGCCTAACTTTGCATGTCTGTGGGAGGAAATCTGAGTACCCGGTGGAAACCCATGCAAACACAGGAAAACATACAAACTCCACACAGAAATGCCCTGGCCAGGATTCAAACCCTGGACCGTCTTGCTGTGCGGCGACTGTGCCACCCAGCTCCAATCATATTGCAGAAAACGAATCTCACAACCTGTAACTTCCCTTTCCAGATGTTCCTGAGATACAGCTGTGATTGAGACTATGAATTAATTTTTAATTAGAAAAAAATCCTACAATAAAATATTTCTATAGGTATGGCAGTCTGCAAAAACCTGGTGGAAGTGTGCACCACAACTGCATGAGCATTCAGTGTTTATCAACTGGCTATGAAATTGATTAAATAAACTGTACAATTTGAAGAAATTAAATCCAAGTGCATTAAAGATCTCTGTGAAACCATAGTGTGTTACATTACATTTGTAACACAAACAGTGGGGTTTACCTGGCTCTGGAAAGATGTAGGCTATGTAAAAATGTATTATTGGGATGGCAGGTATGCCCCATACTTATAAAGCACAGAGAGTTTGCTCTTTTCAGGGTCTCCCACAGAAATAACTACAATGGTCACAGACTCTCAGTCCAGAAATGTCTGTACCCTCTGTCATGTAAACACACCAAATTCAACTTCACAGAGCTACACAATAAAGCCCCAAACTTCGGTTATTTTGCTTTCGTCCTTATCTTCATTTGCTTCTGCTTCTTCATCTTCTGCTTCTCTTTCTCAATTCGTCTGCTGATGACATCATTAGAAATGCTCCATTTACCCGATTATTAATTCTCCCCATTGGGCACATCTACTTCAACCCAAATTATCATTTGTTTAAATATATTTAAACCAATAACATAATCTCTTCATAGTAGCAAATTGCAGGCCATACTGCTCATACTGCTCCTCGCGGTCTCCCCTCGGTGATAGAACGATCTTCCACACTCAGTCAGGATTGTGGAATCACTGGCCATCTTCCACAAGAGACTCAAAACCCACCTCTTCAGATTCCACTGCCACTGACTCTGACTGTCATCACCACTGCTTTCATGTTTAATTTAGCATTTTGTAATATGTATCTATGTAAAAAAAAATCTACTAACTTTTCCTTCCCTGTGTTACAGGTACGGTATGCAGCTGCCGACAATTATGTCTATTACTGTATCGGTACACTGATCTCTTGCACGGACTATGATTGATCTTGCCATTTATGATTGATCTTACATGCACATCTTGTAAGTTGCTCTGGATAAGAACGTCTACTAAATATCAAAATGTAAATGTAAATGTGAATGCAAAACTGCAGTTGAAAAACTTGTTGTTGCAGACACACTGCTTATAACCAGTCAGGTCATAACTTTTCCTGCTGATTCCCAAAGTCTTTGATTTCTTATTCACTTATTCACCAATTATGTAATCAATTCTGTGAAAGTCCCTGAATAGTTCAAAAATATATATAAAACAAGATAAATATGTCTCAACAAACTCTTCAAGGAATAAAATCTCTGGGTATTAATAGCTATGTTTAAATTAGAATGGCAAATAAAATGTATCACTAATAAAAATCTATTTTACCTGTGCACAAAACAATCACCCAAAAGGCTTTATTTGGTATGCAATGTGTGTGTACATGTGCCTTGTATGTGCATGTGTGTGTGTGTGTGTATGCATGCATGCGTGCTTGTACATATATAAGGCACAGGAAGATTAAAGAGAAGACAGGCAGAGTGTGAGAGAGAAATCGAGTGCATATTGTGGTGTCCCCAGGGGTTGGGCGACACTCACGGACCTTGCAGAGGGCGTAGGCAAGTTCAAGAACCCAGAGGAGGCAGTATTCAAACACAAAACAATGATTTATTTCTAATACTGACAAACACAAAACAAAGGGTGGGGTCTTCAGGGGAATACAAACACACACAAAGTCCGCAATCCTTATCTCGTTGTCAATGTCCGTTCCAATTCCAAAATCCAGTTCCATGTCCGCAATCCAGTCCGTAGTCAAATCCAAAGGGGGGGTCCTCAAAACAATCCAAGTCATACACAAAAAACACTCCAAAAACACTTTTCCACTCTCTCTTAATCCCGGCTAGTCAAACGATGTCACGGTTTCTCGCTCTCCTTCAACACTCACCAACTCCTTTCCAAACACGTTCCTACTCCTTTCCAAGTGTGATGGGATTCAGCCCTTTAAATAGGCCTCAAAATGGCTTTCAGCTGTTCGTTAGTCCCCATTGCCTGACTTCGTTCAGGTGTTACTGTGGTCTGCTGGGAAATGTAGTGTTTCCTGGCTCCCATGTGTTGTAGGCCAGGCAGCCATTTCCTAGTGCAGCCCATTGGGCTGCCACACACCCTCCTCCTCAGCTCTGACCTCAGGAGGGCTGAGCGGCCTATGTCCAGCGGCCACCAGGAGGGCCCCCCTCTCCCGCTCCACTCAGGCAGTGCTCCACCGGGATCAAATGTCCAGACTCCATAGTCTCCGTTTGCCTGAAAATACATCTGGCAGACATTACGGAGTGACGCAAGTTGCTCACCTTGATCGCCTCCAAGTGGCCATATGGGTGTACCGGCTCTGGGCTCCACGGACTTCACCGCTCCTGCTCTGGTCTTCACCAGCCCTCCATGGCTCCTCCGGTACACTTTGTGCCACTTCGGAATCCAGCGTCCTCGCTTTAGCCTTTTCCTAGGGTCATCCCATTCCATCATCTGCCTGTTCCGTTTCCCGTTTTTCTTCCGACAAGAATTTCTGCGCTCCATTCTTCTCGGCCTTTTTAATTCTAGCGGACCAGAAAAACTCACCACATTAGATGGTGGGGTGTCCCACCTGACCTCAGCCATCGCCAAGAGGCTTTCCTCCATGCCATGGTCCCACCATAGCTCATCCTCTGCAAAGTGCTCCTCTAGTCCCCGTCCAAGGTCCAGCCAGCTGAGTGGGACTGAGGACCATCGCTCCCACTTCGATTCCCCTATCTGGTCATCGCCTCCTGCTGGCTCCACTAGCTGTGCGATCTCCAAGTGCATGCCAACGTCTTTGGTGACAGGAACACACTTTGCACATTCCAGGTCTTCACTCACCTCTTCCAGTTGTTTCTGTAGGTCCAGTAGCGTTTCCGTTTGGAGTTTCAGGACTTCACAAAAAGATTTCTCTATGGCCTGCTGCTGGGCTTCTTTCTGGTCCAGTCTCTTGCTCAAGACCTGTATTTCCTCTCGCAGTACAGGGAGCTCTTCATTTCTCTTTTGTTCTCGCAGGAGTGCTTCAGAGGTGGTTAGGTGAAGTTCCTGCAAAACAAAAATCTTCTCTTCTTGTTCCTTTAGATTAAACTTCACCTCTTCCAGCTGAGGCTCCAGCTCCCACCTTCCCTCGCTCTCCTGCTCTGCTCGGCTCCGGAGTTGCTCCGCCTCAGATGCATGGTTCTCCGCTGCTTTCCTCAGTTCTGCCTCCTTCTGCTTGAACCTGGTCTGTACATCACCCAAAGCCCTGGCATATTCTTCTTTGGCCTGGTCCTGGGACTCCTGGATGTCCAGACACTGCTGGTTCTTTCCCTCCAACATCTTGGATAGGGTTTTCACCTTCTCTTCCAGCGCCAGGTTGTGGGCCTCTACCCGCCTCACTTCATCGACAAGGGATGCTTTGTCCTTCTCCAGCTCCCCAGCCATGATTCCCAGCACTCTCAGCGAGTCAGTGTGCTCCTGCAGCAATCTCCCAACAGCCTCCAGGTGGTGCAACTCCAAGGTCCCCAACTCAGCCTTCGTCTTGCACAGCTCAATCTGGGCACTCTGCTTCAGCTGTTGGACCTCACGGAGGTGACACGCCATCGGTCCTCCACCATGGCTGCCCGTCTCTTCAGTCTCTGCATCTCTTCCATCGTGGAGTCCGTTGCAAAAACCAAACACCAATCCTGCTGCACTACCTCCTCTTGCCTATATGTGCTGCCCTCTGCCCGCATTCTCCACCATATGTGGTGTCCCCAGGGGTTGGGCGATACTCACGGACCTTGCAGAGGGCGTAGGCAAGTTCAAGAACCCAGAGGAGGCAGTATTCAAACACAAAACAATGATTTATTTATAATACTGACAAACACAAAACAAAGGGTGGGGTCTTCAGGGGAATACAAACACACACAAAGTCCGCAATCCTTATCTCGTTGTCAATGTCCGTTCCAATTCCAAAATCCAGTTCCAAGTCCGCAATCCAGTCCGTAGTCAAATCCAAAGGGGGGGTCCTCAAAACAATCCAAGTCATACACAAAAAACACTCCAAAAACACTTTTCCACTCTCTCTCTTAATCCCGGCTAGTCAAACGACGTCACGGTTTCTCACTCTCCTTCAACACTCACCAACTCCTTTCCAAACACGTTCCTACTCCTTTCCAAGTGTGATGGGATTCAGCCCTTTAAATAGGCCTCAAAATGGCTTTCAGCTGTTCGTTAGTCCCCATTGCCTGACTTCGTTCAGGTGTTACTGTGGCCTGCTGGGAAATGTAGTGTTTCCTGGCTCCCATGTGTTGTAGGCCAGGCAGCCATTTCCTAGTGCAGCCCATTGGGCTGCCGCAATATTAAGTTTTAGCTTTTCATGTGTTTATTCATTCATTCAGTGTATTCTTCTGAATTGTTCTACAGTCAATTAATTGCAACACTGCAGTGAAAAACAAATGATTTGCTGGAGCACTGAACTTAAGTCCTGAACACTCCAAATTGCAAAACAGAAATGGATTGCTTGATTGAATGATCAAGTTTTCATTTTGTGGCCACATGGGAAGACAAGTAAAGCAAGCATACAATCTGTTGTCTTTCCTCTCCCTCCTTTCCAAACACACAAACAGGCTAACAAAAGGAGCCTCACGACAGCCTCACGCAATCTCAGAATACAGTGGGGAAAGAAAGATGTGAACATCATCCATTCATCATTAGGGAGACACAGCACTCCGTGGTCCTTATCGATGTGGCTTTGGAGTTCCACTATTCATGTTAAACCTTATGGGGAGCTGATGGGGGGCAGATGACAGAACTTTCCATTTTGAAATACAGACAGAGTACAGTATGCTAACATTATCTCTGGGAAAAATTTACAAGATACAGTCAAATAGAACCAAATAGAATAACAAATTATGAAGCTAATGGCACCAATGCCATATTAGTAAAGGCAAGATACTAGTGACATAATGTATGTTTAATGTATGTTTAATAATGTGCCATCGCCGTGAAACCCTTAAATATAATACATACATTGGCATAGGTAAACTTGCATTTCTTATGTTGTTTTCCTGCAGTCAGGTCAGAAACCTACAACAAAACGACTGACACACTGTGGTTAATAATGAGTTTAACTCTCCCACTTTGAACGTATGCACTGACACAGGCACCCAGGTCATCTGAATTAATTACAGGAGGAAATAACTGCACTTTCTCTATGGTATCACTAAATAGTGACACTTCTTAGTGGTTAGACTCTCTATTTCGCATTAGCAGGTTTCTAAAAAGAAAACATGAAATGGTAAAAGCTCCAGTTTCAAAATCCATTCTGACTCATCTACACATACAGATATACAGTACATTCTTCTCAAATAAAATGTTTCTCTGCTGAAAATTATTTTCACACAGATAATTTTGAGGCCAGGATTTAATCAACATTTAAATGTTGATTAAATCCTGGCCTCAAAACTCCAAGAGTTAAACATGATTAAATGTTTTCTTCTTCACAAACATAGTTTGATTACTTCAGTGATTGCCAACATTAACTTGCTAAATTTTCTTCATGAAGGAAATAATAACAAATAATTGCATTTGCATTTACGGAGTCAAGAATGAGTCTGGGTCTCCCTGCTTAGGACGCTGCCCCCGCGACCCGACAAGGAGAAGCGGTAGAAGATGGATGGATGGATGGATGGAGTCAAGAATGAGGACAAATGTTGATTTAATTCAGGTCTGAATCTGAATAACTCTCATTATAACTTACATTATATAATTCACTTAGGGCCCTATCAGTTTTGCATCACCACCGTTGATGCTTTGTCAACTACGTCAGATGGACTTTATGTTTAAAAAAAAAAAAAAGAATATCTGTTTTGTTCCCTCAAGAATATTTGTCTATAAAATATTTGCATTTCCAAAGTTAATGTGTAATTTTTATGCTTCTAAATATCACTGTTCATTATGGAGATTAAATACAAAATTGGTTAATCTATACGACCTAAACTGCAATCATTAAACATTGACTAATCTTTTAAAAGGTGATATGATTAATTTGAAAACATGTGTGCATAATTAAGAGAACCAATAAACTCAAAGAGTCAAAATATCTGTGATAAGTTCATCCAAAATAATTGTATAGACATTTCTATGTGTCTGATGGTGTTGACAAAAATCTAGTGCTGATCCAGCAAACATGTAATTTATAAAAACAAATTACAACTGGGAGGTTGCTCCAAAACATGGTTAGATAGCCAAAACCTCATTTAACAAAGATGTATACATAGGTTTTGAAAATAATCAAGATATTTTTGTAGAAAATCAAACCTGTTTTGTCCCTGATCTCAAGAATCACTGATACTTAAGTCGAAGTCTTAAGAATAGCAAACATCTCCAGACATGCCTCTATTTTGGGAAATCCCCCCCCTAGTTGCACAACTTGCCAGGGGGTGCTTAATTCCACAAATAAGTTCAAAGTCTGAATGCAAACAGACAGGAGAGGTATGTAATTTTTAACTTATCTCCATGTTAATTAATCTCTGAATAGGGCCCTTACTTAGCAGACATCCTTACAAAGCCTGGCATGCAACACACACATTTGACAAATTACCCATTCACACAGCTACCTCTATATTTACACTATCTTCTTAAGCACAGAGAATGCAACAGGATGGACCCACTTAGAATTCAAGTCTACTGTACAAGCTTCTGGTCTTCAGTTCCCTTCTAACCACATCCAAAACCATGTCTCCTCAATGCCACCCACAAATCTCACAATCTGTAGTCTGCACAATGTCCCCTACCATACCAACATGGGCTATACCACCCACAGTGGATCACATCCAAATAGCTTACCCATCCAATTCGTTAGTTGGAGTCATATCTAAAACTATGGATGTTGCATTTTCACTGAAATGTGCCAAAAATATTTCTCTATTTTAGAAAGCAAAGAAAATGGCTGATTTCACTGAAGTGTTTTACTCTCTAAGATGTACTGAGGCAGAGGGTGATTTTTAATTAACAGTTGTTGGGCATCTATGCTATGGTCTATCTTTATCCACAATCCAAAACCACTGCAGTAATACTTCAAAAATATGTGAGAATGCTTTGTGTTAAGTAAGTGCAACCATGAAGGAGCTGGTCCAGATACATTAACCTCAGGATGATGTCTGAATCTTTGAATCACTCAGTCAGGAATGCAGATATCATATATCTATGTATATACAGAATATCTATGTAGTACAGAAACACCAGCAAGCAGCAAAAAAAATTATAAAAGAAAACAAAATATATCGCTCTATTTCAATAGCAATAGCCATAACGCTGTGCCAGACCCTATGTAGAAGTTACACAGTGTGCTTGTTTTCCTCGGGACAAAGGCACACAGCGGTTATGATGCTGCAGTGAATCATAGTTAATGTGTGTCTGAGCACTTTCAGCCAGAGTACACAGCATCTGTCCCATGCCCCATTCAACAGTGTGCAGCTCAGCATCTGCCCCATGCCCCATTCAACAGCTGTCTTTGCGTGAGCATGTTTGGCATGGATATATTCCAATGTTGCAATTATTTCATCAAAGCCCAGAGATGAACCCGCCACCCTCTGAGACGCTGGCAGACTCTACAAGGGCCACGCAGATAAGATGAAGAGAAAATCAAACAGCTGAGGGCAGGGCTAGACACAAAGCTGGATCCTATTCAAACTTAATACTTAAAATACTAATACGATCACGCAGTCCGGGTCTTGCATTCCTGACAGCCAACAGAATGTAAACATGATTTATAATATATTTTTCATCATCAAAGGCTCCATCGCAGAAGCCTTCCTTCACTTCACTTAATGTGAAATTGTACATGATAAGCGATTGAAGGCTTCATCAACATGTTTGGAGCAAAACTAATTCTGTTGAACAAACACTTATTTGATATTCCTGCACAAAACCAATTCAGCTGAATAATGGGGACAAGTCCATTTAAAATGGCTCCCCTCAGAGGAGCACAACTCTACTAAATATATGGTGAAGGGCTGCTGTGGTATTTTCAGAGCAGTTTAAGATGGTCCCATACTGACAAAAGTGTTTCTCTTTCAACAGGAACTTACATGCATTTATAGTACAGTCTTTAACCATAATAATTCAGGAATGGAAAATAATAGCTTTACCCTACACGGCTTAAATAAACGAATACAATTTTAACCATCATGCAACTGATATAAAATATACTTAAATTCTCTCTATATCAATAGCATATTGAATTTTTTTGTAATTAGATGGAGCAAATTTCATGAAACAAGACCTTATGCACTTATGCAAACTTCCAAAGGTTGAAAAGTTGGACAACTGAATGGGATCATAAGGAAAATTACTAAATGAGTTGAAAAGATACAGTTTACATTGGGAGGTGTTGAGGAGGTCTACTGTACAGGATAATAAAGGTTGACATAGAGAAGACCCATATCCCCAGAGGGACCAGCCCATATTCTGCCTGTGTATTCCATTCCACAATGCCTTTGGGGCCCCCATGGGGGGTGGGAGCTGTGCCTCAGGGGAGTGTGCTAATCATCACCTCAGCACATGAGGTCATGCTGCAAATGTGTCAATAGAGATTGTCACCAGATTGTTTACAACCATGTCCAATCCACACCCACCTCACTATCTTTGTTTTCCGGATAGGCAATATACTATGGCTGTGATTTCTTAAAAACAACAGCAGCTATAAAAAATTATATAAATATAGCTGAAAGCAGTGATTATGGGGGCCAAGCATAAGCAAAATTCCCCAATGTGCCTAAAAAACATTGTGGACATGCGCCTGTAATTACATGTAAAGTTGTATGCCACATTTTAAAACAGGAAACTACAAAGGCACCACAGCTGGACTAAAACCTAGGACCTTGTGGTTCAAAGGCATCCGCTAAACTGTATATAATTGCCTTCTGGTGGCCATATTGTTTTGCTTACAAACCTTTAAAGTTTACTTACAAACTAAATTGGTAAAGGGCTGCCGAAGATCATGCATGCCAAATTTTGTCAGTTGAAGGCGACATTTTAAAACATGATATTAAATTTGTGATGCGAAGAAAGTGGAAATACTTGGACTGTAAAGTTCTGGCTTAACCAGCAACACGCATGTGCAAGCATGTAACTGGGTTGGCATGAACACAAGTTCTAATTCAAAATGAGGGCTGTAATGATTTAAATAGTCAAACAAACTATTTTAAGACATATTAATCAGGTTTTTATGCATATTTAATACATAATGTGTTCACCATGGAGAAATGTAGGGAAGAAATATTTGTTTTAACTAAAAGGGCATTTCAAATAATCAAATCATAAACAGTCATGATACGGTCGAGTAAAAAGGGAATTTACATGTTGACATTTATTTTTAAGTAGATTCAGAAGCCAACATGACAGAAAAATATACTCATTGCATTGTAAGTAGAGATTAATTTTGTATAAAGGCAGTGTGTTTGAGCTATTAGAGAATTAAGCTGTTTGAGAGAAGGTTTAAATCGTACTCAACCTGCTGACTGTCCCAGTGGCGAGTAGCCTACATGTTGTTTTAAGTATAGCCCAACATAGCTACAGTACTGTACACGGTGTCAAAGTTTTGTGCAGGAAAATCAGGTTAGTGCATATGTGAAATTAAGGGTTGTGATACTCATTTGAATTTCCTGTCTTTTTCAGCTTTTGATCAAAACCTTTAACTTCTCACTTAAAATGTAGTTGTTGGGATTGAATGATCTTTGCTGTTTCATCACCTAGTTGGCTGCAATGGCACATCTACTGCAATAGCCCTGTGCAATATATTCCTTGACTCTCAAACTGATCCAGACTCCAGCTGTTACAGTACAGCTCAAAACACTGTCCTACTAACATTATGAGTAAACCTAGAACAATATACAATATATACATACAGTTCTCCACAAGACACAGTACTCATATTTTAAAGTGATATAGTGATAGCTAGCTAGCTACTAATGTTATTTTGCTTTCAAAGAAATCTGAAACATCATTTAGTGTTTCATCCAAACTTCAGTCCCTCCCTTTATTCAAAACAACTTGTCCTCTTTCCATTTTAATCCAAATGTTAACATTACAGGCAGGGCCCGACACTTTTTGAAATCTGATTAGCCCAATTGGGCAAAAATTTTGGGAGCCCGAATGGCCAAGATTGTAGCCCGAAAGCTCCGATCACCACGCTAGAGGGGAGTGTTGTACAGCTAAACATCAATGGATGAACCAAAGGTGAACGTGAAATCAAACCTTACCTTTTTTAAAATCAGTAATAATACACGGAACCCATTTAAATCAGAGATTTTCTTGAATTGGACCCAATTGTTAACAAAATGTGACTGAGAATCCACAGATCAACTCTATGCAGTGCTAAGTAGGTAGCCCTGGTGTCCGGTGGTTAATCATGTTTATGGTAAGCTGAGACCACTACACTTGTTCGTTTTGTCAGGTTGTTCGAGTTTTAACAAAGTGTGGTGATTATTAATCATGTTTTTGATCAAAACCTTTAACTTTTCCCTTAGAATGTAGTTTTGGGGATTTAATCATCTACAAGCTAAGAATTTGTTTACAATTGTTAGCAAGCGAACTGAACTGAACTTTTCTTTTGTCAGTTTCAGATTTTAATAAAAATGTGTTCTGAGCAACAAAATCAGTGCAATTCCTTATTGAATGCCACTGTGTTGGATTTAAGTATTTGACCAATCATCAGATTAATAAAGATGCAAAAAAATGACATCTGATTAATATACAGATTCGTTTAACTAATTGGGAAAATATTAATCAACAACATATATAAGGCTGGCAGTGTAGTGTAATGATTAGGGAACTGGGCTTGTAACTCAGAGTGTTGCAGGTTCAATTCCCAGGTGGGGCATTGCTGTTGTACCTTTGAGTAAGGTACTTAACCTGAATTGCTTCAGTAAAAAATATCCAGCTGTATAAATGGATTGTATGTAAAGAAATGTAAACTGTGTAAGTCGCTTTGGATAAGAATGTCTGCTAAATGCCTAAAAATGTAAAATGTAAAAGTGTAAGCTCTATATAAAATACATTTGTAAGATTTGTGGCCTTTCGTCTGCAATATTATTGGCTGTATATTGTTTACCTACAAACTTCTAATAAACAAACTAGAGAAAGGGATACCCAAGGATCCAAAAATCATATTTTCTCAACAAACAAAAAAAATATTCTAAATACAGTATATATGGGCTAAAACACATTATGTACATGCAGGTGGTAGACAAAATAATGGAAACACCAAATGAAAAAGGACTCATATTTTAAGTAACTAAATCACAATTATGAAGGAGCCTACACATGTGTTTATCTTTTTTTCCTAAATCTTTTTTTCCTACATCTGGACAGGTTGATGTTTGGAGAAAGCCAAAGGAGCTTTCAGCCCACATTGCCTTTTCCAAACTGTTAAACATGGTGGTGGATCTGGTATTGTATGGACAGCCATATTTGGGAGTTATTGGGTCTAATTATTGCTCTGCATGGTAGAATTATAGCCAATGAATACAAAGCCTTTTTAGGCAACCAGGTCCACACTGGTGCAAACATTGTTTCCTGAAGATCTTCCCATATTCCAAGACAATAACACCCCTAAACACACCACTAAATGGATTCAAGAGTGGTTTCATGAACACCAGGATGAAGTCAAACACCTTCCATGGCCTCCCCAATCACCAGATCCAAACATCATTGCCTGTTTATCGGATGTTCTGGAATTTACATTTTCACGCCCTTCATCTCTTAAAGAACTGGAGGCTTTCCTTCTTGAAGAACGGTCCAATAATCCACTAGAAACAGTTGAAAACGTGTATAACAGCATACCATGAAGGATTGAATCGGTTCTGAGGGCAAAGGGTGACCCAAGTCCTTATTAGTTAATAAATATTCATATATTTTTTCTTGTTTCAATAATTTTTTCTACCCCCTGTACATGAACAATAGATTTACATTGAGAATGACGAAGAAAGTAATTAGTTAGCTTCCTTTACAATTATAATGTAAAATGTGTGTTTAATTGATGCTTTGATAGGTGTACTAAGCACATGAAAATTCAATGGCCTTGAAAGAATGGATGGAAGGAGATCCTGCAGGCTCTATTCAGTAGGTGTCTATACAGAGTCCCATTAGTCCTTCACTGACTGTTGGTTGCTATTGAATTTGGAGAATCCGACCATTCCTCACCCAAGAGGCCACACAACTGGTTCAGGCCCCGGTGATCTCATGTCTGGACTACTACAATTCCTTGCTGGCGGGCCTACCGGCCTGTGCCATAAAGCCACTGCAACTAGTTGTCATCACCACTGCCTACTTTCTCAACACTATGTATCCCTGCTTACTCCTCCTCCTTACTTAAAAACTGTTGTTGTTTTTTTAAATGAACCTTTCTCTTCCCAGCGTTACAGGTATGGTACGCAACTGTCTGCAATAATGTCTATCGCTGTATTACTGCACTGATCTTTTGCGCAAACTATGATTGTTCCTACCATGTATTAATGCACATCTTGTAAGTCACTCTGGATAAGAGCGCCTGCTAAATGCTTAAAATTTAAAATTTTAATGTTTCTTGCATGCCTATCTCATTTAGAGCAAGGCCAATGAAATGCAGTCTCCATGCTGCTCACACTCATTAAGCCTTATTTGGGGGTAGTTTGTGAGAAGAGAGACTGTTTATTTTGTTATTTGCATCCTTTCTTTTGACAGACGGTTCCTGATGTGAGTGACAGCTGAAGGGAGGCACACAGAGCACACACCCCACAGTCCTTCCTAACCTAGCCCAAGCCATTATTCTGTGTTTCTTGCATTGTTTTGTTTTAAATATTATTCATTTGTACAACCATATATCCCTCCAATTCTGGTTACATTTCTTACTTATGTATACAACAGTAGTTTTAATATCCATAATATCAATTCAATAAATAAGCATGCCTTGGTTATCAATTCAGACAACACTTAAGATGGTTAGAATGTGACTGTGATATTTTCTGTACTCTATTTACACTTTATTCTCTGTTGCAGCTTTTAATGCATATCGGAAATAAAGGATGACAAATTTATATTTAGCCTCAAAGTTAAAGCTGAGTGCAAGTCCAATACTTTTGTAAATAGTTGACTCCATTGATGTGGAACCAACATGCCCAGCATATTATGGATAATGACTTGTAAAACAAGAAACAACCACTTGTGGAGTTTACAGATATGCAGGAAACAATCCTCACAGGAATGTTTGGAGGAAGAAAGAATTCTAGATAATGTAGTTTGATCCAAGATTATGGCATGCTTTTCAGATGGCAGCTTTGTGGCCATGAATGTAGATCCAAATGGAATCAGCTGCCAGAACCAGGCTCTGACTCCTGGAGGTGCTAGATTAATGTAGATGAACCAAAGATAATCTCACCAGGCCCATTCCACAGGCTCCAAAACCATATGGTTTGACTGTGTTACCAGCTCACCTGGGCTTGGTCCTACAACCAATTGAGTTTAGAAATATGCTAAATGAATTATTCCACTGTGCTCGCCAAATAGTAGGACCGGCGGATCAGTTCGGGGATTAGATATTTAAAATATTTAGCTTCGGATACGAATGATCACATAAATCTGATGACGCGGTAAGCGGTGAACGGCAGAGTAGGTCGAAAAGAGATTGTTGTTGCATTTTGTTATATATGGGAAAGTAAAATATTCCACTGGCCTTGCGCATTGTAAAGGCTAGTTAGTATATATTATAGAATATATAATAATAATAATAATAATAAATAGAAATGGAAGGAGAACAGTCCATTCCCAGGATAGACTAAGAAACACACGTGGACGTGGTGTTGAGTGTTTGTCTAGTTATTAAATATAAACCGAAGTGATTTGAGTTTATAGGTAATATACGGTTCTGTTAGCTAGTAGTCTATATATTATAAAATATATAGTAATAATAATAATAATTAATAGAAATAGGAGGAAAACAGTCCATTCCCAGGATAGATTTAACACATGCTGTGGGGTGAACACGTGGTGTTAGATTCGACGAAATATATGTGTTATTTCTGCTTACACTCCTACATTTCAAGGGCAAACGGGGATAAATGTAGGACCTTTTATTATCTACTGGAGTGAGTATCTGTATTTTACTCAAAACAAGGGTTTGTGTAAAATATCGGATTATTAGCGTTACATTAGCAACCGGGTAAAAGGGAATTCCATTAGATAGCTTATGGCGGAGCTTCAAAGAGAATTCAAAGAAAGAGATTCCCTTCCCCCAGATCGGTCAGGCCAATCAATTTATGATTCACCAGTTCAACGGGTTTTGCGACATACCACTCCCCGGGCACCTCTATCTTCCTGTAACCACAGCCATAAGACCCCCACCTTGGAGGCTTATTGTCTCCCTAAAGTATTAGGTCAGAACACGTTGGGGGAAGGGGTGGGGGGAGTGGAAGGTTGGTGCAATCCAGTGTTGGATTGAGGTTCGTAATTAAAGTTTGGTGTAGGCATGGTTGCGGATTGCTAGCACATTAACTTCATCTTCATAGCTAAGGTTATTTGGCTAGCGGTGGGCTAAATGGAAAGCTAGTCTGAGCGGTATTTTTTTGCATCAATACAGTTATATGTGGCTAAGGTCACAATAGATCAGTAGCACAATCACTTCTCCATTTGGTGTTACAAAGGGGGTTGGAATAACTTTTACGACAATGTCTTGGTCATTGTCTCTTTTAAAAGTATTTTGATGTTAAAGGAGGAACTGAGTGAAGAGGGGTCACAAACGGCTAAGGTAAATGTCGGTCTTTGAGCAGTCCTGAAAGCCATGCATGCTCCTTAGCTACGCTTTGTGGACTCGGAAGTTGTAGTCCTATTAAAAGTTAAATATTGTGCTACTGATCAGTAAAGATATAAACAATATTGATCATTCTCGCTAACCTGTAGCTAGCTAACCTAATATTCACTGAGTTAAATAATGGTACATATTTCCATAAGTAGATTGAACTGTGTGCTCCGAGTGAACTTTCATAGTAACATCCATCGTGGTTGAAGATACTGTGGCAGCCCAAGTGGCTGCACCAGAAAATAGCTGCCTGGCCTCCAACACATGGCAGCCCAAAAACACTACATTTCCCAGCAGGCCACAGTAACACCTGAACGAAGTCAAGCAATGGGGACTAACGACCAGCTGAAGGCTATTTCGAGGCCTATTTAAAGGACTGACTCACATTACCCATTGAGAGGAGTAGGAACGTGTGTGGGAAGGAGTTGCTGAGTGTTTGTGAGGAAATTGAGAACTGTGACGTCGTTTGACCAGCCGGGATTGAGAAAGAGAGAGTTTGAGTGGGATTTGGATTGTTTTTGTGTATGAACTTTGATTGATTGAGGACCCCCCTTTGTGTACCGACTTGTGGACTGGATAATGGAATTGACCTGGATAACGGAACTGGATTTTGGACACTGACAAAGAGATAAGGATTTGTGGACTTTGTGTTTGTATTCCCCTGAAGACCCCACCCTGTGTTTTGTGTTTGTCAAGTATTTGTGTATTAAATCATTGTTTTGTTTTTGAATACTGCCTCCTCCTTGTTCTTAAACTTGCCTACGCCCTCTGCAAGGTCCGTGCGTGTCGCCCAACCCCTGGGGACACCACAATACGTACAAGGGATGAAGGCACAAGTACGGTTTTAATGGTAAGGCAGAACTTGAGTATCAGCTTCAATCTACAAAGCATGTTGTGTTTAACAGTGGTTAAGTTCAGCTAGCAGTAATATTTTGTAATATACATGTGGGAGCTAGAAAAACTAAATTTCCTGCAGTCCCGCACCTCTCATCTCATTGTCTAAGCCGCTTATTCCTGGTCAGGGTCGCGGGGGGGCTGGAGCCTATCCCAGCATGCATAGGGGCGAGAGGTAGGAATAAACCCTGGACAGGTCGCCAATCCATCGCAGGGCATACACACACCATTCACTCACACACTCATACCTACGGGCAATTTAGACTCTCCAATTAGGCTAACGTGCATGTCTGTGGGAGGAAACCGAAGTACCCGGAGGAAACCCACGCGGACATGGGGAGAACATGCAAACTCCACACAAAGGCCCCCGGCCTGGATTCGAACCCGAGACCTCCTTGCTGTGAGGCGACAGTGCTATCCACTGCACCACCGTGCCGCCTTCAGTCCCGCACCTGAAAGAAGTTAAGTGTTTGGGACTACGGACAGCTGAAGGCCGCTTGGAGGCCTATTTAAAGGACTAAATCCTGTCACAGGGGGAAGTAGGAAAGTGTTTGGAACGTAGAGAGAGAGCCTGTGAAGTCTGTTGACCAGCCAGGATTTGGAGAGAAAGAGAAAAGTGGAAAAGTGATTTGGGTTGTTTATTGTGTTTGACCTGGATTGTGTGAGGACCCCCTTTGGATATCGACTACTGACCTTGATTATGGAACGGAACTGGATTTTGACATTGGATTTTGGATAACGACGACGAGTAGGAATTTTGACTATGTGTGTTGGATTCCCTGAATACCCATACTTTGTTTTGTGTGTGTGTGTGTCAAGATTTGAATTAATAAATTATTGTTTCGTTTATAATACTGCCTCCTCCGCGTTATTTAACCTGCCTATGCCCTCTGCAAGGTCCGTGCGTGTCGCCCAACCCCTAGGGACATCACAGTATAAATTGAGGGATTACGTGATAGCATCCTGGATTGAGTATATATTATGTACCCGATTTTGTTGTTAACTGAATATGGAAAACATAGGTGTTTAATATAAAAATACATACAAAGATGTCTACCACAACAAAAAAATTAGGGTAAATATTAATATTGATAAGGAAGCTATATTACATTAGAATTGGGTCTAGGTCGTGTCAGGAACTCCTGGGGGAAAAATAAATAATTGTATATATATATATATATATATATATATATATATATATAAACAAATGACTCCAAGGTCAAATAAATCTTGGAAATTAGGGTATGCATACCAGTGTAAATAGGACTGAAGTGCATGCTTCAGAGGGTGTGAGTGTATGCATTTGTATGTGTACATATGTATATGTGTGTGTACATGTGCCTGTCCATCCAGTTGGATGGGGAGATCTTTCTGATTCATGATTGCACATCTGACTCTGTTTAAGCCAGTAACTCACTTTTGCAGTAAACCCTTTTGACTCTGTTGGTTTTCAGATGATAAAGCATTCCGTAATGGTGTACCTTTTACGGAGAGGGATGACTGGCAAAAAGTGTTTTACATTGTGCTATTCCACACAATATGTTGTATGATGTTGTCATATTGATTTGTGTGTTTTTGTTTTAGTTTGAAGGTTGCCATCATTGCCAATGCTCGTCTCACTAGTACACGTGGCAAGCCTAAAAAAAATAGACGCAATTGACAATTGGAAATGGGCCAGCAATGATTGCTACCTTCATGGCCATCCGGTTACGTCCATCAGCCTATTGCTGTACCATGCTCGCATGTATCACTGTGTGACACATATGAGCAAAGGGGGAATGATGGCAGCCTGTAACAAGGACTGGTACTGGGATTTTTTATATTTTATTTACCATGCTAGCACAGCAGACATGGGAAAATTGACATGATGGCGGCTAACCTCGTACCGAGTTGCAAGTGTGTCTCCAATTCTACTGAGGAAAATGGATGGTACATCCACTGAGCTCTCCCACAAATTCTATTAGCTATTTCCAGCTCTATCTATGAAACCATATCCCCCAGAGATGAGGGTCAAAAGCTCTAGGCACCAACGGAGTGTTTATACAGGGTTTAAGGATTGTGCATATTGTAGAAAACTTTTGTCCTGTTTGTATTAAGTTGGAATGCTAGAGAAAGATGCACAGGGGGACACACAGACACTAATTAACTTAATGTGACGCTGCAGTTCTGAGCAGCCAGGCTAACAAAAGGTTTTTCGCGCCACAACGACAAAAGAACATCTGTTTCTGAAATTCTCTCCGATCCTACTTAGTTTTTTTTCCACGACACACACGTTGGACAACTCTGTGTAAAAATGTACTTCCTGATATCAGTGCAAAATTGACCTTGATCCAATTACCCTTTATCTTGGGTAAGGGTAATTACCCTTGAACTACCATTTATCTGCCTTTATCTGCTGTCCAAATTAAACCTGGAAAATCTCATGTAGTTCATTTTGTTAATCATTTTTATGAATTTAAAAACTTCAATCAAATGCTTTTTGTTGAACCTGAATGGATTAAGTGTCTTAAGGCTTTCCTTACAGTTTTATATTTTGTGCCTGGCACCAATTAAGTTGTCTTTCTTTGTACTTTTTCAAGAATGGGCATGTAACACTTGGAAGCAAATAGGGGGTTTTAGCACCTGCAGGTCTTAGTCAGGGAATTCCCTGTGGCGGTGCATCCATGTGGGTCAGTGCTACACCGCTTCCCTCCTGTAAAGGATAAATTTGTACTTGCACTGTTAGTCTAGCACAACAAGAAAGGCAAAAAGAACCTCACCTGGAACTGGGAGACTGGGGCCCACTTCTGGAGCTAGGCCTGGGAGTGGAGCTCACAGACGAGCACCATAGACATAGTTGGGCTCACCTCTACGCACAGCATCAGCTCTGGAACCAAACTCCTTGATTGGGGTTGGACTCTCTCCTACTCTGGAGTCACACAGGGAGAAAGGCGCCAGGCAGGGGTGGGGATACTCACCAACCCCCAACTAGGCGCCACTCAATTTTAGATTGTCCCGGTGAACTAGAGGGTTACCTCAATACGACTTTGGGTTGCAGGGAGGAGGACTCTGACTGTTTTGTGTGTATATGCACCAAAGTGGGTGGGGTGCTGGAAAAAGCACCGCCTGGTGACTCCATAGTTCTACTGGGAGACTTCAACGCCCATGTAAGCAATGATGGAGTAACCTGGAGGGGCGTGATTGGGAGTAACGAAGCCCAATCTGAACCTGAGTTGTGTTCTTTTATTGGACTTTTGTACTAGTCATGGACTGTCCATAACAAACACCCTGTTTGAACATAAAGAGGTTCATAAGTGTACCTGGTACCAGAGCACCTTAGGTTGAAGGTTGATGATCAACTTTGTAGTTGCTTTATAGGACCTGAGGTCATATGTTCTGGACACTCGGGTGAAGAGGGCGGGGAAGTGCTGATCTCGACTGGGGATATTGTCAGAAGGTGGAAGGAACACTTTGAGGAACTTCTTAGCCCGACAGATGCACCCGCGGTGGAGGAGGCAGGGCTGGAGTGTTCTGGGGGGTCAGAGCCCATCTCCTTGGTGGAAGTCACTGAGGTAGTTCAGAAGCTGCACAGTGGCAAAGCGCTAGGAGTGGACGAGATCCGCCTGGAAATACTGAAGTCTTCAAAAACGGGGACCAGAAGGTGTGTTCCAACTACCAAGGGATCACACTGCTCAGCCTGGGAAAGTCTATGCAAGGGTGCTGGAAAGGAGGATCCGGCCGATATTTGACGCTTCCACTCTGGCATATGGAGGAGTCCATATGAGGCCATGTATGGCAAGCCTATTACAGTCGGACTTGACGGACTGCAGCTATCCAAATAGATCATCTGTGATGTGACCACAAAGGAACAACTGATGGAGGTGTGTGGTCAGTCTGACCTCGGAGGGTACGATGTGGAGGTTAGGGAGCAAGCAGTTGATAGTCTCTGCTTGACATGCATGTCCTGTCAGCAGGCAGCCTCAGGAGCATGCAAGTGTGCAATCTGTGGTCTGGTCTGTCATACTATCCAACCCTGCAGCAATTCCATGGGTGACGAGGAAGGGCCACCTGTGATGTGCTCTCACTGCCAGACTGCTCAGAATCGACGAGAGCAACAGAGAGTAGCTAAGAGGAAGCAGGAGGACCAAACACAGAGGAAGAAGGAGCTCTCTGCCAAGCACTTCAATAGGACTGAGGTTAGCCAGAGTCTCAGTTCCAGAGCTGGATCGTGGGAAGACAGATCCCCGTAACGTCCTGGCTGTCGTGCTCGAGGATGGATGTAACAGACTGGGGACAAAGAATGGAGTCCTCAAGGAAATGTATGCCTGGAACCAGTTTGACCCTTGCGTTGAGTCATTCCCAAGTATTGCGGAGGTTCCCACAGACAAGGAGGTTTCATTGCGGCAGACAGCAGCAGTTCTATCTGATGCGAATAGCTAAGGCTTCCAGAGCACAAACAAGTGCAATTGTAATAGAAGAGGTCTGCTCTGTAATAGCAAACCCATGGAAGCACCTGTTGTAATAAGTAGACATGTAGCCTAGTAGCCTGTTAATCTTCTACTTTTATATATATATATATATATATATATATATATATAGTCTACTGTACATATAGGCAAACAAAATCTAATGCACTTGTTGATGGGAAGATGACATGGAAGATCAATGATCTGTTAATTACTTTTCACATTCACTGTTGTTTCATTCAGACAAGCTTTAGGCCTGCTCTTTGAATTATAGCCTATTATAGAATATTAAGCTACAGGCAACTTATTATTACATGAATTCCATTATTCTATATTCATTTCAATGCATTTCAGAATTATTTCACATGTGAAACTAATAATTGTTTATTATGAGTACCTAATTAACTCATAGTGAAATCTTTTAGGGTCAGGGTCAAAGGTCAGCTACGAGGTGGTTACTCCCACCAAGACTGGTGGTTACTCCCACCAGTCTTCCTCACCATTGCCCTGGTCTTCCTCACCACTGTCCTGTGCTTCCTCATCACTGCCCTCCATCTCACACTCACTACATGAGGAATACCCTGATGGAATGTTTTGTCTTCTATCATACAATCCTGCTACTTCTGCAGCACTTCACATTATGCCCTGCAATAATATGCAGAACATGCAGACATTTGGAGCTGACATCTCACCTGTACATATTGTTTCCCATAGGAAAACATTGAACATTAAAATAAACATTTTATCCCAGGGAAACCACCTGTTTTTCTCTATAAAATCAATATACGTACATTTATTCTAAAAATTATTTTTTGGTAATAACAATTCTTCAACGTGTTATCTAGAATAAACAATCATAGAAATGTCAAGAAAACAAACCTGCACCAAATGGTAACCTGATTTTACAGACCAGTCGAAAAATACATGTGGACCCAACTTCAAAGATGAACTACAGATAGTGCAATGCTTCCAGTGATGTTTCTTGTATATTCCTAGTAGTAAGGATAAATTGGTTTTAGGAGCAAGCCATGAATACTGTATGTGGTTTCTCCCAGTAACCACACCCCTTCAAAGAGTTCATAGACTTAATAGACTTGTGCATATGAATTGATTGTGTTTAATAAAATCAGACTTCATAAATATCCCCCCTTTCAATCAAAGAAAGTTTGGCGCCCTTGGCGTGCAATTGTTACGGCCACGGCTGCAACTTTGTTTATTTTTATGTTTCCTCGCGTTTTTCCCTTCCCTTTTCCCTGTGTTCCTGTTCTCCCTGTTGTGTTTGTCTGTGTGTGATGTGGGTGCGGCTTCCTGCATTCTCTGGCTCCCTCCTTGATTACAACAAATCTGCGACACCTGCGCTGTCTACTCACCTGCCATCAATTATTATCAGCCCTGCAGTGTATATCAACCCCGGTTTCTCCTTCATTCCTCGTCAGATCGTTTTCTTCTCGCCTGTCTGTTTTGTTCGTTTATTCGTTTGCCATCCTGCCTGCCTGCCCACGAACCAGCCAGCCCACTTCCTTGCCTGCCAGCTTACCTGCCTCCAAGCCAGCTTCCCTATCTGCCAGTCAGCTTCCCTGCCCTGCCTACAAGCCAGCTTCCCTGCGTGCCTGCCTACAAGCCAGCTTCCCTGCTTGCCTCCTTCGTCTGCCCTCACCACTGTTCCCCTGTGCCAGTCATCGTGTATATATATAATAAATACCCTCACCTTATCTCATCCTCTGTGCCAGTGTCCTGCGTTTGGGTCCAGCCCGTGTATCAATCGTAACAGCAATATGCACATTGTTTTGGTTGACATTGGTTGCCTTGCTATTTGGTATTGGCTATTGGTCGCGTACCCACTCAATTAGATTGACACATTATTAGGCTACTGTTCCTCATTGCAAGCGGGATTTGTTTGAGTTTGCAAACACAAACACATCATAAACTTAAGTTATGATTTTTCTATGTCCTTTTCACATTTCAGACCGATGTGTTTTTCTTCTTCTCTCTACTACCACCCACCATAAACATGTGGTTCATATGCAGCATTATTTGACCTAACCAGAGTGCCACAAATACTCTGAAGTAGCCAAAGATCAGCAAATATTAGGAGGCAACACTGCCACTGATTAAATAAAAAAACTGTGAGCGTAGCTCTATCCACGTCTAAGCTAACTAACGAGCTGCCTATCCTAGCTTACTGTCAGATGCTCAAAGAAATGACAATGTGTCAGTTTAATACTGCAACATGTGACAACCACGGGAACATCAAAGGATTGAGGAATGTATGTGTATACATTCCCCATTTTTCCCCATTTACCATAACATATATATATTCCAATTTTGTCTAACATGCAATAAAGCTCATTACCTGTATTTGAAAAAAAATCTATTTGATCATCTTAATCAAGGGGGTAAATAATTTTAGTGTTGACTCTATATTCTAATAGCGCAGTGTTTAATGGAGAAACTCCAACACGTTTCCAAATTTGGCCCCTTACCCCACCAAAGCCACTTTTACTGAGGTTGTGATGTCAGTTAATAAACAGTTTGGTTCATTAACTGATTCTGATTTCATAGCTATGGTACATCTCTCATCTCATCTCATCTCATCTTCAGCCGCTTATTCCTAGTTAGGGTCGCGGGGGGGCTGGAGCCTATCGCAGGGCACTACATACACCATTCACTCACACACTCATACCTACGGGCAATTTAGACTCTCCAATTAGCCTAACGTGCATGTCTTTGGACTGTGGGAAGAAACCGGAGTACCCGGAGGAAACCCACACGGACACGGGGAGAACATGCAAACTCCACACAGAAAGGCCTGGATTCGAACCCGAGACCTTCTTGCTGTGAGGCGACAGTGCTATCCACTGCACCACCGTGCCGCCTAACTATGGTACATGTAAGGTATAATTCACAATGACGCATATAGTTATTTTTATATATTGCACAACTGCTTGGAGGTCAAGTCAAGGGCCCTCAACTGCCATAGAAGTGCAATATATCTGAATAAGAGCACAGCTTTGACTTATGGTGCATCTACTTACCACTACAAATTTAATATTTACCACTACAAATAATATATTTTGAATTAAAAGTTTAGTCAATTATGTTATATGTTGATGCTCAGATGACTGGTGATAATGATTGCTAGGTCTGGAGGTAAATAATTCATATCCAGCAAAGAAGGTCATATTATAATGCTTAATGCAATGCCCTTTTGAACACTGTCTCACAATGAACAGTAACAGTCCAGTCATATTTGAGAAAATGGTCCAGTGCACTGCACTCAGATAAGAGGGTCATTGGACTGTCATGGGCACTATACTGTAGGTGGCACAGCTCAGCTGTGCTCTGTATGAAATGCTTAAGATGGCCTCCATTTCTTATGGGAAGGCTTCCCATTATCTGGCTCCTATGCACAGAGGCAAAATAAATGGTTTCATCAATATTCCTGCATAATTCTGATGGATGTCCTCTTTCAATTTCCTTGTAATTTAAAAAAACTGTTATCTTCATTGTATTTACATAAATAATGCATTCTGAAAGCAACAGAGAGCAATTCTTGAATATATATTTCTGAAAAAGGTTGTGTGGCTGAAACCAGTAACACCCCTGAATTATTATTATCATATTATATTTTGCAATTCCAGCCAATAGGCAACTGTTTCTTCATATACTTTAAGTTTGTGACTATTTTTCATTTAAATATTTCAAATTAAAACTTGGAAATCAGATATGTATTCCAAAACCCTTAATTGAGATCTCATTCAATATGAACCCCTGCCAACACATGCTGTTCTCAGTGTTTATACGGCATTCTTTGAATATTGTCGGGTTGGTACAGCTCAACGATGTTTAGAATATGATATTCTGATAATAAACACCGTTCTTTATACATATGTATAGAATTATACATACACAATACCCCAAGTCAAAATAGACCAAAATAAAGTGAAAATAATAGTTGTAGAGTAATACCCGTTTCGTCGGTTCATTGTTTGGCCCATTCCGGTATATTTGCAACAATACCGCTGTGATTTATGTTTTTCAAAACCGATTGTCGCAATGACATCGTGCATAAAGTGTACATATATTTATCAATCAAGTCATCATAAGTAGTTAATCATCCACCTGCATAGTGGAAATAAACACGTGCATATCGCTTCACCTCGTATTATTATTGTATCGACATGCCGTACAGGAGTTATACGAAAGGGTCTCCTAATGAGACAGACATGGATATATATATATTTTTTTTTTTAAACGTATGGCTCAAATTTACAAATTCTATCAACAATCGTCCACAATCAATCACTGTAGGCGAATCAGTGATTAGTTGCTGCAAAGCGGCCACACAAAAATGACAATATAACATAAAAACAAATCGGGTAAACGGTACAGCAAAAATTGGCAATTGACAGTAGGTGCAGTGTCAGCATGTGGCTAGTAATAAGGCGGCCTACATTTACGAAACGTTTGGACATTGCATTGTATGGTTTATATAAAATATAGCTAGATAGAATAATCTGCTCCACCACAACCGTACTCAAATTCACCCAAATGTACCGAATAACGCTAGGGTAGAATCATGAGGTGAAGGACCATACAGATTATGAGACACTAGGACGTATTACGGTCTTTTTCCCATCTGCACTATTCTCACAAAACTCCTGGAAGACTGGACAATTGGCTAGACTGTTACTGTTAGAAAACGGGAATTAGCAATGTAAAGATTCTGATACCTTTACGTGCTTACAGATTCAATAAACCAAATTCTCTCCCTCAAAAAACATCATGCAACATGCCGTCATATAGCGAAATAACATTTTTTAAATTGAATTCAATTGCACTTCACATTTTCCGGTCTCTGTTCCAGAGTCACCTTGGGAAATGAACTACGCGCGATGGCGTAAATTAAAAAAAATCTATGGTGAGAGCGAACGGCATTTGACTTCCAATCTGCACCCCACGTGACTTTGTAAGGTTTACAGCACTGCCATCGCTTTCTTTCTGTTCCTATCCATCGGGTAGTGGTCTGTCATCTGCAAATGAATGAAAGTTTTTTAATTCTCCAGGGGTATTCTAGTGGTGGGGCACTTGATCACAGATTATGTAGTCTGTATGGCATCGTTTTATAGTTTAAACGAGTCCAATAGCCTATGCCATGTAGGCTATGCACGGTGATACAGTCACAGAGTCCTATGTATCCAGTCTCCCCCTAATGTACCCCCATTATGTATAGGCGAATTTACATGTTCTAAGATTTATTTTATACTTGAGTGTCGGCTTGGCGAACTTAAAATGTCGGGGATTTAGCCTACTAGCCAACCTGGGCTACATAAGTACAAGTATATTGTATCAGCACTGGGAGAGATTACTAATTGTGCTTAATTTTTTACAATAAATATCGAAAATATCGATGTTTACTGAGTTGTTTTTCTTCTGTGCGCTGTCCTTACCTTTTGCTGTCGCCTCGCCATATCGGTCGGCTGCTTTGCGTTAAAAGGGTAGGCAATGCAGCGCATCACAAAGACATAGAGCTGTAGCTTCTTCTTTCGTTCCTCTTCCTCTCTCTGCATTTTTTCAACTTCCTCCTTTTCCTGATCGCTCACTGCCGAGGGGCTCGGGCTGGACGGTCGGGCACTGCTGCTCCGGTTGCTGGGCTGCAGCCCACCGGAGCTCTCGCTCGTCCGGCTCGGCGAGATGCGAGGCCCGGCCTGAGGTACCATAACCTCTTTGCTTTCTTCCTCGACTATCCCATCTGATTCTTCCTCGCTGGACGATGGGTCCAACATTTCGTTATATAGATTGTCTAGTTACACAGCAAAATATAGAAATGGACGATTTCAGAGCCGCGAAACGTGTGCTACATAAAACACTAGCGAAAAAACTGGAAAGTATATCAATTTTGCTGAAATATAAGGATGCGATGAAGCAGGACGGCTGATGCTGAGAGAATACGATTAAGCTGCTCGCACAGAAAGAGCAAGCTGCCCCTCCCGAACGAGAGTGTTTTCTCTGTTTTAACTCACCAGTCACCGCTAGCGATCTGTGGCAAGGAAGTGGAAGAGGGGAGGGGGATGTAGCAAAGCAAGGATGAGTGAAAGAGGCGCTGTCAATGAAAAGCGCGATCGAAGGCCACTTCCTGCCAGGCAGCGTTCGAGACCGAGAGGCACGGGGAGCTGACCAGGGTGCTGAATCGAATTATCCGTTAGAAGAGCATTGGCGTGAACAGAAGGAAGGATGTGGATAAACTCTCCTACACGTTCACAAAATGTAACTCGAAGTGCACATAATAGCGTAGCGTTTTACCGAACAGATTATTGAATGCTACTGATTGCCTATATTAACTCAATGTTCTAATTATACAGCATTAGCTTAAACCAAAATACAGAATATGTACAATCAGACCGGTATAATTATGTAACATCATTTAAAAGGCCTCTATATTTCAGAGACACCACAGGACACATTTACCATTTTGTGTTTCATGTTAAAAATACACACAAATAAAATATTTCCACTGAAAAAGGCCATCTCTTGCGACAAACTGAATTTCTCGAATTTTCGAGCTCGGCTCGAAATACAAAGAAATTGAAACAGAACGAACCACTTCAGTTATGAACAAAACATAAATGAACAAAACATGCACAGCCAACATTGACTATCAAGAATCCTTGTTGCTGTTAATTATCCTTCAAATGTATTCTCAACCTTTGCAAATAAAGGCCGCAAAATGTGTTACATAAATTATCAGCCACATCAGGATCATCTACAGCCAGAATTAATTAATTAATTGTGATTTGGTGGTCCCCTCCATGTTTCACTGTGAGGCAGGGAAATAGGACAGCAATTGTTGCAATTGTTTCTCTAGATGTATTGTGTTACTCTGTAGTGTGGGTCGAGGATGGAAGAGCCACCCGCAGATGTCACGAATATCTAAAAGCTAACTACGAGTAGTCAGCCACTAAGTCTGCGAACAGATCAGGGAGCAGGGGAAAAAATGGATGGACAAAGAAAAGGAAACTCCGGGCATAAAGTCCACGGAAAATAATAATAAAACAGAAAACAACCCAAAGGGCGAGAACTCTTCAACGAAGAGGTAAGAAACTCAAATGATTTTAGAGACTTTAGCTCTGGGAGTTTTAAACCCAAAAAACAAAGAATGAATCTCGAAAAGGAAACGCCACCGGAGTGACGAGCAATAAACCTATAGCTAGGAAGGAAATAATCCTCCTAAAAAGGCAACCACAGAGTGGTAACGCTGACCCTTTTAAATGAGATGCTAAATAGTACCTTCTCTCTTTAACTGAGAGACCACAGGGTGGAAAACTAATACCTAGTTCTTAGTACCGGCTAGAGCGTAACAATGGTTTACACAGAAGCGTTTGTATGAGGAAAACGCAGACCTTAAATAGTAGGTGGAATAAACACTGATAATCCACAGCTGGCCGTGATTGGAAAATACACCGACAAAAGACCATGTAAGGAAAATGGAAATGACAATGATTCCTCACACAAAACAAAAGAAAACAGACCATCACATGGTCAAGCGCCCTCCAGCGGCTGAACAAGGTAAAACCGTGACATACTCTGATTCTGATGCTCTCTATGCTCTCTATATTATGTGTCAGGGAGGTGCCTTATGGTCATCCTGCACAGGCAGACAGAGTGAGGCCAACATTGGTGGGTTTACTGCTCTGTGAGTGAGACCAGGGCACTTGGGTATGTAGCTTTAGTAAGCCACACACCACAACTTCTACCTATAAGCTGGAAATTATGGATCATGGAAAAAATAATTATGGCCCACCGGATTAAAGCGGAGGTCAACATGGTATGATTTGCCATGTTATGATGTTTGATATCGCCACAATTCTCAGCATGAGAGGAGCATATCAATGGTGACCTTGAAAATATATCTTGTGGTAAGTGACCCAAAACAAAAATATAAAAATATAATAGAAGGCTTGAACTGTACCTTCCCCCAAAATGTAAATTATGGGCTAAGAAGGGAGTGAGCCAACGCCCCCTCCAAACATTTAAAGTGTGATTTGTTGGTGGCTCGAGGCAGATTTTTTTCCTGTTCTCTTGGACAATCTGGTTTCAGCTCACACCTCGACTGCATGTGTTTGCATTTTTGGAGAGAGACAAGCTTGGTTTGGTATCATTTTCTTCCATTTCATTTCTTTTGTGATTGTTACATGTCAATTTTATGTTGAGGATTTAGTATTTGTTAAGGTAGTTGAACCTACATCTGTAGAACGGACATTGGATATTTTGTATAACTGTTGTAACTTAATAAACCAGCTGTTAATTTTAATTGAATTGTGAGTTGTATATTTTGATGAAGGTTGATCCACCAGATTGCTCTGCCTATCAACGAATGTTGTGATTTAATTGATAATTGGTATCCTGTGTAGTAATTATTATATTAAATCAAATAAATATATTTTACATGTAGGATAAGTGAGGGATTTTAACACATAATACCACTTGTGTTAGTATTCTGAACTGAGTGCTGAACATTTGACTGTTAAAGCTGCTGGATTCAGGGAATAGACCATTTTTATTCTAACTTCACTGTTCCAACATATGCCTACCATTGACCCTGAAAATCTATAAAGCACCTTGTTGGTTATATACAAGAAATGTACAAGTTGGATGTCAGCAGTATCAGCTTATGAAAATAAGTGACTTTTACAAAAATATGAATTCCAATCATTGACATTTAGGAACTCTTGTGTTCAATATATCATTATTGTGTCTCTCTATTACAGCAGTTTATTGTTCTAACCCCTCTGGATGTACAGAACAATAAAATGGAAAAATAAATGTGAAGTTACTTAATCAGATGTGTGGACTCCTCCTTGAGCCGCCACCTTACCGCGGTGGAGGGGTTTGCGTGTCCCAATGATCCCAGGAGCTAAGTTGTCGGGGGCTTCATGCCCCTGGTAGGGTCACCCAAGGCAAACAGGTCCTGGGTGAGGGACCTGTGCATCTGACCACGGTAAGAGTATCTTGTTGCGTTCCAGTCCGTGTTGGTTACCCCGCGTTAGACTTCGTGTGTAGTTCTGCGTTCCCTGCCCGTTTGCACCCGTTGAAGGAGCAGGTCTCGTTACTTTGTTAGTCTAATTAGCAGCTTGTTGCTTTTGTTCCACGGTTTATTAGTTGATTACTAGCTTCAGTCGCTGCTTAGAAGATTTAGTTCAAAGTTTGATTGATACTTAGCGTTTCAACCAGTTTTGATTACCAGGCTTAGCACCCGTGTTTGCAGTTGATTAATGTAAGGAATTGGTAATTAGTCTGTATTGTTGTCAGGGGGCATTCGCCACATATAAGCAATCATAGTTGTGGATAGCGGCAGCTTTTCGCGGCAGCCTCACCTTCCTAGCCTCACCGAACGAAGACTCGGCGGACAAAGACAAAGGAGTCTACCTGCAGGAGTCCACCGAGGGGGGCCAGCTAGGGAGTGCTCGCCGCACGGTGAGTATCATAGTTTTGTATCTCCCTATTGTACTACCTCTGCATCTAACACTACATGCTTCCTCCCTATCCCAGTCCATGTCTCCTCTTCTAGATTGCCTAGAAGGAGAGATTCCACCCACACCCGTAATCTGTCCAACCTCATCCACCCTCCTAGATCTCCCGGTGTTGACGTGGTGGTAGCTGGCGGACTATGGAACTGCCAGTCCGCTGTCCGGAAGGCCGATTTCATCTCGGCCCAGGCCTCGCTACTCTCCCTGCAGTTCCTGGCGCTTACGGAGACCTGGATCACTCCGCAAAACACGGCCACCCCTGCTGCTCTCTCCGCCGCCTACACCTTCTCCCACACTCCACGACCCTCAGGTAGAGGTGGAGGGACAGGTATACTGATCTCCCCCCTGTGGAGATTTGGTATTGTTCCTCTTCCTCACTTCTCCCCCTCCTCCTTTGAATTTCATGCTGTCACTGTCACTGTTCCATGTAAACTGCACATCATTGTTCTTTACCGCCCTCCAGGTCCACTGGGGAGTTTCCTAGATGAGATGGATGCCCTACTCAGTGCCTTCCTGAGGATGGCACTCCCGTCTTACTCCTCGGGGACTTCAACCTGCAGCTAGAGTCCTCCCAGGCCTCTGCATTCTCCCCCTGCTTCAGTCCTTTGACTTCACCATGGCTGAATCCCCATCCACCCACAAGGCCGGTAACCAACTGGACCTGGTCTTCACCAGGAACTGTGCCTCACCCAACATTACGGTATCGCCTCTACATGTGTCTGACCATTCCTTTCTGTCTTTCTCCCTCCCCCTCCCCTCTGTCCCTAAACCATCTTCACCTGCTCCCACTGTCCTTGTCCGTCGCAACCTCCGCACTCTCTCACCCGCTGCCCTGTCAGCTACTGTCCTATCTTCCCTTCCCCCTACTGATGCCTTCTCTCAGCTACCTGCTGAAGTAGCATCATCCACCCTACTTTCCTCTCTCTCCTCCTCCTTTGACTTACTCTGTCCTCTATCCGCTAAACCCGCTCGTCTCCGCCCCCCGCCCCTGGCTAACCGATTCCATTCGGGCTAACCGACTGAAGCTGCGTGCGGCAGAAAGGAAATGGAGAAAATCCAAATCCCCTGCAGCTCTGTCTGACTTCCACACACTCCTGGCTTCCTTCTCCGCTAACCTCTCCTCTGCTAAGTCTGCATTCTTCCTTTCTAAGATACAATCCTCTGTTTCCAACCCACGTAAACTCTATGCTACATTTTCCTCTCTCCTCACCCCTCCTCCTCCCCCACCCCCCTCCTCTATAACCGCCGATGACTTCTCATCCTTCTTTCACGAGAAGGTTGAGGTCATTCGCAACTCCTTCCCCCCAACCTCTCCCTCTCCCATCCCGCTACCTAAACCTCCCACTCCTCTGTCCTCCTTCTCACCCCTCCCTGACTCTGACATCCTTCAACTTGTTCTCTCCCACCGTCCCACCACCTGCCCTCTTGATCCCATTCCTTCCCCCTCTTCCAGTCCATTGCTATGGACATCCTCCCCTTTGTCTCTAATGTCATTAACTCCTCTCTGTCCTCTGGCTCTGTCCCCTCCTCCCTCAAATGCGCTCAGGTTGTCCCCCTCCTCAAAAAACCCTCTCTGAATCCTGCTGTCATCTCTAACTACCGACCTGTCTCTCTCCTCCCATTCCTCTCCAAAACGTTAGAGCGGGCTGTCTATAATCAACTGTCTGCTCATCTCTCACAGAACGACCTGCTTGATCCTAACCAATCTGGGTTCAGAGCAGGCCACTCCACAGAGACTGCTCTCCTTGCGGTCACAGAGGCTCTTCACGTCGCTAAGTCCCGATCCCTTAGCTCCGTCCTCCTTCTCCTCGACCTGTCGGCGGCATTCGACACCGTGGACCACCGGATCCTGCTCTCATCTCTCGTCGAGATGGGAATCTCTGGATCTGTGTTGACATGGTTTGAGTCCTACCTGGCTGACCGGTCCTACCAGGTGGCCTGGAGAGGATCCCTCTCCTCTCCCCGCACCCTCTCTACCGGTGTCCCGCAGGGCTCGGTGCTAGGCCCTGTCCTATTTTCTCTGTACACCAAGTCACTTGGTTCTGTTATTTCTGCTCATGGTTTTTCCTATCACTGTTATGCTGATGACACTCAACTGTTTCTCTCCTTTCCTCCATCTGATACCCGGGTCCCGGCACGGATCTCTGCATGCCTGGCTGACATCTCCGCATGGATGTCCACCCACCACCTGAAGCTGAACCTGGGGAAGACAGAGCTGCTCTTCCTCCCAGCGAAGGGCTCCCCGATGATTGATGCGTCAATCACCGTGGAAGGCTCCATAGTGTCTCCGTCCCAGTCTGCCAGGAGTCTTGGGGTAACCCTGGACAACCAGCTGTGCTTCTCGAGCCATATTGCAGCGATCACTCGGACCTGCCGTTTCTCCCTCCACAACATCCGGAGGATCCGACCGTTCCTCACCCAGAGGCCACTCAACTCCTGGTCCAGGCCCTGGTGATCTCACGTCTGGACTACTGCAACTCCTTGCTGGCAGGCCTTCCGGCCTGTGCCATCAAGCCACTGCAACTAGTCCAGAACGCTGCTGCTCGCCTGGTGTTCAACCAGCCGAAGTTCACCCACGTCACCCCTCTACTCTCCTCTCTGCACTGGCTCCCCATCGCAGCACGCATCAGATTCAAGTCACTGGTGCTTGCTTTTCAAGCGGCCAGAGGTACTGCTCCCCCATACCTCCAGTCACTCATCACGCCCTACACCCCGTCCAGACCTCTCCGCTCCGCCTCCGCTGGCAGACTGACTGCCCCATCCCTCCGGGCGCCTGGCAGCCGCTCCTCGCGGTCTCGCCTCTTCTCTGTCCTGGTCCCTCGTTGGTGGAACGACCTCCGCAATTGGTCAGGACTGCGGAATCACTTCAATCTTCCGCAAGAGACTCAAAACCCACCTCTTCAGACTCCACTACCCCTGATCTCTGTCCATCTAGCTAAATTGTCTTCACCACTGTCTACTTGTTCAACACTATACTCTTTAAAAAAAAAAAAAAAAAAAAAAAAAAAAAAAAAAAAAAATGTACATTTTGTAAACATTGTAAAATACCTTTTCCTTCCCGGTGTTACAGGTATGGTACGCAGATGCCTGCAATGATGTCTATTGCTGTATTCCTGCACTGATCTCGTGCGCTAACTGTGATTGCTCCTACCATGTATTGATGCACATCTTGTAAGTCGCTCTGGATAAGAGCGTCTGCTAAATGCTTAAAATGTAAAATGTAAAATGGGACCAGACAAAGCGTGGCTCACAAGACCCCCCATGACGACAAACAAAAATGGAAATACGTTTCCCTCGCCCGGACGCGGGTCACCGGGGCCCCCCCCTGGAGCCAGGCCCGGGGGTAGGGCTCGAGGGCGAGCGCCTGGTGGCCGAGCCTACACCTATGGGGCTCGGCCGGGCACAGCCCGAAGAGGCAACGTAGGACCCCCTTCCCATGGGCTCACCACCCATGGGAGGGGCCAAGGGGGTCGGGTGCAGTGTGAGATGGGCGGCGGCCGAAGGCGGGGGCCTTGGCGGTCCGATCCTCGGCTGCAGAAGCTAGCTCTAGGGACATGGAATGTCACTTCTCTGGCGGGGAAGGAGCCTGAGCTGGTGCGGGAGGTCGAGAGGTTCCGGCTAGATATAGTCGGCCTCGCCTCGACGCATGGCATGGGCTCCGGAACCAGTCTCCTTGAGAGGGGTTGGACTCTCTTCCACTCTGGAGTTGCCCCTGGTGGGAGGCGCCGAGCAGGGGTGGGAATACTTATTGTCCCCCGGCTCGTTGCCTGTACGTTGGGGTTCACCCCGGTAGACGAGAGGGTAGCCTCCCTCCGCCTTCGGGTGGGGGACGGGGTCCTGACTGTTGTTTGTGCTTATGCTCCAAACAGCAGCTCAGAATACCCACCTTTTTGGAGTCCTTGGAGGGGTGTTGGAGAACACTCCTTCCGGGGACTCCCTCGTTTTGCTGGGAGACTTCAATGCTCACGTGGGCAACGATAGTGAGACCTGGAGGGGCGTGATTGGGAGGAACGGCCCCCCCGATCTGAACCAGAATGGTGCTTTGTTGTTGGACTTCTGTGCTTGTCACAGATTGTCCATAACGAACACCATGTTCAAGCATAAGCGTGTCCATATATGCACCTGGCACCAGGACACCCTGGGCCGCAGTTCAATGATCGACTTTGTGGTCGTGTCGTCGGACTTGCGGCCGCATGTCTTGGACACTCGGGTGAAGAGAGGGGCGGAGCTGTCAACTGATCACCACCTGCTGGTGAGTTGGCTCCGATGGTGGGGGAGGATGCCGGTCAGGCCTGGCAGGCCCAAACGTATTGTGAGGGTCTGCTGGGAACGTCTGGCAGAGTCTCCTGTCAGAAGGAGTTTCAACTCCCACCTCCGGGAGAGCTTCAACCATGTCCCAGGGGAGGCGGGGGACATTGAGTCCGAGTGGGCCATGTTCCGTGCCTCTATTGTCGAGGCGGCTGACCGGAGCTGTGGCCGCAAGGTCGTCGGTGCCTGTCGCGGCGGTAATCCCCGAACCCGCTGGTGGACACCGGCAGTGAAGGATGCCGTCAAGCTGAAGAAGGAGTCCTATCGGACCTTTTTAGCCTGTGGGACTCCGGAGGCAGCAGATGGGTATCGGCGAGCCAAGCGGAGCGCGGCTTCGGCGGTCGCTGAGGCAAAAACTCGGGCATGGGAGGAGCTCGGTGAGGCCATGGAGAACGACTTCCGAACGGCTTCGAGGAGGTTCTGGACCACCATCCGGCGTCTCAGGGGGGGAAAGCAGTGCACTGTCAACACTGTGTACAGTGGGGATGGGGCGCTGCTGACCTCGACTCGGACGTTGTGGGTCGGTGGAGGAATACTTCGAAGACCTCCTCAATCCCACCGACACGCCTTCCAGCGAGGAAGCAGGGTCTGGGGACTCGGGGGTGGGCTCTCCTATCTCTGGGGCTGAGGTCGCCACGGTGGTTAAAAAGCTCCGTGGTGGCAGGGCCTCGGGGGTGGATGAGATCCGCCCGGAGTCCCTCAAGGCTCTGGATGTTGTGGGGCTGTCTTGGTTGACACGACTCTGCAGCATCGCGTGGACATCGGGGGCAGTGCCTCTGGACTGGCAGACCGGGGTGGTGGTCCCCTCTTCAAGAAAGGGGACCGGAGGGTGTGTTCCAACTACAGGGGGATCACACTCCTCAGCCTCCCTGGTAAGGTCTATTCAGGGGTTCTGGAGAGGAGGGTCCGTCGGATGGTTGAACCTCGGATTCAGGAGGAGCAATGTGGTTTTCGTCCTGGTCGCGGAACTGTGGACCAGCTCTACACCCTCCGCAGGGTCCTGGAGGGTGCATGGGAGTTTGCCCAACCAGTCTACACATGTTTTGTGGACTTGGAGAAGGCTTTCGACCGTGTCCCTAGGGGAGTCTTATGGGGGGTGCTCCGGGAGTATGGGGTACCGGACCCCTTGATACGGGCCATTCGGTCCCTGTACGACCGGTGCCAGAGCTTGGTCCGCATTGCTGGCAGTAAGTCGGACTTGTTCCCGGTGAGGGTTGGACTCCGCCAGGGCTGCCCTTTGTCACCGGTTCTGTTCATAACCTTTATGGACAGAATATCTAGGCGCAGCCGGGCGTTGAGGGGGTCCGGTTCGGTGGCCTGAGGATTGGGTCACTGCTCTTTGCAGATGATGTGGTCCTGTTGGCTTCATCGGGCCGTGACCTCCAGCTCTCGCTGGAGCAGTTCGCAGCCGAGTGTGAAGCGGCTGGGATGAGAATCAGCACCTCCAAATCCGAGACCATGGTTCTCAGCCGGAAAAAGGTGGAGTGCACTCTCCGGGTCGGGGAGGAGATCCTGCCCCAAGTGGAGGAGTTTAAATACCTCGGGGTCTTGTTCACGAGTGAGGGAAGGATGGAGCGGGAGATCGACAGGCGGATTGGTGCGGCGTCGGCAGTGATGCAGACGCTGCATCGGTCTGTCGTGGTAAAGAGGGAGCTGAGCCTAAAGGCAAAGCTCTCGATTTACCGGTCGATCTATGTTCCTACCCTCACCTATGGTCACGAGTTGTGGGTAGTGACCGAAAGAACGAGATCGCGAATACAAGCAGCTGAAATGAGTTTCCTCCGCAGGGCGTCTGGGCTCTCCCTTAGAGATAGGGTGAGGAGCTCGGTCATCCGGGAGGGGCTCAGAGTAGAGCCGCTGCTCCTCCACGTTGAGAGGAGCCAGATGAGGTGGCTCGGGCATCTGGTTAGGATGCCTCCTGGACGCCTCCCTGGTGAGGTGTTCCGGGCACGTCCCACCGGGAGGAGGCCCCGGGGAAGACCCAGGACACGCTGGAGAGACTATGTCTCTCGGCTGGCCTGGGAACGCCGGGATTCCCGGAAGAGCTGGACGAAGTGGCCGGGGAGAGGGAAGTCTGGGTCTCCCTGCTTAGGACGCTGCCCCCGCGACCCGACCCGGAGAAGCGGTAGAAGATGGATGGATGGATGGATGGATGTGTGGCCAGTACGGCCTGTATGCACCGTAGTGTAGAACCTTCCAATGTCTGTAATTCTACAGGAGGACATCACTCTTTCATGAGAAAGTCAATCAACCCTAATTTATTTTATATAAGTGGAAATGTCTTAGGAGTCATTACAGAATTTGCCATACATGTTCCAGGATTTCCCATAAATGCGGTTCAGATCTGGTGACTGAGAAGGCCCCAGCATATTGATAACATCAGTGTAATGTTCTTGAAAGCAATGCTCTGTGGGCTGGAGCATTGTCCTCTCTGCAGGAAAGAAATGTTAGGTGATGATAATCACTCAGTACCATTAAGTAACTACTGGCATCAACCTTGCCTTCTAAGAGTATGAGTGCACCCAAAAACTATGCGAGAAAAATAACAGAACCACCAGAAACATTCGCTGCTGGAATATTGTTGTGTTTCCATTTTTATGCACTACCTGTATACATAATTGTGGAAGGCATCAGTCTAGGCAGGGGAATGGCCACGCCTACTGGCAGGGCAGCTAGGGCACACAGCTGTGCAGTATTATCGAAATGTACCTGTGTGCTTAAAACTGCTCTGCACTCTTAAGGAAGCTGAATACTGGCAAGAGAGAACTAGTGTTTTCCCGAAAGGAGCTTTTTCTTCAGTTTGTTATTAACACATTTTAGCTACTGTGATCTAGTAAGCTCCATGTGATAGCTTGCTAGCACTGCAATCAATTAACTTAGTCTACTAGCAAGCTAATTCTAGCTAGCAGTATCTACAAACACACACTGGATGCATTTTCAAAATGGTTAAGTGTGTGGTACCAAGTTGTGATGAACATGATATGAGAGATGTCTGTAAGTTTACTATACAAAAAGGAGATTAAAAGGAGATGTATTTCTATTGTTGGGGTTAAATTATGGAACAATGCTAATATAAATTTAAGAATGTGTAATTTGCTTTTGGTTTTCAAAAGAATGGCTTATAAAGCTATTTTTGAGGGTTACAAGTGTAAATGATTTTCTTTTACTTTATTTTTTCTTTTCTTGTATTATTTTTTGGAGGGTAGCTTAAATTGATAAGTATGTATACAGTATATAAGCATTATGCTTCTGCCTATACCTTTTCAGTCACTACCTTGTTTATATTGTCCGGACTGTTTATATTTATTGTATTGTGTGATGACTGAATAAAGACACTACTAAAGACCAGTAAAGACTAAAGCATAGCCAATTTGAAAATTAATCCAAGCCAAATGGGCAAGCTAGCTTTTTTTAATGATGAGATTTATTTATTTATGTATTTATCATTCATCTATCCAGGAGAAAAACCTCATTTAGATTGGCATCTCTCTTTTCAAGGGCTGACCTGACTAAGACAGAAAAATACAAATACAGAAACGTACACAACACACTATAAAAAATTACAGTACTGTGAAACAGTGACATTAAAATAAACCTATTAATCATCATGTAGTCTTACATGAAAACACCCTCAGTTCTTGTTCTGTGAATTTAAAATCAGCTTAAGGTATTAACAGGCCCAATGCTGCATGTTTGCAAACTAGTACATAGGTTTGCTAGCTAGATAGGTGTGGATTGCCATCCAGATAATTATTTTGTTACTTTGTGTGACACTGGGACACTGCTAAGTCTGCATTTTTCCCTCTGCTAAGTCTGCATTTTTCCTTTCCAAGATTCAACCTTCTGTTTCTAATCCTCGAAAACTCTACTATACGTTTTCTTCTCTCCTCATCCCTCCTCCTCCCCCACCCCCCTCCTCTCTAACCGCCGATGACTCGGACATCCTTCAACTTGTTCACTCCTGTTACAGATAGAAATAAACATGCGTTGCAATAACAAGGCGTACAATATCGGACGTAACAATAAGCCACTTAATCAATAACCACAACCCGTAAGGAGTACCAGTGAAACAGTGGTATAGAAAGATTAAACATATATTTATTCATATGTATACATTTAATGATTGTTCTCTCTATCTATAACATGAAAGTCGTTTAAAAGATAGAAGCAGGTTACAAGGTCTCACCGGGCAGCCAGCTAGCGGTTCCAGACCCTCAAAGATGACAGGGGAGTTCTTCTCCTCGGAGTTACCAAAATGTATTACGAATAGCAATAATAATTAATTAGCAGCTAGACCAGGGGTGTCAAACTCATTCCATCGTGGGCCGAGTGTGTGCAGGTTTTTGTTGCAACCAGTGCACAACACCAGGTGATTTCAATTAGTTCCCCTCCTTGGTTGAAGAAGTGAGCTAATTAGTGAAATCACCTGGTGTAGTGCACTGGTTGCAACAAAAACCTGCATACACTCGGCCCACGATGGAATGAGTTTGACACCCCTGAGCTAGACGGTCAATCAGAATAACGCATTCACCAAGCTGTAATTAACAATGTTGTAAAGGGAACTGGTGGCATTCAGGTGGCAATCACTATATATTGTACCGCATCTTTTTAACCCCCTGAGGTACGTGCTTAGCTCAGAGAAGCTTTGTCATTTTGGCGTGGTCTGATATTTATCTCAATTTCATCAGCTTAACACACACTTAATCCAAAGTGTTTGATATTTTTATTTGAAGGACAATCACAGCTACATTTATATGCCATCAATAGTTTGGTCAGTATCATATGCAGCTTGTAAATAGATCTACAAACACACAAGTTATAAAGAGTAAATTTTTCTGCCGTCACAAAAGTTGTGAAAGCACACACTAAACTATAGTGACAAATTGTTTTGCCAATATGCGTTTGTTCATCAAGGTCTTGGTTATGTAAGGATGTCAAAATAGTTTAGCACATCTGAGATCTAAATAGCTAAAAACCTGTTTTTATCAGAACTGGTCAAATTTATTTCAGGCTGGGGGAGGGCTATATGCTAATTTCCTGAATATTCATGATCCACACCTAAGGCTTGTCCACACCTGTAAGATCTGTCAGATGGGCCATCTCTCTCTCAAAGGCCATCAGACAAAGAGAAAAGCCATCAGAGTAAGCAATAGTCAGTGAGCCATGCAGAAAAATTAAAACATGGTGAGACAATCTGTTCTTTCACAGTCTTTGGTGCCACTTCTCAAAACAGTTTCTGGTCAACTGTAGACACAAGGGAACATCACAAACCTTGCACTCCTATGGAGTGCACTGTTGTTTCCCCGACATCTTGCAGAGTACGCATTTCTTGCGACCAACAGAATCCAGTTTGTCAACATCCAGAGTCTGTTTGGCAGTGGGCACAGGCACATGATCAAAAGTAGCCCGTTTTCTGGGTTTAAGATATTTATTTATCGTTAAACGTCTGTAGGAAAACGAAAGCAAAATCCGTGTCTACGAAGACACGGAAAGACATAAACAAAACAAACCAAAATAACCAACGATCAGGAACAAACAAAGCAAAGTAAAACGGTAAATCCAAAACGTATCCAAAAACTCGGTATAAACTAAACGCTGGGAATCTAAATCTAAACAACAAGCAGACGAACAAACAAGTTCTCCAGAGGCAAGAAACATTAATCACAATAGGCACTATCAAGCTAAGCCAGATAATGTCCAAGCGCCGAAACAGAGAATGCCAGCTGGTTAAATATCCTCCCGTTAATTATTCGCAGTAGCTCGCAATGATTCTGATTGTTTACGTATAGCGTCACAAGACGCGGAATTCATATATTTTCACGAGTATTTTAAAACATGGGAAATAAAATAAATATCAGCATACACCGTCTGTTGCTGGCAGATCGCAACCGTAAACACAGACAAGATGCTAGGCTATATAATGTCGGGACATTGTATGTTGTTTACATGGCGATTTCACACATGGCCCAATGCCCCTCCCTGAAACTAGCACCTAGTTACCATGTCAATAGAAGGGGGACGGTACTTCCAGGTGAAACAGAGAGTGAAAGGCAAGGTTTACTTTTGGTCTAATTAACCTAATAAAAAAAATCCCATATTATTTGCCAGTGCTCAAATCGGAAAGTCGCGATTCTAAGGTTTCTAATGTTTTTCCCGCGTGTGTATGATAAAATATTGCGAAGTTAGAAATAGTAATATACTTGTATTGCTGCTGGGATCGTCGGCGATCCCGTCAACCTCAGGGGGTTAAAAACCGCTGCTCCTGGCGACCATCGTCAACATCCGCACAACATGTCCCCTCAGTGATGTAGCCAAGCGATGTCCAGCCGCATCTTGTCTCGTCACGTTGACTGGAGGGTTCCCCTGGAAACCACGTGTGTCCTCAAGCAGCTCCCAGCAGGGCAGTGACGTCATCTCCACCTAAAGGGGAGAAACAAAGGAAACACAGCAGCATGCAAAGCCAAAAGGAAACATGAAGCAGTGCTAATACAAAGCAAAGGGACGTAACACTCCCACTGTCCCACTACCTGCCCACTCAATCCCATTCCTTCCCCCCTCTTCCAGTCCATTGCTATGGACATCCTCCCCTTTGTCTCCAATTATATCAACTCCTCTCTTTCCTCTGGCTCTGTCCCCTCTTCCCATTCCTCTCCAAAACACTAGAGCGGGCTGTCTATAACCAACTGTCTGCTCATCTCCTACAGAATGACCTGCTGGATCCTAAACAATCTGCGTTCAAGGCAGGCCACTCCACAGAGACTGCTCTCCTTGCGGTCACTGAGGCTGTTCACGTGGCTAAGTCCCAATCCCTTAGCTCCGTCCTCCTCCTCCTCGACCTGTCAACTGCATTTGACACCGTGGACCACCAGATCCTGCTCTCATCTCTCATCGAGAAGGGAATCTCTGGATCTGCATTGACATGGTTCAAGTCCTACCTGGCTGACCGGTCCTACCAGATGGCCAGGAGAGGATCCCTCGCCTCTCCCCACACCCTCTCTACCAGAGTCCCGCAGGGCTCGGTGCTAGGCACCGTCCTATTCTCCCTGTACACCAAGTCACTTGGTTCTGTTATCTCTGCTCACGGTTTTTCCTATCACTGTTATGCCGATGACACTCAACTCTTTCTATCCTTCTCTCCATCTGAGACCCAGGTCCCGGCACAGATCTCTGCATGCCTGGCCGACATCTCTGAATGGATGTCCACCCACCACCTGAAGCTGAACCTGGGGAAGACTAAGCTGCTCTTCCTACCAGCGAAGGGCTCCCCGATGATTAATGCGTCAATCACCATGGAAGGCTCCATAGTGTCTTCGTCCCAGTCTGCCAGGAGTCTTGGAGTGACCCTGGACAACCAACTGTGCTTCTCGGGCCACATTGCAGTGATCACTTGAAATTGCCGATTCTCCCTCCACAACATGCGGAGGATCCGACCATTCCTCACCCAAGAGGCCACACAACTCCTGGTCCAGGCCCTGGTGATCTCACAACTGGACTACTGCAATTCCTTTCTGGCAGGCCTACCGGCCTGTGCCATCAAACCACTGAAACTAGTCCAGAATGCTGCCGCACGTTTGGTGTTCAAGCAAGGTTCACCCACATCACCCCTCTACTCTCCTCTCTGCACTGGCTCCCCATCGCAGCACGCATCGGATTCAAATCACTGGTGTTTTCTTTTCAAGCGGCTAGAGGTACTGCTCCTCCATACCTCCAGTCACTCATCACTCCCTACACCCCAACCAGACCCCTCCGCTCCGCCTCCTCTGGCAAACTAACTGTCCCACCCCTCCGGGCGCCTGGCAGCCGCTCCTCGGGGTCTCGCCTCTTCTCTGTCCTGACCCCTCGGTGGTGGAATGACCTTCTGCAATCAGTCAGCACCGCGGAATCACTTGCGATCTTCCGAAAGAGACTCAAAACCCACCTTTTCAGACTCCAATTGTCATCATCACTGCCTTATTACTATGATTGTTCCTAACATGTATTTATGCACATCTTGTAAGTCGCTCTGGATAAGAGCGTCTGCTAAATGCTTAAAATGTAATGTAAGGAGAGGTGGAGGGAGGGGTAGAGAGGGCTGCGCCTCCCTTTTGGCTGCTGTCAGGTGTTCCTGTTCCCTCCCACAGCAGCGGCCTCACTTACAGGCAGGCTCACCTAAGGCTAATGAGCAATTAACTCAGCTGTGAGCCATTGCCTTCGTTAGGCCATTAGAAAAGCACAGCATGCCATGCCTGATAGGAGAGGTTTTTGGGCTTGGAGGCAAAAGTGCGGGTTTTTGTTGCTGTTTCCCTCTAATCCATAATTTTTTGAATTAAATGCTTTATCTTCGTGTTTTGTTTGAATTGTTTAAAAGGTAATAATAATAATAAATAATAAATAATAATAACAAATCAGAACTCAATCTCAATCAGTCTTTCATCCACTCACCACCTGGCATGGTGGCCACCCCTGCCACCTTGCTACGCTTTGATATTAACTTACACTAGAGGTTGATGGGGTTGATTAATTTACACTAGAGGTTCAGGTCATCCTCTTCTAAACTGTTTTAATTTGTATCAAATCAAATCAAGTAAAATTTATTTGTATAGCACTTTTCACAAATGCATTGTCACAAAACACGTAATAAAAGGGAACCCAGGCCTAGACCCCCCCCCCAAAAGCAAACCTAAGGCAATAGTGGCAAGGAAAATCTCCCTTTATAGGGAGAAACCTTGGGAGGAACCAGACTAAAGGGGGGGGAGCCCATCCTCTTCTGGTCAGCACAGGGTGTGTCCAAAAAATATTGTATCATGGTCAATCCAAAGGTGAAGCTGGGCTGGCTGACTTTGCGTCTCTGAGTTAGGTAGTCAGTGGGGGGGCGGGGTGAGGTTAAACCATGTGAAGGGAGTCCAGATCCCAGGATTTGGGTAAGCGTGGGAGGACCGTCAGGCAAACGGTACCGCAGTCTCCAGGCCAGGACCAGTAGGCTCAGAGACAGCTTCTTCCACCAAGCTATCAGGCTACTGAACTCTGGCCACTAGCCTAGCTAGCCCAACTGCCAATATTGCACATCCAGGTGGGCTGAGCACAGACACACCTGCACAAACTCAGCACGCGCAGGCCACACTCGCACACGCACGCGCGCGCGCACACATACACACACACACTACTCACTCCTGTACTGTTGCCTCGTGCCCCTAGCACCACTTGCTGCTACTTTGATTTGCTGTACTACCACTGAGTCTGCTATTTTGTACTTTAAGACTGTACTTAAGTTTCGTACATTGTTACCTTATATTTGATATATTTATTCTGTATGCTCATTTGCACTGTGTTGTTGGGTTGTTGTTGATGTAGACTTAGCACGGACATACATACACTCACGCGCACACACACTCACACACACACACACACACACACACACACACACACACACACACACACACACACACACACACTACCCACTTTAATACTGCTGCTATCTGGTTTTCAAGCATCATGTGAATAACACTGCTGCTATTCAATACCATCGCTGCTATTTGAAATACAGTGCTGCTACTATTCTTATTGTTATTGTTATTGTTATTGTTATTACTATTCTGGTTATTACTATTTTGTTGACAATGTGTTTTATTTCTGTATGTTATTTCTGATGCTGCGAAGTTGAGGGGCCAGGCCCAAGATTTTTACTCTGGTGTACCTAGTATCACAGATGTAACAATAAAGAAATCTGAATCTGAATCTGAATGAAGTTAAGGGGCGAGGATTTATGGGGGCAGTTCCCACTTCTCGCAGGATCTAGGGCCCAAGTCAGAGGCAGAGGCAGAGAAGAGAACATGGAGTCAGAAAAAAATCTGTGCTATATCCAGTAGCATTATGAGAGAACAGGGGAGCACAAGCATAGGAAATATACAGATAACCCCGACAGAAGTAAGCTATGGCAGCATACCTATTAGGAGAGGGACAGAGAATACACACAGCCATGAGGGAGTTCCAAACCATCCACACCCGATCAAGGATAACCAGCCTAACAGTGGTGGTGACACGTTGAGGAGGTGACAGTATGGAAAGTTTCTCACTCCATAAGACACTAGGGCATGATCTTCTCCATCTCTACACCTAGACTATGTTTGGCAGTAGGCCAGGCTGAAAATATATGTTTTTAATCTACACTTAAAAGTTGAAATCGTGTCTAAATCCTTAACATGCTTTGGTAAACTGTTCCACAACAAAGGAGCTCTATAAGAGAAGATTCTACCACCAGCTGTGCTTTTCAAAATTCTAGGGAGTAATAGATGGTCAGCTTCTTGTGGACGAAGCAATCGTGTCGGCTTATAAGGGGCAATCATTTCGGTCAGATATATAGGTGCAAGTCCATGCACTGCTTTAAAAGATGGCAGGAATACTTTATAATCAGACCGATATTTAACAGGAAGCCAATGTAGTGATGCTAACACAGGAGTAATGTGCACATACTTCTTAGATCTAGTCAAAATACGTGCTGCTGTATTCTGTACTAGTTGAAGACTCTTAAGAGAGCTACTAGAGCAGCCAGATAATAAGGCATTACAATAGTCAGGCATCGATGCGATGCATGCATCAAGGTTTTTGCATCCTCTAATTACAGAATGTGCCTAATTTTAGCTATGTTTCTTAGGTGAAAGAAGGCCACTCTGGACATGAGCATCAAATGTAAGATCCTGATCAATAATAAAACCAAGGTTCTTGACCGTTAGACTTGATGCAACCAGGCAAACACCTGCATTTAACTGCAGATCCAACTTGTTCCTTGATTTTTGGGGCCCAAGACCATCATCTCTGTTTTATCTGAATTCAAAATCAGGAAATTTACGGTCATTCAATTAATTATATCAGAGATGCAAGCCTCTACCTGAGTGAGTTGAGGTATTTCACATGGTTTCAATGATATGTACAGCTGTGTATCATCTGCATAGCAATGGAAATTCACACCATGTTTACAAATAACATTACCTAGTGGTAGCAAGTATAATGAGAACAGTAATGGTCCCAGCACTGAGCCTTGTGGAATACCACATTTAACCTGAGAGTAGTCAGAGAACTCTTGATCTAATTGCACAAATTGAAACCTGTCTGATAAGTATGATTTAAACCATGAGAGTGCCCGTCCACACAAACCAACCAGGTTTTCTAGCCTGTAAAGGAGAATCTGGTGGTCAAAACAGCACTGGTGTCAAGGAGCACTAGAATAGAAACACAACCAGTATCCGATGCTAACAGTAAGTCATTTACAACTTTAATAAATGTTGTCTTAGTGCTATGGTTTGGTCTAAAACCTGATTGTAAGTGATTACTGCCACTTTTAAAGACTTAGGTACGCAACCCAATAATAGGGATGTATTTATGATATCTAACATGGGCTGGCCTAGCACGGGCAAAAGCTCTTTAATAAGCTTTGTTGGTATGGGGTCTAACAGACATGTAGATGATTTGGAGGACATAACCAGTTTACTAAATTGGTCCAGATCCAAGGGAGTGAAAAACTCAAGGGTCTCTATGCAACCCTGCTCCTGATAGCCCTGTGCCATCTCGGGAGTTGGAGTGCTAGATATTGGAGTCATTTTCATAATTTGTTCTCTGATTGTCTCAATCTTATCAGTAAACGAGTTCGTGAAGTCATTATAATTATAGTTAGAAGGATAACTGCTGTAATCTGAGCACAAATTTTTTTGTCAGTTTAGCTACCGTGTTAAATAGAAATCTTGGGTTATTTTTATTCTGGTCAATTAATTTTGAGAAGTATGATGACCTAGCTGTAGTAAGAGTGTGCTGTATGAGGCTGTCCTTCCAAGCAGAGCGAAAAACCTCAAAATTAATAGAACGCCATCTGCGTTCTAATTTCCTGGAAACTTGTTTAAGGGCATGGGTATGGTCAGTAAACCAGGGTGCAAGTTTCTTCTGATTGTATTTTTTCCTCTTGAGGGGAGTAACAGCATCCATAAAATATGATTTACAAAAAGCTGTTTGGATCCTGACTTGATACTAACGACTCAAGAAGTATGTTTATAAATGTTTAAGCCGTCAATGAATTTATAGAGTGGCAGGAGGAATTTAATAGGAATATTTACCTGAATTTCAAAAGTAATCAAAAAGTGATCCGATAGTACAGGATTATGGGGAGACACAATGATATTCTCGCCATCAATACCATAGGATAACACTAAATCTAACACTAAAGGTATGGTTGCGGCAGTGGGTTGGTTCAGACACATTTTGAATAAAACCAACAGAGTCAATAATAGCTGCAAAAGCCAATCCTAGAGAGTCACTGTCATTATCAACATGTATGTTGAAATCTCCAACGATCACAACTTTTTCATAGTTGCCAAGCTTGATAAAAACTCTGCAAACAACTAAGAGGAAGGATTGCACTGGGGTAACTTTGTCTTTTGATCGTCCGGAAAGCATAACAAGTGCTTCAAAAGAGGAGAACTTATCCCCACATTTAGGTCTGAAACAACATTTTGTTGCAAAAATCACAGCAACACCTCCTCCTCTACTGGACAGACGTGGCGCTTGGCAACTAGCATAACCATCAGGAGATGCCTCATTAAGTGCACTGCGCTAACTATGATTGTTCCTACCATGTATTAATGCACATCTTGTAAGTCGCTCTGGATAAGAGCGTCTGCTAAATGCTTAAAATGTAAAATGTAAATGTATTTGTCAGGCCTAAGCCAGGTTTCAGTGAAACTAACCAGGTCAAAACTATGGTCAGTGATTAGTTCGTTCACAAGAACCGCCTTGGGAGAAAGTGATCTAACATTTAACAATCCACATTTAAAATATGTCTTATTACAGGCAACACTTACAGCAGGCTGAAAGGTTTTAATATAAATACGATTATGTATACAAATGCCACGACAGCCAGTGTGCTCAGATAGCTTTTTATTTCTAACACCATTTCCAAAACAAGGGACAGACACAGTCTCAATAGCTAAGCTAGTCATGGGTTTTTGGAAGCTAGCAGACAGTAGTTTAGGACCAAAAGTCTGCTGGCTGGCGCTCTGAAAGGTCACAAATTTTGCGAGATTAGAGTATGGGAAAAAATTCTAGATAGTAGAAGAGCACCTCTCCAGCTCGGGTGGAGTCCGTCTCTCTTCAGTAAGCCAGGCTTTCCCCAAAAAGTAGGCCAATTGTTTATGAAGCCTAAGTCATTGTTAGTACACCAGGTAGTCAGCAAACGATTTAGTGACGTGAGTCTACTGTAGACTTTGCACTCCTACGGGCTGGGATAGGGCCAGAGATAATTATTTCCTGACTGAGTGTTTTTGCTAGCTTACACACCGAAACAAAACTATTTTTAGTGATCTCCTACTGCCTAAGTCGAACATCGTTGGTGCCAGCATGGATAATAATTTTAGAATATTTACGATTATTCTTAGCTAGCACCTTTAAGTTTCCCTCCATGTCCCAGGCAAATATTGGACTATGTGACTATTCTCACGTTTCGTAAAATGGAATGACTAATAATAATATTGCGTTTGCGTTAACGTCCAACTAGACCACCTCTTAGCGCAAACACCGGCGCTCTGTGCAATTTGGTGACTTCATTGATGCACATATATGAACATAAGGTTATTTGAAATCACATGAGCATGTTTTGTGAATATTGTGAATTTCCCCCCACTGAGGCAAATCGTCCAATCCATGGGTAACTTGCAAGCGTAATCAATTAAGTTAAAAACGATTTCACCACAGCTTGTGGTTATTCAATGCACGGACATGAAAGACTGAAGCCAGCAGGCCATCCATCGCTACCGTTCAGTAAGATACACCTGTTAAATAAATATATGTTTGTATGCACATTGTTTTTCTTATGTGAAAGGGTTTTATTCTTTCCATTTGCACTACAGAAAATGCAATAGATGATATGTGAAGGCAATACCGTGAGCGATACCCTGGGTTTGGTAGCTGGTGTTTGCCAGATGGCTGTACATGCAGTTTCTTCCAGTCTTGTCCAACATGCAAATTAGTTTATTACTTTTCCTACACCTGACAGCCAGCAGAGAACTAAACAGGATTTTTATACGCAATGTGGATTCCCTGGGGTCTGCACACATGTGCATCTGATCACGGTATCATTTATGTGAATCGGAAGGGGGTCCACTCCATTAAAATCCAGGTGGTTTGTGATGCACACTCCAGGGTGACACATGTAGGCCTACTGCATGACGAACATAAATGAAACAGGCCTAGTTGCAGTTGTGAGTTATTTCTTTCTTTCCATTTAACAATTACATGAAGTTAGAAGAAAAGGAACGTTGTTTTTGTTGTTGTTGGAAAGCCTACAAATAAGGAAAAAAAGAGATGGTAAAATAACACACTTTCTTTTAACAATGTAGGTCTCAAAATATAAACTCAAATCATGAAAATAACAAATTAATGTGCGCCTTGTTTTCCCCCTCTGATTCGGGCGCCAACTTTTCCGCACCTCCTCGCTCTCCTCTTTTGAGAAGCATTCCTGGCGAAGTTGGTGAATGAAGTTCACAAACTTTGCATTTACTTTGAGGGGATAATATCAGATTCTGCAACTAACTAGCTACAGTATAGTTTCAATGCAATGTTGGCAAACTAGCTTGGTAGCTATAGATGTTCAAACCTCCCTTGAGGGGATAATATGAGATTGTGATCTGTAACTGCAATAGCTAGTTAGTTATAGTAAAGTGTCAATGCTGATTAGCTAGCTTGCTAGTTAGACATTCACATGACTTCCTATGATTTGATATGAACTAAAGGGAACATCATACTGAACTAGCATAAAAGAGCAGTAAGCATATTTGTTAAAACATAAGTAAATTGTCTTCACATTTACAAAGGTAGGAGCACGATCATGAATTCTGTCATGTAGGACTTCTGTCTGAAGGACAAACAGGACTGTGGGTATACACTTGGGATATGTCATGTGGAAAGTGTAAAAGAAGGCCATGAGATAACTCCTGAAGGTTTTCTCTTTTTCCCTGGGGAATGTTATAACTGGTGTCGACCCCACTGCCACCACTGTAGTTGCTTTCACCAATTACAAGGACTGGGCTGGATAAAGGTTGCTTCCTGAGGAAATTTTTTCTTAATATTACACATAAGATTCAATGTTCTGTCAAAGGCTAGAACAGGCAAGTACTTAATTAATACCATAGCTTAATTAAAAGCATAGCATAGACAACAAGACTCAGCACAAAAACCTTAACAACCAAAGTAGTCAAACACATAACGTAGTAAATTCAGTCATTTCAAACAGATGGATATCTGGCTGCAAAATGTCAAAACTCTGTGATGACAACATAATGATAGAATGGACAGAACAGAACCAGAAATATATATGTGAATTTTTCATGGACTGTTCAGTGAAAGTGTATTGCTACCTCAAGAACATGAAGCAGGGCCTCACTACCAGATCCCATCTTCTTCAGGGTCCTCATCAGTTGTATTGACTGCTCGACTGTCAAGTCAGATTTCTTTCCAACATCGAATATCACAGGTGGCTTCATAACCTTCTTGAAAACTCTACTGCAACTGCCTCTTGCCCTGTGCACTGGATTCAGGATCCGACTAAGTTCATCCATAACCTGTAACCACACATAGGGTCATAAATATATGAATCTGACTATACATTGAGAACTTCAGGACATAAAAAAAAATATTTTGTTAACATGGTCCAGCTGTTTAAAACAGGGGTATGCATCCAATATCTTAGATAGTCTCTCTGGGTATTTTGGCGTGTCCAATGTAATGAATGCCCTGTGACCCTCATACTCTAAGTCCTGTAACTGAGACACAGCTTCCTTGTTAGGTCTCTTGTAGATTTCCTGCAGAGTTTTTTAGTGTCTGGTTTGATTTCTCCTGCTTTCAGCATGTCTCCCATTTGTTTCTGCAGCTTCTTGTTCAGCAGCCGCACTTGTTCTTGATACTTCTTGTTTGAGGTCAGCAGGCAATGCATCAATGTCTGATGGTTCGTCTTATTAAAAAAAGAAAAAGAATGCATTGATTTATCATCAAAATAATCAAAAAATGACAGGAAGCTTTCCTGTACACAAATTACCACAAATCAGTAAATTGAGGAACACTAAAAGTGGAATCCTTTTGTTCTGAGGGAGTGCTGCTCGGCGATGTTTCATACTAAACTGTTGAAGTACTTGTGTCTGCATCAGCATCCTGAAAATCCAGCCGTCTCCTCTTCTTAATGTGGTGTAGGGCCTTGACTCTTCTGTGGTGTCCTAACATTCTGCATTCTCTTTAATAACTGCTTGGACAGGAGTTCCTGTAGATAATATACAAAGCACACAAATTATTATTCTATGATGAAAAAATTACATTTCAAAGGAAAAACAAAGAAACGGCCAACAAAAGGATGAAAAATGAATGCAAGAAGAAAATAGAGAAAACAATCATAAAAGCCAAAACAAGTAATGACAAGAATATAACACAAATTAAAGTAGTGGTAATAATACGATTATTAGGAAGATAACACTTCCCAGATTTGTCTCGAAGCATGGGATAGTACTCCACAAGATGCTTTGCCATGGCAGTAATTTCGTGCTTTGATGGGTATCTGCAATCTTCAACTGTAGCTCAGACTATAGATATCATATTTGTCATGGTATTGTCGTGGTTTCTGGGGCAGTGTCAAGGTATCGAGGTACAGGCAGGAGGAATGCTGATCCCCTGTGTACTGGACACTGGCTCTCAAGTGACTTTGTTCAGTGAGTCTTCCTTTCAGCACCATTTTGGGGAAAAGTTAATGGGGCACTTGATTGGCTAACATTAGGGGCGGAAAATGGATTGAAGATTCCCTATAGGCTATGTCATGCTGGACTTCCGGGTAGGGTAGGTGGAAGTCAGATTGTGAAGATTGTGGGGAGTCTGGTTTAGGAGGCATTGGATGGGGGGGCATATCCAGGGCTGCATCTTGTGACTTGTGACTTCAACCTGCTGCTGGAAACCTCTCAGGCCTCTGCATTCCTCCCCCTGCTTCAATCCTTTGACTTCACCATGGCTGAATCCCCATCCACCCACAAGGCCGGTAACCAACTGGACATGGTCTTCACCAGGAACTGCGCCTCACCCAACATTACGGTATCGCCTCTACATGTGTCTGACCATTGCTTTCTGTCTTTCTCCCTCCCCCTCCCCTCTGTGCCTAAACCATCTTCACCTGCTCCTACTGTCCTTGTCCATCGCAACCTCCACTCTCTCTCCCCCGCTGCCCTGTCAGCTACTGTCCTATCTTCCCTTCCCCTTACTGATGCCTTCTCTCAGCTACCTGCTGAGGAAGCATCGTCCACCTTACCTTCCTCTCTCTCCTCCTCCTTTGACTTACTCTGTCCTCTATCCACTAAACCAGCCCGACTGAAACTGCGAGCGGCAGAAAGGAAATGGAGAAAATCCAAATCCGCTGTAGCTCTGTCTGATTTCCACACACTCCTGGCTTCCTTCTCCTCTAACCTCTCCTCTGCTAAGTCTGCATTTTTCCTTTCTAAGATTCAATCTTCTGTTTCCAACCCACGTAAACCCTATTCTACGTTTTCCTCTCTCCTCACCCCTACTCCTCCCCCACCCCCCTCCTCTCTAACCGCCAATGACTTCTCATCCTTCTTTCACGAGAAGGTCGATGTCATTCGCAACTCCTTCCCCCCAACCATCTCGCTACCTAAACCTCCCACCCCTCTGTCCTCCTTCTCGCCCCTTCCTGACTCAGACATCCTTCAACTTGTTCTCTCCCACCGTCCCACCACCTGCCCTCTTGATCCCATTCCTTCCCCCCTCTTCCAGTCCATTGCTATGGACATCCTCCCCTTTGTCTCCAATGTCATTAACTCCTCTCTTTCCTCTGGCTCTGTCCCCTCCTCCCTCAAATGCGCTCATGTTGTCCCCCTCCTCAAAAAACCCTCTCTGAATCCTACTGTCATCTCTAACTACCGACCTGTCTCTCTCCTCCCATTCCTTTCCAAAACATTAGAGCGGGCTGTCTATAATCAACTGTCTGCTCATCTCTTACAGAATGACCTGCTTGATCCCAACCAATCTGGGTTCAGAGCAGGCCACTCCACAGAGACTGCTCTCCTTGAGGTCACTGAGGCTCTTCACGGGGCTAAGTCCCGATCCCTTAGCTCCATCCTCCTCCTCCTCGACCTGTCGGCGGCATTTGACACCGTGGACCACTGGATCCTGCTCTCATCTCTCGTCGAGATGGGAATCTCTGGATCTGCGTTGACATGGTTTGAGTCCTACCTGGCTGACCGGTCCTACCAGGTGGCCTGGAGTGGATCCCTCTCCTCTCCCCACACCCTCTCTACTGGAGTCCCGCAGGGCTCAGTGCTAGGCCCCGTCCTATTCTCTCTGTACACCAAGTCACTTGGCTCTGTTATTTCTGCTCATGGTTTTTCCTATCACTGTTATGCTGATGACACTCATCTCTTTCTCTCCTTCTCTCCATCTGATACCCAGGTCCCGGCACGGATCTCTGCATGCCTGGCTGACATCTCCGCATGGATGTCCACCCACCACCTAAAGCTGAACCTGGGGAAGACAGAGCTGCTCTTCCTCCTTGCGAAGGGCTCCCCGATGATTGATGCGTCAATCACCGTGGAAGGCTCCATAGTGTCTCCGTCTCAGTCTGCCAGGAGCCTTGGAGTGACCCTGGACAACCAGCTGTGCTTCTCAAGCCATATTGCAGCGATCACTCGGAACTGCTGTTTCTCCCTCCACAGGATCCGACCGTTCCTCACCCAAGAGGCCACTCAACTCCTGGTCCAGGCCCTGGTGATCTCACGTCTGGACTACTGCAATTCCTTGCTGGCAGGCCTTCCGGCCTGTGCCATCAAGCCACTGCAACTAGTCCAGAACGCTGCCGCTCAACCTGGTGTTCAACCAGCCGAGGTTCACCCACGTCACCCCTCTACTCTCCTCTCTGCACTGGCTCCCCATCACAGCACGCATCAGATTCAAGTCACTGGTGCTTGCTTTTCAAGCGGCCAGAGGTACTGCTCCCCCATACCTCCAGTCACTCATCACTCCCTACACCCCGCCCAGACCCCTCCGCTCCGCCTCCTCTGGCAAACTGACTGCCCCATCCCTCCGGGTGCCTGGCAGCCACTCCTCGCGGTCTCGCCTCTTCTCTGTCCTGATCCCTCGCTGGTGGAACGACCTCCCACAATCGGTCAGGACTGAGATCAGGACAAGAAACTCAAAACCCACCTCTTCAGACTCCACTACCACTGAACACTGTCCATCTAGTCAATCTGTCGTCACCACTGTTTATTTGTTCTACACTATTAAAAAAACAAAACAAAAAAAAACACACAAAAAAACACTAACCTTCTCTTTCCCAATGTTACAGGTATGATACGCAGACGCCTGCAATGATGTCTATTGCTGTATTACTGCACTGATCTTGTGCACTAACTATGATTGTTCTTACCTTGTATTAATGCACATCTTGTAAGTCGCTCTGGATAAGAGCGTCTGCTAAATGCTTAAAATGTAAATGTAAAATGCTTCTCTTTCTTCTCTGGCTCTATCTCTTTAGTTCTGGATAGTTCTCCATCCTGTAGTGAAAGATGAATGGGCAAAGGCATTTGCTTGTTGCTAACGGGCTGCCATCTGTGGAAAGGAGTCTCCATATCCTCAGATTGCCCACCTGGCCAGACAACAACCAGTATGGATACCCGAACAGAGTGAGATATTGCTCTGGGTTCAAGTTCCGGCGAAAGGTGAAGTATGTGTGCTGATCGAGGCTCCAGAAGAGTAGGAGTTGGGCTACTGAGTTCACTGAGCTGAGTTCACTCCAATGGCGAGTGGCTCCTGCAGTAGCGTGGGCAAGGCAGGGGCAGGTCACATTGTGAGTGTGTAACAAATCCTCACCCAGTAAAAGTGGTGCAATGACATCCCCTAGCTAAACTGTGTGAGATCTCACCCCAGGTCTTTAGCCAATGCGACCTGTTTCACCAGGGTCAAACTGACGGGACAGTGGAGGTGGCTATTCGATTGATTGAAGGAGAGGTCCCAGGCGTCACTGCAAGTGAGGTGATGTTGGGGGAAGGGAGTGGGTGCAGAGCTTCTTGGGCCAGTGGCATGGGGTCTTTGCTAAGCACAATGAGGACTTTGGACGGATGGACGTGCTGGCTAAAGGCGAAAGATGTATTTCAGTGTGATTCACCTTTAAAAAAAAAAAAAAGTAAACACTCTTTCAGCAGTCATATTGGCACCTTGTTAACCTGTCAATAAAACAGTCAACATTCCCAAATGCATGGAAGTCTGCAGTTGTAGTACCTATTTTTAAAACAGGAGAACCAACTGAAGTGGTCAATTATAGACCCATACGTTTTTTACCAATAACAACCAAGGTTGCAGAGAAAGTGATAACTGAACAGCTAACAGACGTTAAACTCAGGACAAGCCTCACTCCATTTAATTTGATTCCAGAAAAATTTACTCAACTGAAACTGCTAAATGCTACTTCATTAAAAAATATCAAATTAAAACTATACAATGGTAGTGCTGTAGGGGCTGCATTTTTGGATTTGAGAAAAGCATTTGATACAGTAAATCACAATGCCCTTCTCTAAAAACTGTCCAAATTGTATCTATCTGTGAATGCAATCAAATGGATGGAGTTAGAAAGCAATGCGCCAGAGTTGGAAATAAGACTTCAATACTTGCTGATTGTCTTGTTGGTGTCCTGCAAGGCTCAATCCTAGGACCACTTTTATTCAGTTTGTATGTTAATGACCTGCCACATATATACCAAAATATATGCAGATGACACTGTCATTTCTGTACATGGAAAAGACAGACAAGAAGTGGCTGCAAAATTAACAGTTAGCTGTTTTGCATTGATTAACACTTTGTAAGTTGAATGCCTTGACCCATATCCCTTCTCTCATATAGAAGAGTCCCTCACTACCTTCTTTCAAGCCCACCAGTACTTCACTCTGGACAATAGCCATTGGCAGGTAGCGATGGACCCAAGGGATCGGAGAAGACTGCCTTTGCCAAACCCCTTGGTTTATACGAATTTGATCGTATGCCATTTGAATTGTGTAACGCCCCCACTACCTTCCAGCACCTAATGCAACGTTGTATAGGTTATTTGGTGACCGACTCAATTCTAATTCATCCAGAGGACATTATTGTGTATTCAGACAGTGTGGAACAACACATCATGTCAGTCAGAAGCAGTTGGCAGCAGATCTGGAGAAAGTGACCGCCGTGATGACCTGGCTGGTGTCGACAATGGTGAGAGAGTTACGTTCCTTCCTGGGATTTGTAAGATATTATCGCCAGTTCATTCCTTCCTTTGCAGGCTGTTAGTCGGGACAGGTCAGGTTGGGAAGAAGACGCAAGTAGTGAAGTGGAGTGAAACCTGTCAGAGGGCCTTCGAGACAATACAGAACCAATTGGTGAGTGCCCCCATCTTAGCCTTACCTTACCTTACCTTTTCGATTATATACAGATGCAAGTTTTGATGGGCTGGGAGCAGTGCTGGCACAAGTGCAGGATGCGACAGAGGGAGTGATTGCATATGCGAGCCAGAGTTTACACCCTCCTGAGTGTAATGACCAAAATTATAGCTCCTTCAAACTGGAGCTGTTAGCCCTCAAATAGGCTGTAACCGAAAAGTTTAAAGACTATTTGTAGGGGGCTAAATATGGTGTTTACAGAAAACAACCCACCGGTTCACCTGGAGACACCTAAGTTAGGAGCAACAGAGCAGTGTTAGACCTTGATCATGGGATGGCATTTGTGTCTGATCTGTCACCACCCCAAGGTAATGGAGGCATGGAGCATCTCAACCAGACAGCGTTGGGCTTGTTGTCTTCATTAGGGGAGGAAGACCAAGGGATGTGAGCGGTTAAGTTGCCTGAGCTATTAGATGCTTTTAATAATACTGTACATGACTCCACAGGTTTAACCCCCTTCTATGTGATGTTTGGCCAACATGCTAGGCTCCCTGTTGATGTAGTGTCAGTGTCTGAAGGGGTGGGGGGACAGAGAGCTGGGTGGAAGCCCATCACCAGTGTCACTATTGACAAGCATACCAACAGGCAGCTGCCCAGGCACAGAGGCGTCAAGAGTGGGATAAGGCCTGCTATGAGAACCCTGTTACCAGGAGAGCAATGTTCATGCAGGACTTCAGGCAGCAGGCAAAAGGAAAGACGGCACCACGGTGGGGGTCTGAGTTATATGTGGTTATATAACAGGGCAGTGTGGTATAATGGTTAGGGAGCTGGGCTTAAGGTTAAGGTTGCAGGTTCAATCCCCAGGTGGGACACTGCTGTTGTACCCTTGAGCAAGGTACTTAACCTGAATTGCTTCAGTTAATATCCAGCTGTATAAATGGATTGTATGTAAAGAAATGTAAACTGTAAGTCGCTCTGGATAAGAGCGTCTGCTAAATGCCTAAAATGTAAATGTAAATGTAAAATGGTTATAGAGGCTTTGTCTCTTGATAGTCCAGCGTACCAGCTCTGGCCCGAGGGTCGAGAGTACCCTGAACGGACGGTACATCGTAACAACTTATGGCCCTGCCCCAATGTCCCTGAGTGTGCACCATGCCCAGAGGCCCAGCCGACCGAGAGGAAGAAGGGTTTGTCACCAGCAGGACAGTATTACCCATGTTTTCCACCCTGGGTATGTAGGCTGCCCCCAATCACTGAGACGGAGCACGTAGCCACCCCTCTTGGGGACCCCTCTGGGGGCTTGGGCCCCGTAGAAATTGCAGCTCTTGGGGAGGATAGAGGAGCGGAACTGGGGGGAGATGAAGAGTTGCTTCGTCGGTTGCACTGGCATAATCTGGAGATGCCCCCAGTACGGTATGAGGATTGGGTGGGCAGGGACGACCACCCACCTAGTAGGGGGGTCGCGGGAACGACTAAAACCTGTGAAGAAATCAGTTGTGTTTTCTTGTGATTCGTTTTTTTGTTCTTTTGGGTTGCTTTCTGCACATTTTTCATATGGTATTATTTGTGGACCTTTATTTAAATTTTTTCCCCTGCCCACTATTTCATGTGTTTTTCTTTTGATTTGGTAAATTGGTTTTTACTCACTATTTGCCTGTGCAGGGGTATAATGTTTATACCCTCGTGTTGTGAGGGAAATTTCAAATGACAATGTTTAAAGAGTTGTAAGCATATGTTTTATATAGGAATGTGAATTGACACAGGTGGCAGTGTAGTGTAATGGTTCGGGAGCTGGACTTGTAACTTGGAGGTTGCTGGTTCAATTCCCAGGTGGAGCACTGCCATTGTACCTTTGAACAAGGTACTTAACCTGAATTCCTTCAGTAAAAATATCCAGCTGTATAAATGGATTGCATGTAAAGAAATGTAAACTGTGTAAGTCGCTCTGGATAAGAGCGTTTGCTAAATGCCTAAAATGGAAAATGTAATGTAAATGCGAACTGTATGTGTCTGTCTGACCTGTAAGTGACCTCGGTACAGAGGAACATGAATGCGATGTGCAAAGCTTATGGAAACTGCCAAGAGGGCTGGCTCTTGACAACTGTCTGCGGCTAAGGTGCAGGGGACTTTTGGAAAAGGTCACATGAGGTGGTAGGTGCGAAGCTTTCACAAAAGCAGGAAATTTACGAGACAGCGCAAGAGGGTGCCCGCTTCCATGGCGGGGGGGCCACAGCCATACCTGATAGCGTGCCAGAGTTGAAGGTCAACTCGGCTAAGAGAAAAGAACCTTGTACCAACCAATAATGTTAGGGGATTCCCCTGCGTGTGTGAAAACCTGTATTTAAGGCAAAGAGAGACTCTCTTTGCACATCATGTCGAGCTCTAGCAAAGCTGTATGGTGTGCCTGCTTGCAAGTATATTGAATAAAGTACTTAGTGTTTAAAATTTTAACAGAGTGTTGTATTGGTCTTTCCTCATACATGTGCAGGTATTGTTTCTTAAGAACTCTGACCTTACAGTGTGTCATGTTAACCTTGTGTGTATGTGTGGTATCTTCCTAATTGACAATCTTCCCTCTTGTTTCTTACTGATTTCACACACCTATCGTCAATTTGCCAATTGAACACTAATGAGGAAAGGGGAATTGCTGATCGGTTAAAGCATTAAGTACTCAGGTATAAAACCCCAGTGCTTGGAGTTCCTGACATGGGGCGAGGGCAAGGTTGCAATTGTGATTGTGATTGTGATTGTGATTGTGATTGTGATTGTGATTGTGATTTCCACCAACTGTTGATTGCATATGTACTTTGTGGCTGGAAATAGCCAGAAAACTGTAGACTTGAGCTGGAAGAAGTCTGGAGGATCCAGCATCGCCTCCAGGTGTAGTGGATTCGGGCAGCGGCGTTCCGGTCTGGCGGTGTTCTGGGGTTTTTGGTCCCTTTGGCGGGTCCCTGCAAGGGAGAAGAATTGAGTGAGAGCAGAGCTGTCCAGACATCCGGGGGGGGCGTATAGTTTTCTGGTGATTTATCATCTTAATCTGTGAAAGTTGCTGCTCTTGGATCTGTGTCCTCTGCTCTTATACAGAAACTTCATCCTCGAGGTGCAGGCAGAAGGGGTAACAGTGGTGATCTGCAGGCGGTGGTGGTGTTACTCCAGACTGTGTTCGCCCAGATATTTTATTGGGGAGGATGAGTTTTAAACTGGCTTTTAATCATTGCTATAATTGTGTTGTCCCTCAGGACTGTGTTCACTCAGACGTTTTACTGGGGAGGCTGTTTAAAAAAAAAAAAAAAAAAAATAGTGGTTTTGTTAGCCATATATTTATTTTGTTGGGCTTTGTCTTTTAAAGGATTGCCTTTTTATAATTGTAAAATAAATTATCTATTTTTAAAAACATCACTGGTTGTGCTGTGGAGTGTGTGGGAGGAACAATCTTGCAAAGGGGGGTGGGGTCACGACTGATGGGTTCCGCTAGCGTGGCACATCCAAGGATTCTTGAAATGGAAATTCACCAGCTGTGCAATGGATTTTTAAAAATGATTTTGTGGATGGAGACATTCATAAATCGCATACACTGTTTTTGAACCAGCCCACTGCATTGCAATTAATCTTAAACACAGATGAAATAGAGATCTGTAAATCCATTGGATCTCAAGCAACAAAAAACGAACTGTTGATGTTTTACTACATCAATCCCAAGTATAGATCCGAACTTGCCGCTATCCATCTTCTTGCTTTGGCAAAGTCCAAAGAACTCTCTCAGGTGGCATAGCAAATACTGTATAATAGGGTAAGGATTGTAACCGCACAGGGTGAGAAAGGTATATTTGGGCCATTAATATCTGTATGTGGAGACACCCTAGCACAACATGAACTTGCTAGGTTTTGCTTACAGTAAATGCAAGCATTGTTAAAAACTACATATGGTATCAATAACAGAAGTTTAACTAAATTCCCAACATTTGACTTGATCAAACAAACTCCACAAGATATTATGCACGTTATCCTTGAAGGTATTGCCTTGCCCATTTGAAATGAAGTGTGTTTTAAAGCACCTTGTATTCTCAGGTGATTTGGATTTAGACTCCTTAAATGGTACCAGAAAACCAGGCGCGGACCCAGAAATGCAATAACGTATTTTATTCCGTAAACAGGCGATGGTCACACAGGAGTAATCAGAGCAATGCAGGGATCCAAAGAATGGTCGGGGACAGGCAGAGTTCGTTCCGGGCTTCAGTAGTATCAGGGGCAGGCAAGGCGTAGTCAGTGCGCAGGTGAAGGTCGATAACGTGAAAGCAGTCCAGGGAACACAGGGAGGAGCGGGAACGAGACTGAGATATAGACGAACAGTGGAGCACAAACACAAACACAAACACGGGGAAACAAAACACGGGGAAACAGAGAAAACGCTGGAGAGTTGTGTAGGCATACGCAAAGCACAAGACAATCTGGCAACGAACATGGGAAAACACACAGCTTAAATACATTTAGACATAACAAGAAACAATCAGGAATAAACATGAATGCAGCTGACTGCAATCAGACACATGAGGAATTAAGTGAAAACGATAATACAATAACGAGACAATCAGGAAATGAACATGGGAAACGAAAAGCTAACTACATCAGACATAACGAGAAACAGGTGAAACAGATAATACACTGACGAGACTGGAACAGGTAAGCGAAAGTAAAAACACGGACCAGACAGCTAGGAAAACATGGAACAAACTACAAACGCTTAATTATGGGAAACACGAACACGAGACGTGACAATTGTCCATCTGAAAATACTATTTTATCAGGACAGAAAGGCATTGTGCTTCCAAAGCAGAAATGTTTTGTTGGATGTACAAAATACCTATCAAGCAAATACCCGTATCAAGACTGATCTATACATTTTTATTAGGCCAATTAACCAGTGTCCTTGGCTTTGTTAAGATTCATGAAACCATCCTATTCAAGTCAACTTAAGTAAATTTAAGCTTTAGTATCGGTCATATTGGAATTCACATTATTCCTTACACATCATACAGTACAGTAAAATTAATTTTCATGAATGTAAGCTGGTTATCATGTGTCGTGGAAATTAAAACTCAGGATCAGAGAGAATTTCTTTAAACAGTATTAAAGCTTTAACTACGAACAGCTGCACAGAGACCCGTGTCACGCAGGACAGCGAATCTCCCACCTTCAAATTCAAATTGATATTTATAATAATCACAGTGGAAAGGGAGGGAACAGCGACAAGAGGGAAGTAACGGGGAATTAACCTACAGGTAATAGGAGCTATGGGGCAACATGAAGATAGAACAGGGTGTTTCTGCAAATCTCCAAAGGTCATAAACTAATGGGAAGAAGGTTTCCTGCAGTGAGGAAAACATCACAAAAGAACAGATGAAGTTGTGGCGCAAAAAGTCTTTGTTTTCCTGGCCACTACAAACTGCAGCGTCACAATGAGTTAATTAGTGTCTGCGTGTCCCTCGTGGATGTTTCTCTAGCATTCCAACTTAATACAACATTTTTCGTTCCACACATGGAACAGCAAAAAGTGTACCATGCTTTCCATTAACTGATCTGTCCCACTTGTTGTCACAGAGTGATTTTGCAGACATTCTGGATTCAATCGTTAACACACAGGTGTATGCCAAGAGAAACCACTATGGTAGAGAAAAAAACTGTGTTATGGTAAATATGGTAGTGTTATGGTAGCTGTGGTAGTTATTGTAGTGTTATGGTAGTTATGGTAGAGATGGTAGTAATGATAGTGTTATGGTAGCTGTAAAGTAAATCTGTAGCTGTTTAACAACACACATGGTACTTGAGGTACACACTTTCACAGCTAATTGCATTACACTACAAACTCCCATTATGTATTGGTACTGATCTCTGTAAGAAGGTGAAAGTGATGGGAATAGGGGGATTCTAGGATTTGACCTTTAGCGGGGTTCAGCCCCAATGAGAATGTGAGATGTACACATGCAAAGAACAATTTAATTTAATTATTTTAAATTTTTATATCTTTTCTGTTACATTCCCCAAAACAAAAACGCCACAATGGTGGTCTCTCTCAAAATTGAAATACCACTGTGGTATTTTTAAAAATAGATATTAAGTAAAAATGTTTTTTAGAAAAGAATGACTAAACATTTTCAAGGGGAAAGACAGGGTGGCTAAAGCCCCCCTAAATAGGGTCTAAAATCACCACTGGCTCCAGACTTTAGGATATTCAGATCTGACTGCACAGGGACCAATGGACCTCAAGGTCAGAATGCTCAAAGCTTGTCTTAACAGAAGAACAACATCACTGATTTAAAGATATTTGGAGACAGAGGGCTCACCTTAATGAACAAGGATAAAATCCAACATTTGTTAAAGCATTTGATAATGGATAAGTTATTATTAATAAATGCTTTGTTTATACATACTGCATAGGTATTCAACTCGCAGTCTTGAGGGCCACCATGGCTGCAGGTATTTGTAACTAGCCGAGCACTGACTACACCTGATGTAACAGATTAGTATACCCCCTTGGTTTAAGAGGACAGCTAATTGATATTAGGTGGTTCTGTTCATTGGTTAGAGAAAATACCTCCAACCACTGTGGCCTGTAGGACCAAGAGTTGACTATATTGGCATTAGTGACATCTTAATTTTAGTTAGTGATTTAGCATAATGCGTTAGTTCATGTCAATTAATGGAACCATATTGTAAAGTGTTACCAAATATACATTCATTTTATCCATCCTCAGTACATGAAGTGTTATGAAGTTGCAAAGAGCTATTGAGAGGTCACCCAGATCTGTGTCAAGCATATACACAGATACTGAGAGCTTAATTTTAAATGACTCTACTCTGTTTCTAAATCATTTCCATTTTCGATTTTTATAATGAATCTGGAATATGTGTACATTTTAAAAGATGAGAGAAGTCAAGGGACATAACAAGATGTTGAGGTTAATATCCCAAACAATAGTGTTTTCCAGACACAAGAGCACATGCCACCTATTAGCTAGGGGGTTTGGGAATGAGATGCCATGTATTAGCTGGAGGGTTTGGGAAAGAGTAGCTGGAACACAGCTTCCTTACCAGCACCTGTGCTTTATTCTAAAAGTTCACACTGCTAACACATGTCCACTGCTGTCCAAATTGGGCATTTAATGTTTGATTTATTGTTTTATTAAATATCTTCTTCTTCTTCGTTTGGGTATATTCTTTTTCTGCTCCCCTAGGCTCGGGGCCGAGGGGCTATCCTTTTACCACCTCAAGCCTAGGGGGGGTTCACCCGGACTATATTTCGGGGCACACCTCCAGCAGCCATGTCACCGTGTCGTCGTCCAAGGCCGACAGACCATGGATCCCATTGGGTGCCCGATCGGGCAATCCAGGATGACATGGTCTGCGGTTTGTTCCTCTGCGCCACACTCGCAGGCCGCGCAGGAGGCCAAGCCCCATCTGTGCATCGATGAGCAGAAACGCCCGACGCCAGTCTGGAGGCGGTTAAGCCTCACCCACGCCAGTCGGGGCAGGTCCACCCCAATGGGGGGAAAACCGACATCTGGGATGAAGTCCTGTGGAAGAGGTTGTCCACAGGAGTGGGACGCAGGCATCCTGTCACAATGTGCAATGCTTCGTTGATAGGCGTATAGACGAGGTGGGTGTGGGCACTGCGACACCATACTGGCGCACAGTACTCACTAGTCGAGTAAACAAGGGCCAGGGCAGCCGTACGCAATGTTGTTGCCCCGGCGCCCCAGCCTGACCTGACTAGTCGCCTCATCAATGCCACACGAGATGTTAGCTTCTTGCGCAGTGACGCGAGGTGTCGGCGAAACGTGAGCGACCTGTCCAGTGTGACGCCGAGGTACGTTGGCTCAGCGCAACATGGCAGGGGTATTCCGCCGATATTTACTCGGAGCTCACGTTTGGCCTCCTTGTTGTTGAGATGGAAGGCTGCCGACACCGTCTTTGCCTCCCTGAGCTTCAATCTCCATTTCTGGAGGTATGCCACTAGTGTCTTCATATCCTGGCCTACATTACATTACATTACAGGCATTTGGCAGACGCTCTTATCCAGAGCGACGTACAACAAAGTGTTACCAATGACTGCCAGTCTCCAGCAGAGTACACCAACGCGAGGTCATCTGCCTAGGCATACTTCCGCGAGACCGTGTCAGGCAAGTCATAGGTGTAGATGTTATAGAGGAGGGGGGCCAGGATCGATCCCTGGGGGACGCCGTTAAATATAATCATAATCTGACATTTCTGAAATGTTTTTTACATTTTTTTTATAAAGAGCAGTGTTTCTTATTCAGCTCTGCATTGTGAGAAAAGAGAAGTGTTTGCAGACAGATTGTGAGGTGATCCTGTGCCACAGGGCACGCTTCTCATGGGAAAAGCTGCAGCTGCCTCAAACCTGCAGGAGCAGCGGTAACAGGTACCTGGGGGAGTGGAGGTGACAAGTGCCTGGTAGAATGGAGGTGGCAAGTACCTGGAGGAGCGGAGCTGACAGGTACCTGGAGGAGTGTAGGTGACAGGTACCTGGTGGCCAGTGCGCTGCTGCCGATGTCACAGTGGATTGTGTATTAATACATTTAAAATGTATTGTGCTCCCTGACACTGTTTGAAATTGTAGAGATTTTGGGGGTGCCATCCTGAGAGAAATGAAATCCAGCTTACAGTGATAAAGATGTTTTAAGTTGGGAGTCTCCTCACAGTGGACCTCAGAGCTTTACAGTACAAAATAACTAAATTGGTCCAAAAGCCTGTTCATTATTTAATTTCTCTGTTAGATTGTAGTAAGTGGCACAATCGGTAAAGGCACTTGTTCTATGTGCAGGTTGCCCACTACAGCCTGGGGTTCGTCCCGTATGGGGCTGGTGATTGGCTGTCCGCCACCCAGGGGGAAGGGGGAGTGAAACCGGTATGGGTTTGTTACTTGCACAGTTCACGGCTTAGTAGATTCTATATCAGAGGAGGCAGTTGGGTTCTCCTTCCTGTCACTGCCTGTCCCAGAGTTTTAGCGGTGAACTCATAATACAGGGATGGGGATAATTTAAATAATAGAGTGTACAATTTGGCCACCAAACAGGAAAACAGGAAAACATTTAAAAAGAACATTTTTAAAAGAAGAATCCGTGTAACATTGCAGCCCCGTTCTGTCTACCTTCCTTGTGTTTTTTGCCATTCCGTTCCTTGCGTGTCATGTCTTGTTTTTGCTTTTACCCTGTGTGTCTTTTGTTTTAGGCTGGGCGTGGCTTCCTCGCATTCCGCACTCGGTTCCCTTTCTCCCCTCGTTAGATTCAGCCTATCACACCCACTCCCCTGCACATTCCGCATGCCAGAATCAATTTAGTAATTTCACCCTTTCCTATTTAAGTTCAGCACTCACACACTCCAGTGCCAAACCGTACTTGTGTATCTTGTACTGCCCTAGTTTGGTTCACTCTGTTTATCTGTTTTTCCAGTTAGAATTTTGCCAGTTGCATTTTGTTGTTTGTTTATTAGTTTTTTGTAGCCCGTCCAGCCTGTTCTGTTTTGCCAGCTTCCTGTCTGTTTTCTCCAGTCACACTTTTGTTGCACTCAGCCATCAAACGCCTCCTGTGTGGAGTGCAATTCAAATTCTGTTCCGGAGTCTGCGTTTGGGTCCAGGTCAGCATCTACATCTTAACATCCGTCTTTGAATCAACTAAAACTTTTTTGCCTAAAAGAGTAATTTCACCCTTGTGGGTTTTTTGACATTGCCTTTGTTCTAATTAAATAAACTGCAATTTAGTGAAGATAAATAAATCAGGGCTAGGCCCTTGGCAGTGGACTGAAGACTGGGCTAGTGTGAGCCTAAGAACTGCTTCCTGTGGCTGGGATGAGTCTGTTCCCTTGTTCCCTGTTTGGAATGTATAAGCTGCCTGGCCGTTGTTTTGTTTTGCACTGACTCATTACACACCAGTGGAGGCTTCTCCAGGCTGTCAAGGGAGTCATTGCTTTCTCATATTTTCAGAATTATTTTTAAAGAGCTCATAATGAAAATTAAGAGTAATAATTAAAATGAATGAATCAATGACAAACACGTGAGAGTAAAGGGATCATTATTTTGCATTATATATTTTTCTGCTCATGGATTAATACAAATTGACATTAGGAGCATAACAGCAGTGTGGGGTATTACTTTCTTACTTTGCATTGCATTTAGCTTTTTTGTTATTAAAAAAGTGTCATAGAAGATGCATATATTCATAAATTGAGTGATATAATTTCATAAATCCATCAGAATAGAAGCAGGTCCACTGGTGAGTTTCCTAGATGAGAAGGATGCCCTACTCAGCTCCTTCCCTGAGGATGGCACTCCCGTCTTACTCCTCGGTGACTTCAACCTGCTGCTGGACACCCCTCAGTCCTCCGCATTTCTCCCCCTGCTTCAGTCCTTTGACTTCACCGTGGCTGAATCCCCATCTACCCACAAGGCTTTTTCCTTTCCAAGATTGAATCTTCTGCTTCGAATCCTCGAAAACTCTACTCTACATTCTCCTCTCTCTTCACCCTCATCCTCCCCCACTCCCCACCTCTCTGACCGCAGATGACTTCGCATCCTTCTTTAGTGAGAAGGTTGATGACATTCGGAACTCCTTCCCCCCATCCACTCCCTCACCTAACCCACCCATCTTCCTACCTAAACCTCTCACCACTCTGTCCTCCTTCTCGCCCCTCCCTGACTCGGACATCCTTCAACTTTCACTCCCACCGTCCCACCACCTGGCCTCTCAATCCCATTCCTTCCGCCCTCTTTCAGTCCATTGCTATGGACATCCTCCTCTTTGTCTCCAATGTTATCAACTCCTCTCTTTCCTCTGGCTCTGTCCCCTCTCCCCCCATGTCATTCCCCTCCTCACAAAACCCTCTCTGAATCCTGCTGTCATTTCCAACTACCGACCTGTCTCTCTCCTCCCATTCCTCTCCAAAACACTAGAGCAGGCTGTCTATAACCTACTGTCTGCCCATCTCCTACAGAATGAGCTGCTTGATCCTAACCAATCTGGGTTCAAGGCAGGCCACTACACAGAGACAGTTCTGAAGCTGAACCTGGGGAAGGCTGAGCTGCTCTTCCCCCCAGCGAAGGGCTCCCCGATGATTGATGCTTCAATCACTGTGGAAGGCTCCATAGTGTCTCCGTCCCAGTCTGCCAGTGACCCTGGATGACCAGCTGTGCTTCTCGGGCCACATCGCAGCGATCACCCGGACCTGCCGATTCTCCCTCTACAATATCCGGAGGATCCGTCCGTTCCTCACCCAAGAGGCCACACAACTCCTAGTCCAGGCCCTGGTGATCTCATGTCTGGACTACTGCAATTCTTTGCTGGCAGGCCTACCGGCCTGTGCCATCAAGCCACTGCAACTAGTCAGAATGCTGCTGCACATCTGGTGTTCAATCAACCGAAGTTCACCCACGTCACCCCTCTACATTCCCATCGCAGCACGCATCAGATTCAAATCAGTGGTGCTTGCAATGCTTTCAAGTGGCTAGAGCAGGGGTCGGCAACCTGCGGCTCCGGAGCCGCATGCGGCTCTTTCATCCTTATGCTGCGGCTCCGCGTGGCTTGGGAAAATAAATTATAAGTATCCAATTGAAGTGTATTTTATTTGTAGCCTCATCTGGCAAACTGACTGACCCATCAACAATTAACTGCTTTCCTAAAAACTAATAATATGTATGAAACACTACAATCAGGTTTTAGACCAAACCATAGCATTGAGACGGCACTTACAGTGGGGAAAATAAGTATTTCACCCCCTGCTGATTTTGTGAGTTTGCCCCCTTACAAAGAAAGGAACGGAACGGTCTATAAATTTCATGGTAGGTTCATCTTAACAGTGAGAGACAGAATATTTTTTAAAAATCCCAGAAAATCACATTATATGAATTTTAAACATTTATTTGTGTTTTATTGAGGAAAATAAGTATTTCACCCCCTAGCAAAACAGCAAGAATTCTGGCTCCCACAGACCGGTTATGTGACCAGGAGGCACACAGATTAGTCCTCTTACTTAATTAGTACTCCTAATTAAGTACTCGTTACCTGTATAAAAGACAACTGTCCACAGAATCAATCAATGAATCAGATTCCAACCTCTCCACAATGGGCAAGACCAAAGAATTGTCTAAGGACATCAGGGACAAAATTGTAGACCTGCACAAGACTGGAATGGGCTACAAGACCATTGGCAAGCAGCTTGGTGAGAAGGAGTCAACTGTTGGTGCGATAATTCGAAAATGGAAGAAACACCAATTGACCATCAATCTCCCTCGGTCTGGGGCTCCACGCAAGATCTCACCTCGTGGAGTGAACCTGATCATGAGAAAGGTGAGGGAACAACCCAGAACTACACGGCTGGAGCTTGTTGATGATCTCAAGGCAGCTGGGACCAGTCACCAAGATGACCATTGGTAACACACTACGCCGTAATGGATTGAAATCCTGTAGTGCCCGCAAGGTCCCCCTGCTCAAGAAGGCACATGTACAGGCCCGTCTGAAGTTTGCCAATGAGCACCTGGATGATTCAGAGGAGGCTTGGGAGAAAGTGCTGTGGTCAGATGAGACTAAAATCGAGCTCTTTGGCATCAACTCGACTCGCCGTGTTTGGAGGAAGAAAAAAGCTGCCTTGGACCCCAAGAACACCATCCCCACCGTCAAGCATGGCGGTGGAAACATTATGCTTTGGGGCTGTTTCTCTGCTAAGGGCACAGGACGACTTCACCGGATCGACGGGAGGATGAATGGGGCCATGTACCGGGAAATCTTGGGTGAGAACCTCCTTCCCTCAGCCAGGACACTGAAAATGGATTTCTAAGGATTTGGAGAGGATCTGCAAAGAGGAGTGGGCCAAAATCCCTACTGGGATCTGCGCAAACTTGGTGACCAACTACAAGAAACGTCTGACCGCTGTGCTTGCCAACAAGGGTTTCTCCACCAAGTACTGAGTCATGTTTTGCTAGGGGGTGAAATACTTATTTTCCTCAATAAAACACAAATAAATGTTTAAAATTCATATAATGTAATTTTCTGGGATTTTAAATATTCTGTCTCTCACTGTTAAGATGAACCTACCATGAAAATTATAGACCGTTCCTTTCTTTGTAAGGGGGCAAACTCACAAAATCAGCAGGGGGTGAAATACTTATTTTCCCCACTGTATTAAAGTTGTAAATGACTTACTGTTAGCATTGGATACTGATTGTGTTTCTATTCTAGTGCTCCTTGACATAAGTGCTGCTTTTGACATTATTGACCACCAGATTCTCCTTCATAGGCTAGAAAACCTGGTTGGTTTGTGTGGACGGGCACTCTCATGGTTTAAATCATACTTATCAGACAGGTTTCAATTTGTGCAATTAGATCAAGAGTTCTCTGACTACTCTCAGGTTAAATATGGTAATCCACAAGGCTCAGTGCTGGGACCATTACTGTTCTCATTATACTTGCTACCACTGGGTAATGTTATTCGTAAACATGGTGTGAATTTCCATTGCTATGCAGATGATACACAGCTGTACATATCAATGAAACCAGGTGAAATACTTAAACTCACTCAATTAGAGGCTTGTATCTCTGATATAAAGAATTGGATGACAGTAAATTTCCTGCTTTTAAATTCAGATAAAACAGGGGATCTGCAGTTAAATGCAGGTGATTGCATAGTTACATCAAGTCTTATGGTTAAGAACCTTGGTTTTATTATTGATCAGGAATTTTATCTTACCACTAGGAGTACTTCTAAATCGCACTAAAACCTTTTAGTTAGGAGTCCCACCTTAAAACCTATTCAGAAAGCTGCAAAGACAAACTCACACTAAGGAATTCCTAGAATTTTCAAGTTAAGAGTGAGGGCGGGGTTGACGTCGTTGTTATGGATGACGTTGTTTCTCATGAACGAGCTTGCTCAGAATGCCCACAGCGATTGGCTGATATAGGGGATGGGTCTCTGCCCGCGATTTCAACCTAGCAAATAAATGATATGCTACTGTAAATGGGTATGTAGGCCTACCTGTTCCTGTTATATTCTAGTGGTGTAACGGATCGCAGTTGATCCGTGATCCGTACGGATCAACCCCCACGGTTCGGCACGCATATGATCCGTGGATTAATAGCTAAATTGAACCATCATAGAGAAATACCGTTTTTCTGCCGCTGTCACGTTTTAAAGTAACAATTCCCTAAATCTCAATGCAGAGTTACAGCGAAGAGATAGACAACCATGTATGTTTTGGTTTGCTTTGTTTTTCATATTAAATGCCTTTCTGGGAGGCAGGTTTTTAGAAACGCGACCGAATTAAATAAAATTTAAACATTAGCGATCTTTAAATGTTTTATTAAATTAATTCAGGCATAAGACCACCCTAGTTAAATCGCCTAAGGCGTACTGAATCAAAAAATGTATTTTGTGAAATTTTCGAATAAAGATTTAGTGAAATAACTTAAATTGAAAAACTGAAATTATCATTCATTCAATTCCTTGAGAATAGTTCCTGGTAATTTTGGGTGGAAACGCGCATTAGGTCCCCGTTATTATTTTTTTTGCTGATCCGAAAAATGATCCGATGCACCCCTATTATATTCTAATAAAGATTCTAAAATACAAATGTAGGCTACGTGTCACTGATTTAACATCAAACCAAGAATACTGACTAGTCAATTGGTTACATGTCTGCATCTCGTAAACAATCAGCGGGTATCTATATATAATATATATAATATTATATATATATAATACCCTCGCAATTTTTATGAGCTCTGTATCATTCAATATCTCCAGTGTTGACGCGATTGCGACAACGATTGCCGGCAGCAGCAGATTTTCGGATCGCCGTGAGTAGGTCGTTAGCGACTTAGAAGTCCTCTTGACTGCTTCTAACTTCTCCTGGACTTAGGAGCTGTTTTTAGCTCTCAAACCCTTTGTGAAATACTCTTATCCCAAAAATTTAGGAGTCCTAAATGTATGAGTGACACGGCCATTATTTTTCGGAGTTGCTCCTAAATTGTGGAGTTAGGACCAACTTTTACCCTTAAAATGCTTTGTGAATACGGGCCCAGGACCTTACATTTGACACTCATATTAAAAACACTTCCAGAGTAGCTTTCTTTCACCTAAGAAACATATCTAAAATTCGGCACATTCTGTCATTAGAGGAGGCAAAAACCTTGATGCATGCTTTTGTCGCATCGAGGCTAGACTATTGTAATGCCTTATTATCTGGCTCCTCTAGTAGTTCTCTAAAGAGTCTTCAACGAGTACAGAGTACAGCGGCACGTATTTTGACTAGATCCAAGAAGTATGAGCACATTACTCCAGTGTTAGCATCACTACATTGGCTTCCTATTAAATATCGGGCTGATTATAAAGTACTGTTGCTTACTTTTAAAGCAGTGAACGGACCTGCACCTTTATATCTGACCAAAATGATTTCCCCCTATAAGCCGACGCGACTGCTTCGTTCACAAGAAGCCGGCCATCTATTATTCCCTAGAATTTTGAAAAGCACAGCTGGTGGTAGAGCTTTCTCTTTTAGAGCTCCTCTGTTGTGGAACGGTTTATATATATATCATTTATATCATTTCACTCCTTCTTTCAGAAACAACTTTGCCATTGGCCTTTTCACCAAATTGAGGCTATGTTTTTTTCAATTCACTTGTACAGTCTTAGAAAAAACTTTGCCATTGGCCTATTGAAGCCTGTTAGTATAGAACCTCCCAATGCACTTTACTGTCTTAGTAAAAACTTTGTAATTTGCCTATTCAAGGCTTGGAGGCACATTTTTCATTTCACTGCTTGTTTCAGAAAAAACTTTCCCATTGGCCTTTTCACCAAATCGAGGCTATGATTTTTCATTTCACTTGTACAGTCTTAGAAAAAACTTTGCCATTGGCCTATTGAAGCCTGTTAGTATAGAACCTCCCAACGCACTTTACTGTCTTAGTAAAAACTTTGTAATTTGCCTAATGAAGGCTTGGAGGCTAATTTTTTATTTCACTCGTACTGTCTTAGCAGAAACTTTGCCATTGGCCTATTGAAGCCTGTTAGTGCCGAACCTCCCAATTCACTTTACAGTCTTGGAAAAACCGTTGTAATTTGCCTATTCAAGGCTTGGAGGCAAATTTATCATTTCACTTCTACTGTCTTAGCAGAAACTTTGCCATTGGCCTATTGAAGCCTGTTAGGGCAGAACCTCCCAATTCACTTTACAGTCTTGGAAAAAACTTTGTAATTTGCCTACTCAAGGCTTGGAGGCAAATTTTTTATTTCACTTGAACTGTCTTAGCAGAAACTTTGCCATTGGCCTATTGAAGCCTGTTAGGGTGGAACCTCCCAATTCACTTTACAGTCTTGGAAAAAACGTTGTAATTTGCCTACTCAAGGCTTGGAGGCAAATTTTTCATTTCACTTGTACTGTTTTAGCAGAAACTTTACCATTGGCCTATTGAAGCCTTTTAGGGTACAATCTCCTAATTCACTTTGCATTCTTGGAAAAAACTTTGTAATTTGACTACTCAAGGTTTGGAGGCAAATTTTTCATTTCACTTGTACTGTCTTAGCAGAAACTTTGCCATTGGCCTAGTAAAGCCTTTTAGGGTGCACTCTCCCAATTCACTTTGCAGTCTTAGAAAAAACTTTATAATTTGCCTATTCAAGGCTTTGAGGCAAAGTTTTCATTTCACTGTTTGTTTCACAAGACCCCCCATGATGACAAACAAGAATGGAAATTCATTTCCCTCGCCCGGACGCAGGTCACGGGGGCCCCCCCCTGGAGCCAGGCCCGGGGGTAGGGCTCGAGGGCGAGCGCCTGGTGGCCGAGCCTACACCTATGGGGCTCGGCCGGGCACAGCCCGAAGAGGCAACGTAGGACCCCCTTCCCATGGGCCCACCACCCATGGGAGGGGCCAAGGGGGTCGGGTGCAGTGTGAGATGGGTGGCGGCCGAAGGCAGGGGCCTTGGCGGTCCGATCCTCGGCTGCAGAAGCTAGCTCTAGGGACATGGAATGTCACTTCTCTGGCGGGGAAGGAGCCTGAGCTGGTGCGGGAGGTCGAGAGGTTCCGGCTAGATATAGTCGGCCTCGCCTCGACGCACGGCATGGGCTCCGGAACCAGTCTCCTTGAGAGGGGTTGGACTCTCTTCCACTCTGGAGTTGCCCCTGGTGGGCGCCGAGCAGGGGTGGGAATACTTATTGCCCCCGGCTCGGTGCCTGTACGTTGGGGTTCACCCGGTAGACGAGAGGGTAGCCTCCCTCCGCCTTCGGGTGGGGGGACGGGTCCTGACTGTTGTTTGTGCTTATGCTCCAAACAGCAGCTCAGAATACCCACCCTTTTTGGAGTCCTTGGAGGGTGTTGGAGAACACTCCTTCCGGGACTCCCGTTTTGCTGGGAGACTTCAATGCTCACGTGGGCAACGATAGTGAGACCTGGAGGGGCGTGATTGGGAGGAACGGCCCCCGATCTGAACCAGAATGGTGCTTTGTTGTTGGACTTCTGTGCTTGTCACAGATTGTCCATAACGAACACCATGTTCAAGCATAAGCGTGTCCATATATGCACCTGGCACCAGGACACCCTGGCCGCAGTTCAATGATCGACTTTGTGGTCGTGTCGTCGGACTTGCGGCCGCATGTCTTGGGGACACTCGGGTGAAGAGAGGGGCGGAGCTGTCAACTGATCACCACCTGGTGGTGAGTTGGCTCCGATGGTGGGGAGAATGCCGGTCAGGCCTGGCAGGCCCAAGCGTATTGTGAGGGTCTGCTGGGAACGTCTGGCAGAGTCTCCTGTCAGAAGGAGCTTCAACTCCCACCTCCGGGGAGCTTCAACCATGTCCCGGGGGAGGCGGGGACATTGAGTCCGAGTGGGCCATGTTCTGTGCCTCTATTGTCGAGGCGGCTGACCGGAGCTGTGGCCGCAAGGTCGTCGGTGCCTGTCGCGGCGGTAATCCCGAACCCGCTGGTGGACACCGGCAGTGAAGGATGCCGTCAAGCTGAAGAAGGAGTCCTATCGGACCTTTTTGGCCTGTGGGACTCCGGAGGCAGCAGATAGGTATCGGCGAGCCAAGCGGGCGCGGCCGGCGGTCGCTGAGGCAAAAACTCGGGCATTGGAGGAGCTCGGTGAGGCCATGGAGAACGACTTCCGAGCGGCCGAGGAGGTTCTGGACCACCATCCGGCGTCTCAGGAGGGGAAGCAGTGCACTGTCAACACTGTGTACAGTGGGGATGGGGCGCTGCTGACCTCGACTCGGGACGTTGTGGGTCGGTGGAGGGAATACTTCGAAGACCTCCTCAATCCCACCGACACGCCTTCCAGCGAGGAAGCAGGGTCTGGGGACTCGGGGGTGGGCTCTCCTATCTCTGGGGCTGAGGTCGCCACGGTGGTTAAAAAGCTCCATGGTGGCAGGGCCTCGGGGGTGGATGAGATCCGCCCGGAGTCCCTCAAGGCTCTGGATGTTGTGGGGCTGTCTTGGTTGACACGACTCTGCAGCATCGCGTGGACATCGGGGGCAGTGCCTCTGGACTGGCAGACCGGGGTGGTGGTCCCCCTCTTCAAGAAAGGGGACCGGAGGGTGTGTTCCAACTACAGGGGGATCACACTCCTCAGCCTCCCTGGTAAGGTCTATTCAGGGGTTCTGGAGAGGAGGGTCCGTCGGATGGTTGAACCTCGGATTCAGGAGGAGCAATGTGGTTTTCGTCCTGGTCGCGGAACTGTGGACCAGCTCTACACCCTCCGGGGTCCTGGAGGGTGCATGGGAGTTTGCCCAACCAGTCTACACATGTTTTGTGGACTTGGAGAAGGCTTTCGACCGTGTCCCTAGGGGAGTCTTGTGGGGGGTGCTCCGGGAGTATGGGGTACCGGACCCCTTGATACGGGCCATTCGGTCCCTGTACGACCGGTGCCAGAGCTTGGTCCGCATTGCTGGCACTAAGTTGGACTTGTTCCCGGTGAGGGTTGGACTCCGCCAGGGCTGCCCTTTGTCACCGGTTCTGTTCATAACCTTTATGGACAGAATATCTAGGCGCAGCCGGGGCGTTGAGGGGGTCCGGTTCGGTGGCCTGAGGATTGGGTCACTGCTCTTTGCAGATGATGTGGTCCTGTTGGCTTCATCGGGCCGTGACCTCCAGCTCTCACTGGAGCGGTTCGCAGCCGAGTGTGAAGCGGCTGGTATGAGAATCAGCACCTCCAAATCCGAGACCATGGTTCTCAGCCGGAAAAAGGTGGAGTGCACTCTCCGGGTCGGGGAGGAGATCCTGCCCCAAGTGGAGGAGTTTAAATACCTCGGGGTCTTGTTCACGAGTGAGGGAAGGATGGAGCGGGAGATCGACAGGCGGATTGGTGCGGCGTCGGCAGTGATGCAGACGCTGCATCGGTCTGTCGTGGTAAAGAGGGAGCTAAGCCTAAAGGCAAAGCTCTCGATTTACCGGTCGATCTATGTTCCTACCCTCACCTATGGTCACGAGTTGTGGGTAGTGACCGAAAGAACGAGATCGCGAATACAAGCGGCTGAAATGAGTTTCCTCCGCAGGGTGTCTGGGCTCTCCCTTAGAGATAGGGTGAGGAGCTCGGTCATCTGGGAGGGGCTCAGAGTAGAGCCGCTGCTCCTCCGCGTCGAGAGGAGCCAGATGAGGTGGCTCGGGCATCTGGTTAGGATGCCTCCTGGACGCCTCCCGGGTGAGGTGTTCCGGGCACGTCCCACCGGGAGGAGGCCCCGGGGAAGACCCAGGACACGCTGGAGAGACTATGTCTCTTGGCTGGCCTGGGAACGCCTTGGGATTCCCCCGGAAGAGCTGGACGAAGTGGCCGGGGAGAGGGAAGTCTGGGTCTCCCTGCTTAGGACGCTGCCCCCGCGACCTGACCCGGAGAAGCGGTAGAAAATGGATGGATGGATGGATGTTTGTTTCAGAAAGAAATTTGCCATTGGCCTTTTCATCACATTTAGGCTATGTTTTTTCATTTCACTGTTACAGTCTTAGAAAAAACTCTGCCATTGGCCTATTAAAGCCTTTTAGTGTGCACTCTCCCAGTTCACTTTACAGTCTTAGAAACAATGCTGTAATTGGCATATTCAAGGCTTTGAGGCAGTTTTAATTTCACTGTTTGTTTCAGAAAGAAACTTTGCCATTTGCCTTTTCAACACATTTAGGCTATGTTTTTTCATTTCACTAGTAAAGCCTTTTAGGGTGCACTCTCCCAATTCACTTTACAGTCTTAGAAACAATGTTGTAATTGGCATATTCAAGGCTTTTCGGGTACAATCTCCCAATTCACTTTACAGTCTTAGAAAAAACTTTGTAAATTTCCTATTGAAGGCTTTCAGGCAAAGTTTTCATTTCACTGTTTGTTTCAGAAAAAGCTTTGCCATTTGCATTTTCACCACATTTAGGCTGTTTTTTCATTTCACTGTTAGTCTTAGAAAAAACTTTGCCATTGGCCTATTCAAGCCTTTTCGGGTACAATCTCCCAATTCACTTTACAGTCTTAGAAAAAACTTTATAATTTGCCTATTCAAGGCTTTGAGGCAAAGTTTTCATTTCACTGTTTGTTTCAGAATTTTTTTTTCCCCATTGGCCTTTTCACCACATTTAGGCTATGTTTTTTCATTTCACTGTTACAGTCTTAGAAAAAACTTTGCCATTGGCCTATTGGAGACTTTTAGGGTACAATCTCCCAATTCACTTTACAGTCTTAGAAAAAACTTTATAATTTGCCTGTAGGAGCCAAATTCCTCATCTCAGTATATTATTATTATTGTATCTTTATTGCCTCATTAGATATTCGGTTTGTTAACTTTTTTGTGCTTTGTGTTTAGTAGACAGGTTTCTTGGTAATATTTATCTATTGTAAGGCTTAAACATGGGAGTCTTGCCTGGTTTACGCCTCTTTTTTCCTATGTTTCCTCTCCTAAAACACGGAGGTAATCTGAGCTCAGGTGGCCCAGGTATAGCGGTACCATATCGTTTTTTGACCGCACTTATTTGACAGTTTCCTATTATTTTTTAAAGACTTATAGAACCTTTTTGTTTATTTGTTTTATAGTTACGGCAAGCTATTGGGGCTGTTGTTACAAAGTACTTTTCTTGCAAATAAATATAATTATTATTATATATTACAACGGTTTCTTTGTTCTCAATTGTTTGGACTATCAAGGCTATTGAAGCCTTTTAGGGCACACTCTCCCAACTCACTTTACAGTCTTAGAAAAAACATAGTAAATTGCCTATTCAAGGCTTTGAGGAAACGTTTTCATTTCACTGTTTTTTTTTCAGAAAAATCTTTGCCATTTGCATTTTCACCACATTTAGGCTATGTTTTTTCATTTCACTGTTACAGTCTTAGAAAAAACTTTGCCATTGACCTATTGGAGCCTTTTAGGGTACCATCTCCCAATACACTTTCCAGTCTTAGAAAAAACTTTGTAACTTGCCTATTCAAGGCTTTGAGGCAAAGTTTTCATTTCATTACATCGGGAGTACGTTTACTTTTGTCAACTCAATTTAGATTCAAAAGTGATGTCTATTTAATTCTGTTCAATGTTATTTTTTCCAAACCCTCCCTGACATAAACGTCACCGTTGACTCTAAATTGAGACATGACAAAAGTTAACGTACTCCTGATGTAACCTTCTGCCCCGTCTGATCAGGAAGATGTAAACATGCACGAGTAGTCTAGTGTTAACGTTGTTTTTAGTTCAGATGTGGTTGCAGGCCCTTCTACATTGCGGAATGGGTATTTGCGTCTCATCGCTATAGGGCTGTCTTTTGACACAAAAAGTAAAAGAAAAAAATCTGTCTCTTTTCTTTTCTTGGTATGTTTTTGGAAAATGGGCTACAATGTATTTTTCTCATTACTGTACATTTGTAAAAGTGTCCGAGTTTTATATCTTGTAACGCAAAAGACAAAAATATTTAATAAAGCATACTGAAATTGAGGCAGGTACATCTTTGCTGTAGTTGCGATGCATCATGTCATTTTCTAATGTATTCTTTACTTTCTCATATAGAGAATGAGTGTGTGTTGAATAAAGCATTAACAATAAATTGTATATTTTAGTTTCACACTTTTTTATGTGTTTACAGCCGCAGATATCAGATAGATTATTTTTTCTACGGTCTGTTAGCTTAATCTTTCAGAATATATTGTGCTATATTGAAATTCCTTCAGTAAATAATAATTTAAAAAATATATTATTTTACCTTGAATTAAACGACAAACCTATTCAAATCAATTCAATTCAAGGTATCAGATGATATTGAACAGACGCCATGATAAAATGGCAAACGTTTGGGTCTTTATGTGGAAGTTGGTAAAAACATAAAATAAATATGTAGACCTTCACGTTTATTGAAAAAGGACTATTGTAGGCTGCACTCCTCCTTGTCAAACTGTGGAGACACATTTCCAAATTGAGAGTCATGCCTGGCTATCTACCCATCAACCCTTTGTTTAATGAAATACAATACAATCGATAGTCTGTCATGTTTAGGTTTTGTAGTTCGTGGTATGCGCTCATTTAGGTTTATCAAATAAAATTCTGACCCAAAAGTATTTTGGCTGCCGACACATAATGAGTGTTTTGTAACGATGAGCAGTTAGCCTAGCCATAACTAATTCTAAATGTTTGGGCTCCCATTTTGCTTGATAGCCGCATTTGCTACGTCCTGTGTATCTTGGCCATTAGGGCTAACTGTCTGTTCATTCACTTCATTGCATCAATAAGCTTTGTTGTGATAAAGATAGTATCACGATCTTGAAAAAGCAAACATTTCTGGATGTTCCTTCAGCAGTCAGCGTTACAGTATTTCCATAAATTCTGCACACTTCTCAAAAGAAGTAGGCTTAAAACAAATGAAATAGGACTTCACCGCATAGTAGCCTAACCTTCACGCTCAGCACTGCTCAGTTTGAATAACAACAATCACAGTAGGCCTACATGTGAAAACCGCTAATAGGTTCTGATACATTTTAACTGAAAACTCTACTCTACATTTTCTTCTCTCCTCACCCCTCCTCCTCCCCCACCCCCCTCCTCTCTAACCGCGGATGACTTCGCATCCTTCTTTCGCGAGAAAGTTGATGACATCCGCAACTCCTTCCCCCCATCCTCTCCCTCACCCATCTCACCACCCAAACCTCTCACCCCTCTGTCCACCTTCTCGCCCCTCCCTGACTCAGACATCCTTCAACTCATTCACTCCCACCGTCCCACCACCTACCCTCTCGATCCCATTCCTTCCCCCCTCTTCCAGTCCATTGTCATGGACATCCTCCCCTTTGTCTCCAATGTCATTAACTCCTCTCTTTCCTCTGGCTCTGTCCCCTCATCCATCAAATGCACTCATGTTGTCCCCCTCCTCAAAAAACCCTCTCTGAATCCCGCTGTCCCAATTCTCCCTCCACAACATCCGGAGGATCCGACCATTCCTCACCCAAGAGGCCACCCAACTCCTGGTCCAGGCCCTGGTGATCTCACATCTGTACTACTGCAATTCCTTGCTACCGACCTGTGCCATCAAGCCACTGCAACTTGTCTAGAATGCTGCCACTCATCTGGTATTCAACCAGCCAAAGTTTACCCACGTCACCCCTCTACTCTCCGCTCTGCACTGGCTCCCCATCGCAGCACGCATCAGATTCAAATCACTGGTGCTTGCTTTTCAAGCAGCTAGAGGTACTGCTCCCCCTTACCTCCAGTCACTCATCACTCCCTACACCCCAGCCAGACCCCTCCGCTCCGCCTCCTCTGGCAAACTGGCTGCCCCATCCCTCCGGGTGCCTGGCAGCCGCTCCTCACGGTCTCGCCTCTTCTCTGTCCTGACCCCTCGCTGGTGGAACGACCTCCCGCAATCGGTCAGGACCACGGAATCACTTGCGATCTTCCGCAAGAGACTCAAGACCCACCTTTTCAGACTCCACTACCACTGAACTCTGTCCATCTAACTAATTGTCATCACCACTGCCTACTTGTTCAACACTTTATACCCCTACTTACTCCATTTATTTAAAAATAAATACTAACCTTTTCCTTCCTAGTGCTACAGGTATGGTACGCAGATGCCTGCAATGATGTCTATCGCTGTATTACTGCACTGATCTCTTGCGCTAACTATGTTCTTTCCTACCATGTATTTATGCACATCTTGTAAGTCGCTCTGGATAAGAGCGTCTGCTAAATGCGTAAAATGTCAAATGAAAAACATAAAATGAAGACGTAGGCCTTCAATATGCTTGTTGAAAAAAAAAAAAAAAAGCCCACTATTGTACACTGATTCCTCATCCTTGTGAGTAAAGCTTTGACAATTTGAACACCCATTTAAAAATGAAAGAACAAACAGAAACCTATAGGCATTTGGTTCAATTAGGTAAACATAGACAGAATCCTGTAGCCTGTAGTTGTAGTTTTTGGGGGGGGGGTTGCCCTTAAATGCTAAAGTTAAACAAGTTAAACAATACTGCACTTTTAGATTCATTTTTTATATTTTATAAACAATTTTTTTGATAAAGTAATGATCTTAATCTAAAAAAATATACTGTGATATATTGAAATTCCACCATTAAAGATATATTTCATTTTTAAAATGAACTAAACCATACACATACAATCCATCCAAATCAATTCTAGGTCTCTGAGTATCCTATATTGTAGTGGTGTACGGCTCGGAATCAAGAATCGAGAGACTTTGCTTTTCCATTGCAGTACTACTTCATTATTAAAATAAAGCGCGTAGCCCAGGTTAAGTAGCCTACAACACATGCATTGGAATCACATGGATGTCATTCTCAATGCATACACACCTCAGTAACGGTGATGTCTTCACATGCACTAAAACACACATCATTCGTACGAGGGAAAAAGGGGGCTTTCAGTCAAACAATACAGTGGTTTTCATACTTGAACATTTATGAACATAACTATCCGAACACTCTAAGTTTAGCTGGCCGCAAGGGCCCCTGGAGGCATGCGATGCCATTGTATCCCGTGGCCTACAAATATGTAGCATCTAGCATGCTACACACAAACTAAATGGAGGGCATCTAGCATTCCCGTGGCTAAGCTATCTGTCCACCGTTACAATATTGAACAGACATCGTGGTGAAATGGTACACTTATGGGGTTTGCTTGAATATTCCCTAAACAGAAAATAAACCAATAATCAAAGTAATCTTTAATTACTTAGCTATAGCCTCCACATGTTATCGTTTATTTAAACAACCGTTGTACTCTTCGCTACTAGGCTTTGGAAAGATAAATAGCCCATCAAAGACATGAACATCTAGTGCTAGATTGAATCTAGTGCTTATTCATTAGGGCGCTTTTTCAATACGCAATGATTTCCGCCACAAGCAAAAAACTAAACTTCCTCCAAAGACTACAATATTCCTATATCATCATTATCATAGCCTAATAGAGTATTTTCTTTCTTACGGATTATCCGTTTAGACGATGAACAGAGTTGCCAACAGTGTGTAACCAGTCATGGTGTACAGCATTACAATGACTTGTTAACTGCAACAACAAAAAAAAGTATTTTAAATAAATGTTTGCGAAATTTTTGTAAGTGCTTCTGCATTGATTTGCACATCAATACAAGATTCCGGGTACATTGGCTCCCTTTTTAACTATACATAGTAAGTAAATAAATTGAGACAGGTGAGTGAAGGTAGGGCGCGAAATGCACAACTCAGAAACAATGACGTGGAATAAAGACCCACAAGGGCTTTATTAAAGGAATGTTCAGGAGACGTACTCAACACAAGCAACACAAGTCCAATAACCAAAAATCCAGCCAATAACCAAAGTACAGTACCGAGGGAGAAGGCAGTCTCGAACTCGGTAAACTATGCAAAAATCAAAAACCAGAGTAGCTGTCAGCGGGGCAAAGGTACAGGAGGGCGGCAGGCAGGCTCGTAGTCGAAGACGGAGTCAAGACCGAAGTCTGCTCTGCGGGGCAAAGGCACAAAAAGACAGCAGGCAAAAACTTGTGGCACAAACAGGCAGTGGTAACAAACAGGCAGGCAGTAGCAATGGTCAATAAACAGGCTTGGTTCGTAACAAAGAAATCAGACTTGGAAAACGCTTAAAAGTGCAATAGTAAACTAGGCAACAATTTCGCAATGACATGATAAAAACATTGAGCTATATGCAGGTCTAGACAGGTGCAGACACTTAGCTTGAGAAACAGTGCGAAACAGAAAACAGCTGAAGAGTGCGTGACAAGGTAACAAGATAATTAGTCGCTGTTAGTAGTTATCCTATCCTGATCTAGCATTAGTAGATTAGTAAATCAGACGTGAACTAGAAACGTAAGGAAACATGAATACACATGGTTAGCAAGTTAGTCATTAGAAAGTCTCCAGCACGTCGGCAAATACAGTTACTAAATTGCCAATCGTGCTAGCAGAAACAAAGAACCTATCTAATCCCTAAACATCAGCTGACGACGCATCCAAGCTGTCAGGTGACGCTTCTGAGGAAAACTGCAGTTGTCAGTCGAAACTGTCAGGTAAACTACAACTTTTTATCTCATTGTCTGATCAAAAGAAAGTAAAACATTTAACCTATCTAATCGTTAGTAAATTAGTAACTCTGATAAGGAGGGGTTAGAAACAATAGGGAAGCGTGAGCGACAGCGAGAGAGAGAGAAAGCATGAATGCAAGATTTGCGGAAATAACATGGAAAAGTGTATGCCTTAACTATGAACAGATGCGTAACATGAAAAACAGAATCAAGACATGACATTAAATGAAACTTGACATGAATAAAACATAAAACGTGGCATGAATACACTGAAATCTATAAAAAAAGAAATAGTCTGAAACAGTTTACATCACACCGGAGCTTGAAAACTGATTTGTATAGTAAAGGCCTATTTGTTGGCCGACGTGTGATTTATGTTGTATGATCTTGTTGCATGTTATCCTAAAAATAGGTCTAGATGGTTCAGAGTTGTTTTCATCGTCATCATCATCATCAGTTGTGTTTGGATCAATTATACAGTGGAGTTGTTCTTCTAAAAAAGGCATAAATATATTTCACCAGAAACTCTTAAGTAGGCTATTTCTTGAACAGTTTGCCAGGTCGGGTAGTAGAGGCAGAAACACTTGGGCTATTCAAGTCCAGGCTAGATGTAGTACTAGATACTCTTTAGACATGACGAGCCTAGATGGGCCGAACAGTCCGTTCTCGTCATTATGTATTCTTATGTTCTTATGTAAATGTAGGGCCCCCTTGCTATTTATGCTTAACGAGGGAACTACCCTGAGTCCTATTTATGAGGACGATATATTATCGTCTTTAAAATTACATTAATAATTACTACTACTCGCTTGGTGCCGATTTACGTGTGTGCGTGCAATGGAAATAATCCAAATACAAAGGTCACCTTAAAATTAGTTACACCATTTACAAAAAAAAAGTAATAATGCAAACATAAATCACTCGGTTTCACGTTTCAAACAACCAAACAAAACATCTGTCCTCTGACAGGGTAATTCACAACACTTTGTGGATTCGATTCAACTCAAATTACACTTCACATGGATGCAAACAGCGCGCCGAAAAGCGCTACTCGCTTTTTTCCACGGCCATCTGGGTGACCCGTGTGAATCGTTCAGATCCGAAGAGTTTTTTTTTTTTGGGGGGGGGGGGGGTGGTGGTGTCTTGAGTCTTGACGATTCCTAAAATATATTTCTGCCACTCTCGTATGAGTGAACTGCATTGAGCAAAAAATATCTATTCAACTGTCAGGACCTTTCGCGAGGGCCACATGATATCATGTCATGTGTATCATTCAAGCGCTATGATTGGCCAGGCATCTATTCTCTCGTGAGTGCGGCGGTGTTATTGAATCTTCTGATGAAGTCCTGCTGACAACAAACAAGTGAGTCTGAGCGCGGAGTGCCGACACCTGAGGTAAGAAACATTCGTTTTTTTCCGTTGGCTCAGGCTGGCTATAGTTTTGGGCATATTTAGCTATGTAGGTTATGTTGTCTTTTAGCCAAAGTTATGTCAGCGCTGTTTCTCATGCTAACTAGCACTAGCTAGATTAGCTTATTAGCTACGCTAGCTAGCCCTGAGTGTCGCAGAAGAAGTGTACATGTTGCTAACGTTAGGTCATCATGACGTTTACCTAACAGCATAAAGTTAATTCAACTATGCATTGATTTTCAGAATCGAATGAGGGAGTTTGAGGAAAGTGACGCCCTCATTGTCAAAGAACTGGATGCAGGGTGCAAGAGCAGCTGGAAGTGGTCCTGGTTAAAGCTAGATTCCACTATACAGATTAAGTCAGTCAACCACACGTTCCCACTGTCTGACTTTTTCAGAAAAGTGGACAAAAAAGGGTGCGCCAGATGTACACTATGCACCAAAGAAATTAATTATTCTAGCAGGGGTGTACATGCCCTCTTGGCACACTGTCAGACAGAAGTGCATAGACAGAAAGTGACCACAATAATCACAACACAAAGTGTGGCACAGCTGCTTAGAAAAGAGGGCCCAATGTCAGCAACCCCTAATGCAGCTGAGAAAATCAGGGAAGGTGCCATGCCTAAACTACCTACCCCCATGTGTGACCGCATATCCAATGCAGAGGTTGGTACCTGTGTGTGTGTGTGTGTGTGTGTAGAGCAAAATGTAGAGTAGGGCGTGTGTAGAGTAAAGTTTTGTGCAATGTGGGAGTTGCTGTTGTTAACAAAATCACTTTAAATGTGTAACCTACATATTTTTACTGTTTTCTAGGCAATGGTCCTTGGTGTTGTTGCAGAGCATTCATTACCTCTCTCAATTGCACCTGTGCTAGTGGACCTCGCTCAACAACTGGCCACAGACAAGGTTGCATTGAGCAACATTAAACTTTCCAGAACGGCTGCCTCCTACAAAATGGTGCACGGACTGGGCCACACATTCTCTGAGAGAACATTCTCAAACCTACGGAAGTACCCCTTTTCTCTGAACGTTGATGAAAGCACCTGCAGTAGTAACAAAAAGGTTTTTTCAATGCTTGTGAGCTATTTCGATGAAGAGAGGAAGGACGTTGTTGTTCAACACTTAGGCTCTGTTGAAGTTCTTAAAGTCAATGCTGCCAGTTTAGAGAAGGTCATCTGTGAGTTTTTTGAAGAAAAGGACATTCCCTGGTCTAACCTCATCAGCATAATGATGGACTCGTGTAATGTGATGCGCGGAAGCAAGTCAGGGCTGGAGACGAGAATCAGAGAGAAACATTGTCCAACACTTCTGGATGTTGATGGTGATTCGTGTCACCATGTGCACAATGCTGCAAAAAAGTTTGCGGAACCCTTTGAGAAGTACCTGGAGCAGCTGTTTACTGACCTCCATACTGACCACCAGTGGGCATCAGATCAGGTGATTAGACATTAAGTACATTTTCATTTAAAATAACTAGGTTGTGCTATTGTCCTCTCTACACTATTTTTGAATTATGTGTCACTCATGTAAGAGGATTTATGTCTTTATTTGCAGATCATGTACCTCAAAGAAATTGCAGAGTACATGGATATACCTGCCACGAATCCCCAGAGGTTTGTCGCCCACCGTTGGTTGTCAGCATATGATGTAGGAATGCAGGCAAAGAGAATACTGCCTGTGTACAAGGTCAGTTGCAATTTTATGTCACCTACACAATCGTACAATGTACTGGTGAGCAGTGAAATGCTTAATGCCCTGTTAAAACGAAATAAATGACTGCCTATTTCCAATTCCAGGTCCTGTATTTTGGTTTCCTGGGGAAAGAGGAGAAAGCTCTCTATCAGGAACCATTGCAGCAACTATACATGGACCACAATGTCAGTGAAAAGGCACAGCAAAGGATTGCATTCGTGCACCAAGACCTCAGCAAGAAAGGTATGTTATACCAGTGTTTATTTTGTGCATTTGCAAGTGTAGCCTACATTTTAAGCCTAAACAGAAGTTAACATATTTAGACGTAAAATGCCTGCTAAAATGAACTATAAAAGTATTGATAATTTGATTTGTAATTTGATTTGTATAGCAATGTAGCCCACTTGATATTGTGAGCTATTGATAATCAGTTCATAAATAGCTGCTAGATAAATGCATAAGTTAAATAAATAAATTCAATAATTTAATTTATTTATTCTTCATTCTACTTCATTCTATAAATATACTACATTTCGTGGCTGTTTACAATGAATAAATATGTGTTATATGCACACGGTAAAAGCTATCCAACATGAGTATGAGCCATACCGCCCTGCACATGCCCGATCTCGTTTGATCTCAGAAGCTAAGCAGGGTAGGGCCTGGTTAGTATTTGGATGGGAGACTGCCTAGGAATACCAGGAAGCTCGGGGGCGGCTATGGCTCAGGAGGTAGAGCAGGTCGTCCAATGATCGAAAGGTCGGTGGTCCGACTCCCAGTCCATCCCATTGTAGTTGTGTCCCTGGGCAAGACACTTCACCTTGCCTCGTATGAATGTGAATGTTGGTGGTGGTCGGAGGGGCCGTAGGCGCAGTATGGCAGCCACGCTTCTGTCAGTCTGCCCCAGGGCCGCTCTAGCTACTGATGTGGCTTACCATCACCGGTATGACTGTGTATGAATGAATGATGGACTCTGAAGTGCTCTGGGTACTTAGAAGGGCGCTATATAAATCCAATCCTATTTTCTTTTTTTATTAGTTCTTGTCTTTAATGGGATACACACAATGTGTATTCTGTCTTTAATGGGTTAATACATTACGATTTATTTTCCTTTTGGAAGGTATGACTGACCTGGGGAAGGAGAGGAAGAGGCGAGTTGTAAAGAAGATCTGGTTTGAAAGCGAAAAGGTGGAACTGCACCTCAGTGTGTACCTTGGGGTACTTCCAATACTCAAGGAGTATGTCATGGTCTTTCAGGTGAGTTTTTTTCTGTATGCATTGCAAGTGTTTTTTTCCCAAGGCAACATATAGACATCGATATATCCATAGATTTCTGTTTGCATTTAAGGGAAGTCAAACTCTCGTCCACAAGCTGCACGACAAGCAGCTCGAAGTCTTCGTCAACTTTCTGGCTTGCTTCATCAGACCTGAGCATCTGAAACATCAACCCAAAGCAGTCTTGGGATTGGATTTGGCCGACAGGTCACTGTATTCCCAGATGTATATTGGGAAAGTGGCAGAAAACCTGGTAGGCGCCCGTCCAAAACACCCGGTGAGTGTGTGAAATAGTGTGTAGTGTGTGTAATATTTTGTTTTATTGAATGCTTTATTTAGTACTAACATGAGTGTTCTGACTCATTATGCCCATACTCATTATGTATTTGATGTGTTACAGGTCATCAAGGATTTCCTTGAGAAGGTGATCAAAGCCTATGTTGCTTGTGGCAAGTACATGCAGGTGAGGACTTTGGACCCAATCTATTGCCTCTCCTAGACACAGATGGACTTGATCACTGTGAAGTAGTCTATGAGATATATACCATCTGATCACTATACTATCCATGTGTTCCATGTTCAGATGTTCTATTCATGTTCTGATGAAGGCTAAGGCTGAAATGTTTATTGACAGCCCCCAAAATAGGTGAAATGGAGGAGTTGTCCCTGTCTTTTTCTATGGTGAGTGCCACCATACATCTCTTGACATGTTTTTTGATGTACATGCAGGTGAAGTTGCCACTGAAGAGCAAGACTCTCCAAGCCTTGTCCTCCATCGATCCCGTGGTGAGGGGTCATTCAGAGGCAGGGACCCAACTGAGGCAACTGGCTGGCATCATGAAACACCTGGTTCCTCAGGAGAGTGACATCACCCAGGAAATCATCCGCTACAACGTCGACTCGACACTGGCCCAGTACCGAGAGGGAGACAACATGGTCATGTGGTGGGCCCATCTTATGAGCACAGGGAAATACCCAGCCCTGAGTGGGGTTATCAGAGGTGCAGTTTCAATCTTCCATGGGCCCATGGTGGAATCATCCTTCAACCTTATGGGGGACATCATTGACTCTAAAAGTGCAAATATGAACATTTCCACCTTTGATGCAATCCAGACAGCAAAATATTACATGAAGTCTAGGGGAATGACTGCTACCATGATGTTCAAGAGAGAAGAAGAGAAGTTTGGACCAGTTGACCGAAAACTGTGCCAGAACATGAGGGCTGCTGGAGGAAGGGATAAAGCACAGAGAGCGGAGAGGCTGTTGGAGAGGAGGAGAAGACAGGTGAAGTAGACTGAATGAACACACATAAACACACACACACACACACACACAATCATAATAATTCAGTGCACAAATACCATGTACAATGATCATTATTTATTAATATTGTCTGTTCTGTGATCTACACTTATGCCTTTGTTACTTGATGTGTTGCTTCCTGGTTCTTTGACAATACTGCATATACGTATATAGGCTAGTCATGTTAATAAAGCCATTTGAATTGAATTGGCAGGTAAATATGGCTGCAGTAAAACATGTGGAAGTGCACAAAACAAGAGGACTGCACAGGAAGAGGAGAAGGAAGAACGTCTGCGACACGCAGCCAAACAAAGAAATGCTGCTAGACGCAGGGCCCTGGAAATCCTCCAAGGGAAGGCGAAGAAGATGAATAAGTGCTGAGGGGTGTAAGGCCTCCTTAGGCAACCTCTCTCGCTCTCGCTCTCTCTCTCGCTCTCGCTCTCTTTCTCTCTACCCACTCACTGGTAAACCAGACTAGGGATAGAAGATACTAGTGGCTTGTGGGTTAAGCACAGACCAACCTTTTCTTTTCACTGAGGAAGGTCCCTGCCTGGACCGAAACGTTTGTTTATCTTCCTTTTTGATCCCATTAAAACACAATCTTTTTTTAAGACTTTGAGTCTCAGTTTACATTTCCCATAATTTTCTCTGGAGACAGGGAATTAATGTTTATGAAATGAACGGCTTTTAATGTGTCAGTTTACCTCAAAGCATTTTACTTGCTTGCTTTATTTAATGTGTATGAAGGTGAGATCCTTCCTTTATCCTTATTTATTTTTATTTATTTGTGTCTTATTTGTGTTTGTTTTTCATTGTTGTGTTGTGTTAACGTTGCAATTATTACCTGTGTGCCTTGATAAATAGTGGTTAATTCAAAGTAAAGTGGTTTAATTCAACCTTTTCTCTCCTGGTCTTTATTAAAAATTATCAATATATATCGATATCGACCGATATGATTTTTTTTTAATCGTGATACAGTTTTTGGCTATATCGCCCAGCCCTAGGTTATACTTTCTTAGTTGTGTATTTGTGCGTGTGTTTAAGGATCCTGTTGTGGTGCTGCTCCCCTCACCCCTTGATTCTCAATAAATAATTGTGTTACAAACCATAATTAGCCTTCTGGTTTATTTAAGGTACTCTTAAAACTGTAAATGAAGCATTTATTTATTGTTTAATGTATATCGGGATAATTATCAATATATCAATATGGAAAAGTATATCGTGATAACATTTTGGGCCATATTGCCCAGCCGTACTTGGGAGTTTTTTGTTCTGTATTTAGGAGGACATAATTAAACATGATTTACTACATCTGTCTGTGAGTAGGCCTTTTACATGTCTTAGAATACAGTTGTTTCTTGTTAGCACTGCTTCCGTAGAATCTGTGGGTCTGATGCTGAAATTGACTATAAATTCATCTTTTAAAGCTGATCTTTAAAAAAAATCTCCCCGGGGGAGCATGCCCCCGGACCCCCCTAGCCCGTTCATTTCCTCTCTTTTTTCACCATTTTGTGTTTGCATCCCTGACTTCACATGTTTCTCACACTTTCCAAAACCCAGACGGTTAAGTAAAAAAAAGAAAAGGTCTGAACACTTTTATTAAAAAGAAAAGCCGGCAAAATAAAATACCCCAACACTCTCGTTGCAGGCCTGGCGCGTTGCTAGCGTACGTTGTAGCCACACTAAAATGCGACTCCTTCACTCCACTGAGCAGAAAGATAAAACAATGCACTCACAGTTTCACGAAGTAACAGCGCTCACGGCTGCTTTCTCCGAAGTCCCGTGCTGTAGCTAGGAGAAAAGTTTGGGGAAGCACCATGCAGTTTATCTGGCCACGAACTCCTCCGCGTTGCTTAGACACTCCGAATTCCCCGTGTTGGCGAACCGAAAAATCTTCCGAACATTCCAGAAAAATCAGCTAGCTAGCAAGCTCACTCACTTGTGCTACACTCAGGCTAACTCCGATAACTGGTTGACTTCTTGCCGAAGAAATTGTTCATAGTCAGATACAATATCTTATAAAGTCCTCGGGTTGAGCACTAAACAGTATTATATCACTCCAGCATCCTAAAAATACGTGGCTAACGCATTTACATTTTAGTTAAAACCGCTAGCACAGTAGCTTCTTCTCCGCCTTCTCCGTGCACGCTCTCTTCTCGCCTCCCCAAAACCAAACTAAACTTTTTCCTCCCGTCTTACCCCCTGACCTTCAACTCAATACGGATTGGTTAATACAATCACGCCAGATTGCATCAGCTCAATTCTGATTGATCAATACACATCGCACCACATTACATCATCTCAACAGTGAATAATTATCCGTCAGGCAATCATTTTACCGGGACCAAAAAAAATAGCAAATTACAGCAATACAATACACATTCAAATATAAAATAATATAAAATACACATTAAAATATATTTCTCTGTGTATACAAATCAAATTATTACCACAGCCTTTCTATACATATACATCGATTATTTTAGCAATCTTTTAAATCTATTTATATGCATGCGCTTATTAAACTAAATTATTCACAGGGCTACATAAACATATCGAGCACGTTTTTCACCTCATGCACACTTCAAAAATCCAATCACTCAGTTGCCCATACTGCTTTACACGAGGGGATACAATATTTTAAACGCCATCGCAGCTCACGTCAGAGAATCAATTCTTCCAACGAAGAAATTCTCTCGAGAAAGTAGTTACTCTTTCTCAACTACAGAAATGGTTTCAAATGTGATTGATTCAAATAATGTTTGTAAATGGCTTGTCAGTATTGTATCAAGAAGACACATTTAATGTTTTAACTGACCTAAATTATAGAAAACAATCAATTGTAAAAGCCATTTTGCGTCTACAAACTAAACATTCTGGCGACAAATGTGGTAACATGTTGACAAATGATGAGACCATTCCTGTATTTACAACATCTAGCGATGACTACTTTAGATCATTATGCAGAATAGCGTCCCCCAATTTGCCAGAGTCTTACTTAAACCATGCCCGCGAGGCCTCTCATATTTAACAGATATCAATAATCTGCTCGTGTACACTTATGTTATAAACATTTAGAAACGTAAAAATTACTTTCTGCTGGGAAAATAAATATGTTAGTTGTATGTTATTTAAAGAATACAAATTGGTATCAGTAATGTATTAAGAAGACACATTTAATGTTTTAACTTGTCTAATAAACTAACTAACTCTATCACCTTTAGATAAGGTTTTATTTACATACCTGTAAACTGTTTTATGCTTTCAGAGCAACAACTTGTCGCAAACTTCACAAATGTTGAAGCTAATGCCGAAGTAATGCAGTCAGTGTCTCCAAAGTCAACGAATACCCTCGTAATCAATACTAAGTGTAAATTTCCCATTCATAAAAGTTGAAAAATTGTTCACCTGCAGACGTTTTTCAAAAACGAACGACCCTATGCGCTTGTTTACCCCTACCGAAGCAACTCTGAGTAGTCGCTATCATGAAAAAACATTCTTTTGTAGCTATTTTAGCATTAGACAACGCTATTTCCCCGTTCATAATCTCTTAACGCAACCAATGAACCCCTACAACTGAGGTCCGTGCTAAGCTTTTCGATGTTTTTTGATTTTGGCATGGTCGCAGATGCCAAATTCACATATGAGATCTAAATGCTAAAAACCTGTTTTTATAACGTCATTTCAGGCTGTGGGAGGGCTATATGCTAATTTACTGGCTGAAAGATCATTTGCATATTACCCGACCAAGAATTATTTTCGCGTTGGTTGCAAAACCCCCCACGGAAAGACATAAACAAGTCCGATCAGGAACAAACAAAAATAAATGAACTGGTAAGCACACAAACAAGTTCTCGAGAGGCAGTATTATTCTTTTTGGTTAAATATCCTCCCGTTAATTATTCGCAGCAGTCCATAATGATTCCCGTCGACAGAAAATGTTGCTGGGCGTAAACACAGACAAGTTTAATGTCGGGACATTGTTTACGGCTCCCAGTGTTTTCTTTTCCGTCGATGCTCTCAAACACCGGGTCCATCTTGAATAAAAATGTATAAAATCTTGCTCTTTGACAGTGTTACGGGTTGCCGACCCCTGTCCTAAAAAACAGGTAAAAACAAGTGTCTAATTAACCTAATTTTATTTGATTTGCCAGTGCTCAAACAGATTCGTTCAACGTGTTTTAAGGTCTTTAACCATGGCTGGAGCCTGATGGCCTGGTGTGGGGACACTGAGGACCGTGTCCTCGGTTGACACACTCCTGTTGTCTAATGGCTGCGAAGGCTATGATGGGCACCCCAGCGATGGGGCGGGAGGGTATGCGAAAGTAACAGTGGCCTGTCCCCACCTTGCCTTCTGTGGTATAAAGCTTAAAAGGCATCCCAGGTTCTGTTGTGGGGATACTGAAGACTGCAGCTTCAGTTTAACCCTCAGTCCTTGGGGTGCTGGCACTAGACTTGGTGGCTTGGTTTGGGTGCACCGGAGTACCAGTGGCATGTCCGCAGCTTTGGTTTAACCAGTCACATTTTTTAAATGGTCAAAAAATAGATGAAAATATACAAAGCATTGATATATTCTTTGCAAATGCAAAAATCTGAAAGCAGTTCTGTAATGGGGCTTGATTTGCATATTACCCAGAATTCTTTTTAGATTCATTTAAAGTTACCATCACTGGGACACGCCCACCTAGTTAGTGTCACTGGGACACGCCCACCTGGCATGGGCTTGATTTGCATATTACCCAGAATTCTTTTCAGATTAATTTAAAGTTACCGTCACTGGGACACGCCCACCTAGTTACCATCACTGGGACATGCCCACCTGACCAAATGGTTGTTTACTAAAGGTCAAAAGGTCACATTCCTAAGTGACAGCTCTCACTAGAAGAAAGCTATATAATATCTATATATCATGTGCTAGCAAAGGCAAGCAGAATTTTATATGGAGATTTAACACGTGGCTACAAACCTGCTGCAGGAAAGAGGGGTACAGGTTTATGGAGCACTGGGACTCCTTTTGGAACAGGGGTGACCTGTACAAGTGGGACGGGCTACACTTGAACCGGAGGGGTACAGCTGCATTGGGCCAGCATATACTTAGGGTAGCGGAGGAATATTTAAACTAAGGACTGGGGGGCCAGGGAGGGAAATTAGTAGTAGTAGTATTATGGATAGGTAGGTACAGACTGCCCGGATGGAAGATACCAGGGCGGAGTATAATAAATCTGAGGATATAATTAATAACGATTTTTTAGATCATAATGTGAAAAGAGGTGGTTTGGCACAGTTATGTGTGGAGGGGAAGGACAACGTAAGTGTGAGTAAGGCTCTGAAGTTCATGTGTTTAAATGCGAGAAACATAACATTTTTTTTTCGCAATTTCATGTTGAATGGGGGTTATGACATTGTTGGGATTACTGAAACATGGCTTGGTGAATGAAAAATGGACTATATTAAAAAGGATTATTGTACAGCCATGGCCAAAAGTTTTGAGAATGACACAAGTATTGGTTTTCACAAAGTTTGCTGCTTCAGTGTTTTTAGATCTTTTTGTCAGATGTTACTATGGTATACTGAAGTATAATTACAAGCATTTCACAAGTGTCAAAGGCTTTTATTGACAATTATATTAAGTTTATGCAAAGAGTCAATATTTGCAGTCTTTTTCAAAACCTCTGCAATTTGCCCTGGCATGCTGTCAATTAACTTCTGGGCCACATCCGGACTGATGGCAGCCCATTCTTGCATAATCAATGCTTGGAGTTTGTCAGAATTTGTGGGTTTTTGTTTGTCCACCCGCCACTTGAGGATTGACCACAAGTTCTCAATGGGATTAAGGTCTGGGGAGTTTCCTGGCCATGGACCAAAAATGTTGGTGTTTTGTTCCCCGAGCCACTTAGTTATCACTTTTGCCTTATGGCAAGGTGCTCCATCATGCTGGAAAAGGCATTGTTCGTCACCAAACTGTTCTTGGATGGTTGGGAGAAGTTGCTCTCGGAGGATGTTTTGGTACCATTCTTTATTCATGGCTGTGTTCTTAGGCAAAATTGTGAGTGAGCCCACTCCCTTAGCTGAGAAGCAACCCCACACATGAATGGTCTCAGGATGCTTTACTGTTGGCATGACACAGGACTGATGGTAGCGCTCACCTTTTCTTCTCCGGACAAGCTTTTTTCCGGATGCCCCAAATAATCGGAAAGGGGATTCATCAGAGAAAATGACTTTACCCCAGTCCTCAGCAGTCCAATCCCTGTACCTTTTGCAGAATATCAGTCTGTCCCTGATGTTTTTCCTGGAGAGAAGTGGCTTCTTTGCTGCCCTTCTTGACACCAGGCCATCCTCTAAAATCTTCACCTCACTGTGCGTGCAGATGCACTCACACCTGCCTGCTGCCATTCCTGAGCAAGCTCTGCACTGGTGGTGCCCCGATCCCGCAGCTGAATCAACTTTAGGAGACAGTCCTGGCGCTTGCTGGACTTTCTTGGGCGCCCTGAAGCCTTCTTCACAACAATTGAACCTCTCTCCTTGAAGTTCTTGATGATCCGATAAATGGTTGATTTAGGTGCAATCTTACTAGCAGCAATATCCTTGCCTGTGAAGCCCTTTTTGTGCAAAGCAATGATGACTGCACGTGTTTCCTTGCAGGTAACCATGGTTAACAGAGGAAGAACAATGATTTCAAGCACCACCCTCCTTTTAAAGCTTCCAGTCTGTTATTCTAACTCAATCAGCATGACAGAGTGATCTCCAGCCTTGTCCTCATCAACACAACACCTGTGTTAATGAGAGAATCACTGACATGATGTCAGCTATTCCTTTTGTGGCAGGGCTGAAATGCAGTGTAAATGTTTTTTTGGGGATTAAGTTCATTTTCATGGCAAAGAGGGACTTTGCAATTAATTGCAATTCATCTGATCACTCTTCATAACATTCTGGAGTATATGCAAATTTCTATCATAAAAACTGAGGCAGCAGACTTTGTGAAAATTAATATTTGTGTCATTCTCAAAACCTTTGGCCATGGGTGTAGATGTACAGTGTAAACTCATCCCAAAAGTAAGGAAAAATAGGATGAAAAAACAGGCTAGTGCAAATGAAACACACAGTGTGCCTAGTGTGAAAATGATGAAGTTATTTTTAACCACTCATTGTGTTAAGAAAAGTAAAAAACAAAACTCACATACAACTGCAGTGCAGAACATGGTAAAGATCAGTGAAAGATCCGCTGGCCCGGAAATGCAATGATGTTTTTTTTCACCTCCGCATATAGCTTCGGGCCGTGGCGTAATGTACCATGTTCTGAAAACCCACATTTTCCACAACACTATGGCCTTACAGATGAAAACTGCCACAGACACTTCTGATGAAGGCCTTTTTTTGTCCAGTTCTCGCTGTTTGGGATCCATGAATTTAGCCGCTGTCTGTCGAAAAACATCTAGTGCCTAGTCAGGTGAGCGCGTACGCTTGTCCTGCTTGTCGTAAGTTTGTTAGAGTATTTCAATACCAAATGGCAAAGTTTACAGACGACATTATGTGATCCACTTGGGTTTTTAACCCTGCCTGAACACATTTGCCTTAAGATTAGTAGGCATACTTCCTGTTTTGCTGACTTCCTGTTTGCCATTTGAACGCGACGCGCGCTGTAGTCACTGCTGCTCCAAGTTTCACTGCCCGCATTTTCTGCATTTTTATACTAGTTTAAATACAAAACTCTCTTCTATTTTTTTATCTTTTTCGGTTACTCCTGACTAATCAACCGATACTCCAACCTATACTCCTAGACTCCAGTCTCGTGGTTTTCTGTTCGACGGCCAAGAAAACATTTACGGTAAGGAATTCGACCATGGCTTCCTCCCTTGTTTCCTGCTTGGAGTGCAATATGTTTAGTATTAGTTCTGATGCCAAGTTTAGCGTAACTGGTATATGTAGTAAGTGTCAACTCAATTTAGAATTGGCTCAGAAAATAGCTGAGCTTGAGGACCGCGTCCGGACGCTTCGCCAGATTCAGGAAGGAGAGAGTTACATAGAGTCTTTTCTGTTAGCACCGGATGCACCAGGGAGTTTAAATAGCCTAAACATCAGTGCTATTCCCCCAGCAGAGTCTTCGCAGCAAGGCGTTTTTGTCACGGTTCGAGGGAGGCACAGTCGCCGTCCCAAGGAGGTCATACACCAAACTCACGTTTCGAATTGTTTTTCCCCACTCAGTAATACACCTACTGAGAAAGCTCTGATTATTGGCGATTCCATTTTACGAAACGTGAGGATAGAGTCACCAGCGACCATAGTCCAATGTTTGCCTATATTATTATTATTATTATTATATTATATATTATTATATTATCTTATTAGATATTAGATATTATCTTATTAGAGCCAGAGCTACCGACGTGGAGGCAAACTTAAAGGTGCTAGCTAAGAATAATCGTAAATATTCTAAAATTATTATCCACGCTGGCACCAACGATGTTCGATTTAGGCAGTCGGCGATCACTAAAAATAATTTTGTTTCAGTGTGTAATCTCGCTAAAACACTCAGTCGGGAAGTAATTATCTCTGGCCTTATCCCTGCCAGTAGGAGTGACGAAGTCTACAGTAGACTCACGTCGCTAAATCGCTGGATGGCTAACTGGTGTACTGACAACGACTTAGGCTTCATAAACAATTGGCCCACTTTTGGGGGAAAGCCTGGCTTACTGAAGAGAGACGGACTCCACCCGAACTGGAGAGGTTCTCTTCTATTATCTAGAAATTTTTCCCGTAGTATAAACTCGCAAAATGTATGACCTCTCAGAGCACTAGCCAGGCAGCAGACTTCTGGTTCTAAACCACTGTCTGCTAGCTTCCAAAAACCCGTGACTAGCTTAGCTATTGAGACTGTGTCTGTCCCTCGTTTTGGAAATGGTTTTAGAAGTAAAAAGCTATCTGAGCACACTGGCTGTCGTGGCATTTGTGTACATAATCTTATTTATATTAAAACCTCTCAGCCTGCAGTAAGTGTTGCCTGTAGTAAGACGCATCTTAACTGTGGATTGTTAAATGTTAGATCACTTTCCCCCAAGGCGGATCTTGTGAACGAACTAATCACGGACCATAGTTTTGACCTGATTAGTTTCACTGAAACCTGGCTTAGGCCTGACGAATACAGTACAATCAATGAGGCATCTCCTGATGGTTATGCCAGCTGCCAAGCACCGCGTCTGTCCGGTAGAGGGGGCAGTGTTGCTGTGATTTTTTCGACAAAATTTAGTTTCACACCTAAATGTGGGGATAAGTTCTCCTCTTTTGAATCGCTTGCTATGCTTTCTGGATGGTCAAAAGATATAGTTACCTCAGTGCAATCCTTCCTCTTAGTAGCTATTTATAGACCACCTGGACCGTCTTTCTTTCTGAGTTTGCAGAGTTTTTATCAAGCTTGGCAACTATGGCAGATAAAGTTGTGATTGTTGGAGATTTCAACATACATGTTGATAATGACAGTGACCCTATAGGACTGGCTTTTGCAGCTATTATTGACTCTGTTGGTTTTATTCAAAATATATCTGAACCAACCCACCACCACAACCATACCTTAGATTTAGTCTTATCCTATGGTATCGATGTCGATATCATTGTGTCTCCCCATAATCCTGTACTATCGGATCACTTTTTGATTACTTTTGAAATTCAGGTAAATATTCCTATTAAATCGGAACCTAGATACTATTCCAGCCACTCTATAAATTCATTGACGGCTTCAAAATTTATAAACGTATTTCCCGAATCGTTACTATCAAGTCAGGACCCAAATAGCTTTTTGTCAATTGATCATCAAACAGATGCACTAAATCACATTTTACGGAATACACTTGATGCGGTCGCACCCCTCAAGAGGAAAAAATGTAGTCAGAAGAAACTTGCACCCTGGTTTACTGACCATACCCGTGCCCTTAAACAAGTTTCCAGGAAATTAGAACGCAAATGGCGCTCTACCAATTTAGAGGTTTTCCGCTCTACTTGGAAGGACAGCCTCATAGAATACAAGCACGCCCATATTACAGCTAGGTCATCGTACTTCTCAAAATTAATTGACCAGAATAAAAACAACCCAAGATTTCTATTTAACACGGTAGCTAAACTGACAAAAAAACAGTCTTCAGTTTCCATCAGTTTCCACCAACTATAATTCCAATGACTTTATGAACTCGTTTACTGATAAGATTGAGACAATCAGAGAACAAATTATGAAAATGACTCCAATATATAGCACTCCAACTCCCGAGATAGCACGGGGTTATCAGGAGCAGGGTTGCGTAGAGACCCTTGAGTTTTTCACTCCCTTGGATCTGGACCAATTTAGTAAACTGGTTATGTCCTCCAAATCATCTACATGTCTGTTAGACCCCATACCAACAAAGCTTATTAAAGAGCTTTTGCCTGTGCTAGGCCAGCCCATGTTAGATATCATAAATACATCCCTATTATTGGGTTGCGTACCTAGGTCTTTAAAAGTGGCAGTAATCAAGCCTCTTCTAAAGAAACCAAATCTTGATCCTGTTAATCTGAAGAACTATAGGCCCATTTCAAATCTGCCCTTTTTGTCAAAAATTTTAGAGAAATCTGTAGCTCAACAATTAACTGCTTTCCTAAAAACTAATAATCTGTATGAAACACTACAATCGGGTTTTAGACCAAGCCATAGCACTGAGACAGCACTTATTAAAGTTGTAAATGACTTACTGTTAGCATTGGACACTGGTTGTGTTTCTATTCTAGTGCTCCTTGACATAAGTGCTGCTTTTGACACTATTGACCACCAGATTCTCCTTCATAGGCTAGAAAACCTGGTTGGTTTGCGTGGACGGGCACTCTCATGGTTTAAATCATACTTATCAGACAGGTTTCAATTTGTGCAATTAGATCAAGAGTTATCTGACTACTCTCAGGTTAAATATGGTATTCCACAAGGCTCAGTGCTGGGACCATTACTGTTCTCATTATACTTGCTACCACTGGGTAATGTTATTCGTAAACATGGTGTGAATTTCCATTGCTATGCAGATGATACACAGCTGTACATATCAATGAAACCAGGTGAAATACTTAAACTCACTCAATTAGAGGCTTGTATCTCTGATATAAAGAATTGGATGACAGTAAATTTCCTGCTTTTAAATTCAGATAAAACAGAGATGATGGTTTTGGGCCCAAAAAAATTAAGGAACAAGCTGGATCTGCAGTTAAATGCAGGTGATTGCATAGTTACATCAAGTCTTATGGTTAAGAACCTTGGTTTTATTATTGATCAGGACCTTACATTTGACACTCATATTAAAAACACTTCCAGAGTAGCTTTCATTCACCTAAGAAACATAGCTAAAATTCTGCACATTCTGTCATTAGAGGATGCTAAAACCTTGATGCATGCTTTTGTCGCATCGAGGCTAGACTATTGTAATGCCTTATTATCTGGCTCCTCTAGTAGCTCTCTAAAGAGTCTTCAACTAGTACAGAATACAGCGGATCCAAGAAGTATGAGTACATTACTCCAGTGTTAGCATCACTACATTGGCTTCCCATTAAATATCGGGCTGATTATAAAGTACTGTTGCTGACTTTTAAAGCAGTAAACAGACTTGCACCTTTATATCTGACCGAAATGATTGCCGCCTATAAGCCGACACGACTGCTTCGTTCACAAGAAGCCGGCCATCTATTACTCCCTAGAATTTTGAAAAGCACAGCTGGTGGTAGAGCCTTCTCATTTAGAGCTCCTCTGTTGTGGAACGGTTTACCAAGGCATGTTAGGGATTCGGGTTTACATTTTTAAGTGTAGATTAAAAACATATCTTTTCAGCCTAGCCTACTGCCAAACATAGTCTAGGTGGAGAGATGGAGAAGGCCGTGCCCTAGTGTCTTATGGAGTGAGAAACTTTCCATACTGTCACCTCCTCAATGTGTTACCACCACTGTTATGCTGGATATCCTTGATCAGGTGTGGATTGTTTGGAACTCTCTCATGGCTGCGTGTTTTCTCTGTCCCTCTCCTAATAGGTATGCTGCCATAGCTTCCACCTGTTGGGGCTATCTGTATATTTCCTATGCTTGTGCTCCCCTGCTCTTACATAATGTTACTGGCTATAGCACTGCTTTTTTTTCTGACTGCATGTTCTCTTCTCTGCCTTGGCCTCTGACTCGGGGGCACCTGCCCCTGACCCCTAGATCCTGCGAGAAGTGTGAGCTGCCCCCATCAACCCTCACCCCCACGCCAACCCCAGTTCCTGGATCTGGACCCTTTCCGCGTGGTTTAGCCCCCCCCCCCGGCTGACTACCTAACTCAGGAGGGGCAAAGTCTTTCAGCCCTGAGTCACCTTGGACTGACCATGATATGGTCTTTTTTGGACACACCTGTGCCAGCCAGAAGAGGATGGGCTCCCCCCCTTTTTAGTCTGGTTCCTCCCAAGGTTTCTCCCTACCAAGGGAGTTTTTCCTTGCCACTGTTGCCTTTAGGCTTGCTTTTGGGGGGTCTAGGCCTGGGTTCCCCCTCTGTTAAGCATTTTGTGACAATTCTATTGTGAAAAGCGCTATCTCTCTAGGTCGTCCTCAGACAAGCTTCCATCGGAGTCTCCAATCTTCTCGGTTCTCCATACACCCGGCCAGCTCCGAAGAGCTTTCAGCTCCCACATCTGTCTTCAGCACGTCCACGTACGTTAGCACGGGACGTCCCCGCGACCGATGCCCGTGTGTTGGCTCCCACAGGACCAGCCTGCTGACTGGGAGCTCCCGATGTCTGTGGCAGTGGCCGGCTAGCTTCATCCTCCTGGATGCTACTTTCTTGCTGAGCCTCGGCAGCCGCCCGTACAGGTCCTTGTTGGTAATGTGGATGTTCTGGTCTACGTTCAGAACTGCTCATAGCATTCTGGTGTAGCACCCATCCAGGGACTTCTGCAGGGTGGGCGTCAGGGTCCAGCTTTCGCAGCCATACAGGAGGATAGACTCCACAGTGGCATGGAATAGGCTCAGCTTTATGTGTCGGGGGAGATTTGAGCACCACACTCTTGACATACCGTTCAGGGCCCTCCACGCCAGAGCCTTCCTGACCTTAAGGTCCTGCTCTGTGGAGTTCACCCAGGAACCCAGGTATTTGAAGTCATTGACCTCTTGCAGAGTGTTGCCTTCTGATGTTGTAATCGGCGGATGGTCCAAATACATTTGATTTGATTTGATTTGAAGTGGGGGTGCTGCAGCATCAGCTGTCATAGACAGTTTTCTTATATACTATAAGTATGTATCATATTACAATAAAGACAAAACGTCTGCCTCTGTGTCATAATTGAAACTGTGGGAATGCTGAATGTAACTGCGAGACGTGCTGAATGGAGGTTAAAAAAAAAAACATTTGATTGACTAAATCTGTATCAACGTAGCTAGCAATGCAAGCAAGTGACTTAGCTAGCTATCAAGAAATAACCATTGACTGACCTGTTGTTTTTAACTTTTTTTTTCAAAATGTCTCAAAAACGAATTAACGAATTCTTCAAAAAGCCGCTGCGCATCACAAGTTGTGTCAATGAAACTTTAACAGACAATTGTAGCTATTGTAGCGAGCAGTAGTAGCTAATTCACCATGAAGTGACTGTTTCTATACGTGCATCCATGTTTGTTTATGTTTCGCTCTTTGCCTTGACAACCTAGCCAGGTTCCAAGGCTGGGCTGTAGCTCTGTGGTAGTGTGTTACCTTGCTTTCATGTTGTAGCTGTGTCTTTCTACTCGTCACTACAATTTATATATGTATTTAATAACTTGAAACAGTAAATATATTATAAATGGCATGTCAGGGAGTTCTGCATCAAAATTATACAAAACAATACTATTGAATTCCTGCTGTGTTATTATAACGTTATATTTGTTCGTTTTGGATTTCAGCACCCCTAAGTCAAAAAGTCTTCCCATGCCTCTGCTAGGAAGCGCTGGCTTTATGAGTCTCTTGCGGAAGATTGCAAATGATTCTGATCAATTGCGGAAGGTCGTTCCACCACTGAGGGGTCAGGACAGAGAAGAGGCGAGACCGCGAGGAGCGGCTGCCGGTCGCCCGGAGGGATGGGACAGTCAGTTTGCCAGAGGAGGCGGAGCGGAGGGGTCTGGCTGGGGTGTAGGGTGTGATGAGTGTCTGGAGGTAAGGGGGAGCAGTTCCTCTAGCCGCTTGAAAACCACCAGTGATTTGAATCTGATGCGTGCTGCGATGGGGAGCCAGTGCAGAGAGGAGAGTACAGGGGTGACATGGGTGAACTTCGGTTGATTGAACACCAGACGTGCGGCAGCATTCTGGACTAGTTGCAGTGGCTTGATGGCACAATTGCAGTAGTCCAGACATAAGATCACCAGGGCCTATACTAGAAGTTGTGTGACCTCTTGGGTGAGAAATGGTCAGATCCTTAGCTGGCAGTGTAGTGTAATGGTTAGGGAGCTGGGCTTGTAACTCAGAGGTTGCAGGTTCAATTCCCAGGTGGGGCACTGCTGCTGTACCCTTGAGCAAGGTACTTAAGCTGAATTGCTTCAGTAAAAATATCCAGTTGTATAAATTGATTGTATGTAAATCAAGTAAACTGTGTAAGTCGCTCTGGATAAGAGCATCTGCTAAATGCCTAAAAATTTAAAATGTAATCCTCCGGATGTTGTGGAGGGAGAATCGGCAGGTCCGGGTGATCGCTGCAATGTGGCCCAAGAAGAACAGCTGGTGGTCCAGGGTCACTCCAAGGCTCCAAGCAAGCCTGGGATGGAGACAGTATGGATCCTTCCACGGTGATTCAAGCATGGGAGGAAGCTCAGTCTTCCCCAGGTTCAGCTTCAGGTGGTGGGTGGACATCCAGGCAGAGATGTCAGCCAGGCATGCAGAGATCCGCGCCGGGCCTAGCACTGAGCCCTGTGGGACTCCGGTAGAGAGGGTGTGGGGAGAGGAGAGGGATCCTCTCCAGGCCACCTGGTAGGACCAGTTAGCCAGGTAGGACTTGAACCATGTCAGTGCAGATCCAGAGATTCCCATCTCGACAGAGAGGAGGGGGAGAGAAAAAGACAGAAAGCAGTGGTGAGACACATGCAGAGGAGATACTGCAATGTTGGGTGAGGTGCAGTTCCTAGTGAAGACAAGGTCCAGTTGGTTACCAGCCTTGTGGGTGGATGGGGTTTCAGCCACGCTGAAGTCGAAGGACTGAAGCAGGGGAAGAAATGCGGAGGACTGAGGGGTGTCCACAGCAGATGGTACTCACCGAGGAGTAAGATGGGAGTACCATCCTCAGGGAAGGAGCTGAGTAAGGCATCCATCTCATCTAGGAAACTCACCAGTGGACCTGGTGGGCGATAGACAACAATGTGTAGTTTGCATGGAACAGTGACAGTGACGGCATGAAATTCAAAGGAGGAGGGTGAGAAGTGAGGAAGAGGAACAATACCAAATCTCCACAGGGGGGAGATCAGTATACCTGTCCCTCCATCTCTACCTGTGAGTCGTGGAGTGTGGGAGAAGGTATAGGCAGCAGAGAGCAGCAGGAGTGGCCGTGTTCTGTGGAGTGATCCATGTCTCTGTGAGTGCCAGGAACTGCAGGTGGGCTGCAGTGAGGCCTGGGCTGAGATGAAATCGGCCTTCCGGACAGTCGACTGGCAGTTCCATAGTCCGCCTGCTACCACCATGTTCACACCAGAAGATCTAGGAGGGTGGATGAGATTGGAGGGATTGCGCCTGTGAGTAGAATCTCTCCTTCTAGGAAGTCTAGAAGAGGAGACATGGACTGGAATAGGGAGGTATCATAGACAAAACTATGATACTTACCGTGCGGCAAGCACTCCCTAGCGGGCTTCCTTTAGTGGACTCCTGTAGGTAGACTCCTTTGTCTTTATCCGCTGAGTCTTCATACAGGGAGGCTAGGAAGGGGATGCTGCTGCAAAAAGCTGCCACTTTCCAGAACTATAGATGCTGATAAAGCTATTAGGCGCTAAGCACTGTCGTGGAAATTAAAACTCAGTAGGATCAGAGAGAATTTATTTAAACAGTATTAAAGCTTTAATTACGAACAGCTGCACGGAGACCCGTGTCACGTAGGACAGCAAATCTCCCGCCTTCAAATTCAAATGGATATTTATATCCAACACAACGGAAGGGGAGGGAACAATCACAAGGGGGAAGTAACAGGGCGTTAACTTACAGGTAATTGGAGCTATGGACCAACATGGAGATATAACAGGTTGTTAGAACAGCCCTCCAAGGCTCTTAAACCAATGGGAAGGAGGTTTCCTGCCGTGGGGGAAACGTTACAAAATAACAAATGTTCCTTTGAAGTTGTGGCGCGAAAAGCCTGTCTCTGACCGGATCACTCTGAACTCGTGTCACACTGAGTTAATTAGTGTCTGCGTCCCCTGTGGATGTGGTCTAGCATCCCAACTTGATACAAAATGTATTCCTCCACAATCCCCCCTTTTGTGCTATTTTTTACAATCTGCACAAACTTTACCTTACATTTTTATAGACACTTCATTGGTGTCTAGAGCTTTTGACCCTCATGTAAAATTCTTCCAACTTGTGTAGACACTCCGTTGGTGCCTAGAGAGGGATGGCCAGTCCGGCAGCGCCACAAGCCATCTAAGTGAAGGTAGCAATCATTACCGGCCCATTTCCAATTGTCGATTGCGTCTAATATATATATATATATATTGTGGCAGCCCGATGGGCTGCACTAGGAAATGGCTGCCTGACCTACAACACATGGGCGCCAGGAAACACTACATTTCCCAGCAGGCCACAGTAACACCTGAACCAAGTCAGGCAATGGAGATAACGAACAGCTGAAAGCCATTTCAAAGACCTATTTAAAGGGCTGATTCCCATTGTACTGGGAGAGGAGTAGGAACGTGAGGTGGAAGGAGTACTGTGTTGTGTGAAGAGAGAGAGAATACCTGTGGAAGTCGGTTGACCAGCCAGGATTTAAAGAGAGTGTTCGAAAGTGTGTTTGTTTGTCTTTGAAAATTGGATTGCTTTGGTTTTGACGACGGACTGGATTACGGAACTTGGAACTGGATTTTGGACAACGGAACGGACTTTGACAAACGAGATAAGGATTTGTGGACTTTGTTTGTATTCCCCTGAAGACCCCACCCTTTGTTTTGTGTTGTCAAGATTCGTGTTAAACTAATAAATTACCATTTTTGCTTATATTACTGCCTCCTCTGTGTTCTTGCACTTGCCTACGCCCCCTGCAAGGTTCCGTGAGTGTCGCCCAACCCTTGGGGACACCACATATGGTGGAGAATGCGGGCAGAGGGCAGCACAGATAGGCAAGAGGAGGTAGTGCAGCAGGGTTTGTGTTTGGTTTGTGCAACGGACTCCACGATGGAAGAGATGCAGAGACTGAAGAGACGGGCAGCCATGGTGGAGGACCGATGGCGTGTCACCCTCCGTGAGGTCCAGCAGCTGAAGCAGAGTGCCCAGATTGAGCTGTGCAAGGCAAAGGTGGAGTTGAGCACCTCAGAGGAGCGCCACCTGCTGGCAGTGATGAAATTGCGAGAGGAGCACCACATGGACTCCCTGAGAGTGCTGGGAATCATGGCTGGGGAGATGGAAAAGGAGAAGGCATCCCTTGGCGATGAGATGAGGCGTGTAGAGTCCCACAACCTGGCGCTCAAAGAGCAGGTGAGAAACCTAACCCAGATGCGTGAGAATGAGCAGCGACAGTGTCTGGACATGCAGGAGTCCCAGGACCAGGCCACAGATGAATATGCCAGGGCCTTGGGGGATGCACAGACCAGGCTCGCCCAGAAGGAGGCAGAGCTAAGGAAAGCAGCGGAGAACCAGGCGTCCGAGGCGGAGCAACTCCGGTGCCGAGTGGAGCAGGTGGAGAGTATCCTGACTGAGAACGATGCTCTCCGGACTAACCTAGCCGCGCTAGAACGGATCCTGACCGTGAAGACGCAGGAGATGAACGTGCTGCGGGACCAGACCATGGCGCTGAACGTGGAGCTGCAGCAGAGGCAGACCGAGCAGGAGAAGCTCCTGGCCCAGAGAGATGACGTCAGCTCCCAGCTGCAGGAGGTGAACCGCGCCAACAGCCGGCTCCTGGAGCAGCTGACTGAACTGGGCCAAGAGAAGGACAAACTCCAGCAGGAGCTGGAGGAGACCAGGAAGACGGCGGACAAGCGCAAGGCCATGCTGGACGAGCTGGCCATCGATGTGGCGCAGGAGAAGTCGCGGCACAAGAAGGAGCTGAGCGACGCGTGGCTGCAGCACGAGAAGGAGGTGCTGGGCGTGCGGGCGCGCTACGAGAAGGAGCTGCGCGGCCTGCACGAGGACAAGAACCGCACCGAGGAGGAGATCCGCTCACAGCTCCGCGACGAGAAGGCCCGCACTCGGGAGCTGGAGAGCCTACAGCAGACGGTGGAGGAGCTGCAGGCTCAAATCCAGTCCATGGAGGGCACCAAGGGATGGTTCGAGCGCAGACTCAAAGAAGCGGAGGAGACGGCGGAGAAGAGTGCGCTGGAGCACCAGGAGCAGGTCCAGAAGCTGCAGCTGGAGCAGACCGCACAGCTTCAGGGGAAAATGGCGGAGATAGAAGCCCAGCAGCGGGCCACAGAGAATTCATTTCGGGAAGTACTGAAGGTCCAAACCGAGACTGTGCTGGACCTACAAGACAGACTGAAAGGGGTGAGTGAAGAGCTGGACTTTGTAAAGTGTGTTCCTGTCACCCAAGACGCTAGCACGCAGGTGGAGGTCTCGCAGCCAGCGGAGCTGGGAGGACATGATGACCAGACATTGGAGTGGGGACAATGGTCCTCAGTCCCACTCAGCCTGCCGGACCTTCCAGGGAGCCTAGAGGAGCTATGGGGGGACCATAGTGTTGAGGAAGGCCTCTTAATTATGGCCGAGGCCTGTTTGAGCACCCGACCATCTCCTGACGTGGTAAGTCCATCTCCCTCACTAACATTAACCAGACAGAGAAAAGAATGGGAGTTCAGAAGCTCTCACATGAAGAGAAAAGGGAAACAAAACAGGCGGCCAAGGAAAACGGAACAGAATGATGAGGAAATGTCTATGGAAAGGTGATTTGAAGAAAAATGTGGAAAAGAAATCAAAGGAGAAAGTTAACAGTGTTGTGAAGAGCATGTTTTCCCCAGTTACCCCACCAGAACCCCTGAAAGAAAAAGGGATGTGGAGGAAAAGGCTGAAGCATGGACACTGGATTCCGGAACGGCACAAAGTATACCGGAGGAGCCATGGAGGGCTGGTGAAGACCAGAGCAGGAGCGGTGACCGCTCCGTCCGTGGAGCCCAGAGCCGGTACACCCTTATGGCCAGTTGGGGGCAGACAAGGTGAGTGACTTTCGCCATTCACTAACGGCTTGCAGACGTTTTTTCAGGCGAATGGAGATGGGATCTGGACGTTTGACCCGGGTGGAAAACTGCCTGAGTGGACCTGGAGAGGGGGACCCTCCTGGTGGCCGCTGGGAATAGGCCGCTCAGCCCTCCCGAGGTCAGAGCTGAGGAGGAGGGTGTGTGGCAGCCCGATGGGCTGCACTAGGAAATGCCTGCCTGGCCTACAACACATGGGCGCCAGGAAACACTACATTTCCCAGCAGGCCACAGTAACACCTGAACCAAGTCAGGCAATGGAGATAACGAACAGCTGAAAGCCATTTCAAAGGCCTATTTAAAGGGCTGATTCCCATTGTACTGGGAGAGGAGTAGGAACGTGAGGTGGAAGGAGTACTGTGTTGTGTGAAGAGAGAGAGAATACCTGTGGAAGTCGGTTGACCAGCCAGGATTTAAAGAGAGTGTTGGAAAGTGTGCTTGTTTGTCTTTGAAAATTGGATTGCTTTGGTTTTGACTACGGACTGGATTACGGAACTTGGAACTGGATTTTGGACAACGGAACGGACTTTGACAAACGAGATAAGGATTTGTGGACTTTGTTTGTATTCCCCTGAAGACCCCACCCTTTGTTTTGTGTTGTCAAGATTCGTGTTAAACTAATAAATTACCATTTTTGCTTATATTACTGCCTCCTCTGTGTTCTTGCACTTGCCTACGCCCCCTGCAAGGTTCCGTGAGTGTCACCCAACCCTTGGGGACACCACAATATATATATATATTATTTTTGGGGGGCTTGCTACGTCTACTTGTGAGACGAGCATTGGCAATGATGGAAACCTTCGGAATAAAACCAAAAACATACAAATCAGTATGAACACATGGTACAACATATTGCGTGGAATAGCACAACGTAAAACACTCTTTGTCAGTCATCCCTTCTCCGTAAACGGTACACCGTTACGGAATGCTCTACCATCTGGAAAACAACAGGGTCAACAGGGGTTACTGCAAAAGTGAGTTAGTGGCTTAACAGAGTCAGATGTACATATACATACATAGACATACAAATGCGCACATTCACTCAGTCCTATTTACACTGGTATGCATACCCTAATTTCTAGGGCTGTTCTTGACTAAAACGAATTTCAGGCGACCAACAGTCGTCCGTTTTTTCCGATTGGTCGAAACCTTTTTCCCTTATATATATATTTTTTTTTTTTTCTGCGCGACCGAAATAAATCTCGGTCGACCAACAGCCCATCGATCAAACAATCGACCAGTCGACTAAATGGGGTCAGTCCTACTAATTTCCTAGATTTATTTCATCTTGGAGTCACTTGTTTGTATAGCCTATATACAGTTGCAAGAAAAAGTATGTGAACCCTTTGGAATTACCTGGATTTCTGCATAAATTGGTCATAAAATGTGATCTGATCTTCATCTAAGTCACAACAATAGACAAACACAGTCTGCTTAAACTAATACCACATAAACAATTATATGTTTTCATGTTTTTATTGAACACAACATGTAAACATTCACAGTGCAGGGTGGAAAAAGTATGTGAACCCTTGGATTTAATAACTGGTTGACCCTCCTTTGGCAGCAATAACCTCAACCAAATGTTTCCTGTAGTTGCAGATCAGACCTGCACAACGGTCAGGAGGAATTTTGGACCATTCCTCTTTACAAAACTGTTTCAGTTCAGCAATATTCTTGGGATGTCTGGTGTGAATGGTTGTCTTGAGGTCATGCCACAGCATCTCAATCGGGTTGAGGTCAGGACTCTGACTGGGCCACTCCAGAAGGCGTGTTTTCTTCTGTTGAAGTCATTCTGTTGTTGATTTACTTCTGTGCTTTGGGTCGTTGTCCTGTTGCATCACCCATCTTCTGTTGAGCTTCAATTGGTGGACAGATGGCCTTAAGTTCTCCTGCAAAATGTCTTGATAAACTTGGGAATTAATTTTTCCGTCGATGATAGCAATCTGTCCAGGCCCTGAGGCAGCAAAGCAGCCCCAAACCATGATGCCCCCTCCACCATACTTCACAGTTGGGATGAGGGTTTTGATGTTGGTGTGCTGTGCCTTTTTTTCTCCACACATAGTGTTGTGTGTTCCTTCCAAACAACTCAACTTTGGTTTCATCTGTCCACAGAATATTTTGCCAGTAGTGCTGTGGAACATCCAGGTGCTCTTTTGCAAACTTCAAACGTGCAGCAAAGTTTTTTTTGGACAGCAGTGGCTTCCTCCGTGGTGTCCTCCCATGAACTCCATTCTTGTTTAGTGTTTTACGTATCGTAGATTCATCAACAGAGATGTTAGCATGTGCCAGAGATTTCTGTAAGTCTTTAGCTGACAGTCTAGGATTCTTCTTCACCTCATTGAGCATTCTGCGCTGTGCTCTTGCAGTCATCTTTACAGGACAGCCACTCCTAGGAGAGTAGCAACAGTGCTGAACTTTCTCCATTTATAGACAACTTGTCTTACCGTGGACTGATGAACATCAAGGCTTTTAGAGATACTTTTGTAACCCTTTCCAGCTTTATGCAAGTCAACAATTCTTAATCGTAGGTCTTCTGAGAGCTCTTTTTGTGCGAGGCATGGTTCACATCAGGCAATGCTTCTTGAGAATAGTAAAATCAAAACTGGTGTGTGTTTTTATAGGGCAGGGCAGCTTTAACCAACACCTCCAATCTCGTCTCATTGATTGGACTCCAGGTTGGCAGACTCCAGACTCCAATTAGCTCTTGGAGAAGTCATTAGCCTAGGGGTTCACATACCTTTTCCACCCTGCACTGTGAATGTTTACATGTTGTGTTCAATAAAAACATGAAAACATATAATTGTTTATGTGGTATTAGTTTAAGCAGACTGTGTTTGTCTATTGTTGTGACTTAGATGAAGATCAGATCACATTTTATGACCAATTTATGCAGAAATGCAGGTAATTCCAAAGGGTTCACATACTTTTTCTTGCAACTGTATATATATAAATCGATCGATTGATTGATTGATATATACACATTATTATTATTAGTTTCCCAGGAGTTTCTGACAGGACGTAGACCCAATTCTAATGGGATATAGCCTCCTTTATGAATACCATTATTTACCCAAATCTTCCGTTGTAGTTTAAACATTTTTGTAAATATTTTTTATATTCAACGCCTGTTTTCTATATTTTACCAACAATAAAATCGGGTACATAATATATACATAATCCAGGATACTACTACGTGATCCGTCAGTTATACCTTCCATATTAAATCAGCTTTGCAGTTACTATAATAATGCTTCAAAGTATTACTGCTAGCTTAACTTAACCATTATTAAACACAGCATGCTTTGTAGATTGAAGCTGATACTCGAGTTCTGCTTTACCATAGCGTATGCGTCAAAACCGCACTTCTGTCATCATCCATTGTACGCATCTTAAATCACGATGGATGGTACTATGAGAGTTCACTCGGAGCACACAGTTAAATCTACTTACGGAAATATGTTTTACCTCAGCGAATATTAGGTTAGCTGGCTACAGGTTAGTGAGAATGATCAATATTGTTTATATCTTTACTGATCAGTAGCACAAACTTTGAATTGGACACTTCCGCCATTCGTGTTCACAACGCGCATGCGTGGTTTTCAGGACTGCTCCAGGCTGACATTTACCTGAGCTGTCCGTGACCCTTCTTCGCTCAGTTCCTCTTTCCATTCAAATACTTCTAAAAGTGGCAATGACACGGCATTGCCCCAAAAGTTATTCCAACCCCATTTGTAACACCAAATGGAGGTAATTGTGCCACTGATTTATTGCGACCGTAGCCACATATAAATGTATTGATACAAAAAATACAGCTCAGACTAGCTTCCCATTTAAATCACTGTTAGCCCGATAACCTTTGCTATAGAGGTACATTTAGCGTGCAAAATCTTAATGTCCCCACCCAAAACTGGATTGTGCCCACTTTCCACTCCCCCCCCTTTTCTTCCCTAGCGGCCCCCTCCCCCAACGTGTTCTGTCTTAGTAGACTACCTTTGGGAGACAATAAAGCCTCCAGGGGGGGGTCTTACGGCTCTGCTTACAGGAAGACAGGGGTGTCCGGGGGGTGGTATGTCGCAAAACCCGTTTTATTGGTGAGTCATAAACTGATTGTCCTGGCCGATCTGGGGGAAGGGAATGAATCCCTTTTGTCGGAGTTTCCTTTGAAGCTCTACCAAAAGCCATATAATGGACATCCTCCCGATCGCCAATACAACGCTACTAATCTAATATTTTACACAAATCCTTGGTTTGAATAAAATACAGTTGCTCACTCCAGTAGATGATAAAAAGGTCCTACATTTAACCCCATTTGCCTTTGAAATGTAGGAGTGTAAGCAAAAATAACATATCCCGTCTAATTGAACACCACGTGTTCACCCCACAGCATGTGTTAAATCTATCCTGGGAATTGACTATTTTTCTCCTATTTCTATTTTCTAGTTATTATAGCTATTATTACTTTAGGCTTATACCTTATAATATTCAGATTACTAGCTAACAGAACCGTGAATTATCTATAAACTCAGATACATAAATACATAAATTGTTTAAACGGCTTCTCACTCCTCCCATCCTATTGTTATAGATAGTTATTCCAGAGACTGCAAATGTCCAGCGTGCAATATTTCCTGAGTTTAAAAAAATTGCAACACGGCCAAATAACTGGAATTACTTTCGGGGTGAGTGGAGAACCACTTCGCTCTAAACAAATCCCTTCGGTTTGTTTATGTTTTATCTAACAGCTGGACAAGCGCTCACACCACGTGTCCACCTCACAGCATCCTGTGTTTCGTATCTATAGGCCCATCTTATTAACTTAGCATATGCAAACGAACAACATTCCCGGGTACACACAAGCACACAATTCTGTGAATCGCTTTTCTTCTTGCCACCGTAGTAAAACCAGTCTAACGCTCTGATCCTTTTATGCATATTATCAGCTAAATATTTTAAATATCTAATCCAATAATTGATCCACCGCAATGCAATCATCCATTGCACTAAGCAATCACAGAATGTGCCCTGTTGTTTCACAGTGCATATGCGCGACAAGACAAACAACACAACATTGACGTGAGATTGTTCAGTTCCACCCCGGGTATTAATAGCAACCCAATCAAGTTATCGGCTGCGTCTTGCCACACGTAATTATACGGTCTACTCTTTGTAGTGGGGGGCGGTAGGGCATAAAAAGGGCTGTTTGGTTCAGATTCTTCCAAAAGCACCAAATTTGGCCCAGATGCTGTCCATACCATACACACGCGGCAAAAACATTGACAGAAACCTTAGAATCGTGACTTTCAGATTTGAGCACTGGCAAATAATATGAGATTTTTTTAATTAGGTTAATTAGACCAAAAGTAAACCTTGCCTTTTCCTTTCTTGTTTACCTGTTAGTACCGTCCCCCTTCGATTGACATGGTAACTAGGTGCTAGTCACGGGAGGGGCGTGGGGCCATGTGTGAAATCGCAGCGTAAACAATGTCCCGACATTATATCGCATTTTGTCTGTGTTTACGGTTGCGATCTGCCGGCAACAGACGGTATATGCTGATATTTATTTTATTTACCATGTTTTCAAATACTCGTGAAAATATATGAATTCCGCGTCTTGTGACGCTATACGGAAGCAATCAAAATCATTGCGGACTGCTGCGAATAATTAACGGGAGGATATTTAACCAGCTGGCATTCTGTTTCGGCGCTTGGACATTATCTAGCTTAGCTTGATAATACCTATTGTGATTAATGTTTATTGCCTCTCGAGAACTTGTTTGTGTGCTTATTGTTGTTTAGATTCCCAGCGTTTAGTTTATTCCGAGATTTTGGATACGTTTGGTTTGTTCCTGGCCGCCATATTGGCTAAATCCAATATGGCCGCCACCAAAAAAAATGAAAAGGGCTAGAATCATAAATGATACCACTTTTTAGGGGTTTTGGGGGTCGGGTAATCTGATTCTGATGTTATTTCAATGATTTGAGGTCAGGTTTACCCCTCAAAGTTACAATAAAGGTACTTTTTTTAACCCCCTGAGGTCCGTGCTTAGCTCAGAGAAGGTTTGTGATTTTGGCAGGGTCTGATATTTATCTCAATTTCATCAACTTAACACACACTTACTCCAAAGTGTTTGATATTTTTATTTGAAGGACAATCACAGCTACATTTATATGCCATCAATAGTTTGGTCAGTATCATATGCAGCTTGTAAATAGATCTACAAACACACAAGTTATAAAGAGTAAATCTTTCTGCCGTCACAAAAGTTGTGAAAGCACACACTAAACTATAGTGACAAATTGTTTGCCAATGTGCATTTGTTCATCAAGGTCTTGGTTATGTAAGGGTGTGAAAATAGCTAAAAAACAGTTTTTATCAGAACTGGTCACATTTATTTCAGGCTGTGGGAGGGCTATATGCTAATTTACTGAATATTCATGATCCACAACTGAAAGATCTGTCAGATGGGCCATCTCTCTCTCAAAGGCTATCAGACAAAGACATCTTGCGGAGTATGCATTTCTTGCAACCAACCAGTTTGCCAACATCCAAAGTTTGTTTGGCAGTGGGCACAGGCATATGATCAAAAGTAGCCCGTTTTCTGGGTTTAAGATATTTATCTTTAAAATACATTTTATCTGTAGGAAAACGAAAGCAAAATCTGTGTCTGCAAAAACACGGAAAGATATAAACTAAACAAAACAAAATAACCAACGATCAGGAACAAACCAAACGTATCCAAAATCTCGGAATAAACTAAACGCTGGGAATCTAAACAACAATAAGCACACAAACAAGTTCTCGAGAGGCAATAAACATTAATCACAATAGGTATTATCAAGCTAAGCTAGATAATGTCCAAGCGCCGAAACAGAATGCCAGCTGGTTAAATATCCTCCCGTTAATTATTCGCAGCAGTCCGCAATGATTTTGATTGCTTCCGTATAGCGTCACAAGACGCGGAATTCATATATTTTCACGAGTATTTGAAAACATGGTAAATAAAATAAATATCAGCATATACCGTCTGTTGCCGGCAGATCGCAACCGTAAACACAGACAAAATGCGATATAATGTCGGGACATTGTTTACGCTGCGATTTCACACATGGCCCCACGCCCCTCCCGTGACTAGCACCTAGTTACCATGTCAATCGAAGGGGGACGGTACTAACAGGTAAACAAGAAAGGAAAAGGCAAGGTTTACTTTTGGTCTAATTAACCTAATTAAAAAAATCTCATATTATTTGCCAGTGCTCAAATCTGAAAGTCACGATTCTAAGGTTTCTGTCAATGTTTTTGCCGCGTGTGTATGATAAAATCTCGCCACAGAAATAGTAATATACTTTTATTGCTGCTGGGATATGTGATAGTAAACTAACTAGCCATGTTGATTTAAAATGAAAACCTGCTAGCTACCTAACGCGTCATCACCAGCCTTTCCACTGTGAAAAATTGTTAGCTATGTGTTAACTAGCAAGCTGCTAGTTAGCTAGCGTTTACTAGCTAACTATATTAGCTAGCGTGCTAGCTATGCGTTAACTAGCAAGCTGCTAGTTAGCTAGCGTTTACTAGCTAACTATATTAGCTAGCGTTAACTAGCATTAACTAGCAAGCTGCTAGTTAGCTAGCATTTACTAGCTAACTATATTAGCTAGCATGTTAGCTAGCATTAACTAGCAAGCTGCCTTCTGTCATCTGTAGGCTAGCAGTCAGGTTGCTAGCAAGAGTAAACATAAAATGGGTTGATATATAAAATCTTCAGGGTTTAAGGTGAGGTCCTAATTAGCTAGCGTTAACTAGCAAGCTAACCCTGCCTTCTGTCATCTGGGAGAGGGGGGGGGCGGTGTACACAAAAACATTTTTTTTTCGCATGTGCGCTTTGTGGAGACCAAACCTATGCCCTTGTTTTCAGGTGAAGTCTGTCTTGCATGCTTAAGAGCTGATCCGGAACCTGCGATGACAAGTGGAAGTTCTTTGTGATGACAAGCCTACATAATTATAATGGACTAGTAGTACATGAGTGTCAAGAGTCAAGCATGTCTTCTACTACCGAAATTATGAACTGGGAACTCTGTTGTCTTTGTCAAACAGACAAACCTGAAGAAGCCTTGCAAACTCCTAAGGAGGAGGGACTTGTATCACTTGAAAGGGATCTCAAAGGCTTCAATTCTATCAATGCCAATGATCTTCCTTGTGGTATCAACGTCACGATTAGTCAGTTGAATGATGGTTCAGGCATTGCAGCAACTCTTACATCGCATAAGGCTATGTATCACAAAATTTGCAGGAGTTATTGTAGTAGTTCTCGAGTTAAACGGGCAAGAGAGAAGCAAAACAAAGAAGCTGGCCCTCACAATACTCCCAAAAAACTCAGGTCATCCTGGGATTTTCAGCGTCTGGGCAATGTCAAGTGTTGTATAATCTGTGAGGGCGTGGACCAGGTTAACCTCCACAAGGTACTAACCAAAGTCGTAGATTCCAACCTAAAGAGTTGGGCGAAGACCAACAAAAACTTTCATTTACTACAGCATCTGATGCGCATGCGGCTGATGCCTATTATCACCATCAGTGTTATGTACGTTTGCGAGACTCCGCTGCCGCTGGCGAGAGACGTGGTTTGGTGGGTCCCGCACTTCCGCCCTTCGATACCATCATCAGTGCTCAAATTATAGCCCTGATCGAACATTCAGACAACACTTTATTCAAGCTCTCAGAGCTACGCGAGATGTATCAAAAGCTTATGAGTGATCAAGGTCATCCATGCCGAGATAAAAAAGAGCCACACTCAACTTGATTCAAGGATCACCTTCTCAACTTCCTACCTGAATGGGTTGAGGTTTCCAAGGAAAATAAAGGCAGGAAGGATATTTACCTATCTCACAAATTGAATGTGGCTGATGAGCTTGCCAAGACATATAGGTCACAAATTGGTCAAGAGGATGCACTTATGTTCATGCGGGCTGCCGTGATGATGCACGAGTTTTGTCTACAGAGTCAACAGCCGTTCGATGGCTCCTTCCCCCCTAACTGCCTCACGGCTCCAGTAAATGAGGAGATGAGGAGTTTCTTCAACGTAGTGCTCCTGGGCCCATCAGTTCTTCATGGACGTGAGAAGATCAGTGAAGACGACAATCTGGATGCGAGGGAGAGGATTGCATGCAACATCTCACAACTGCTTATCTACAACACTAGTAAGGGTACGCACCATGCAGTCAAGACGGATGCAGTACACCACAACAAGGAGCGAGAAACCCCCTTCCCCCTGTATCATGGTCTTAAGCTGCATGGACAAGGACGGAACAAAAAACAGATTGGGATTGACCATGCACATGGTATCTCAGTATCGTACAAATGTGTCATGGAAGTTAAGAGAGGTATTGCACGTGCGGTGTGTGCTCGCCACGCTCAAGATGGAGTGGTGCTTCCAACCAACAGCCGTCTCAATGTCTTCACCACCCACGATGTGGATAATATAGACAACAAGGCTCAGGGCAACTTCTCACTTAATGAATTCCACGGATATGCCCTTAGCGTGACCAACCATCTCTCGCACGAGAACCCTGGTGTGAAGCGTGCTCCAATTAAGCTTGACCCCTCAGACACGTCGAATCCGAAGCTACCAGACTCTTATGTGATCCAGCCCCCAGTCAAACTCACTCAAATGGATGTCTTTGCACCCAGACACGGCAACAGCGAAGTCAGACCAGCCCTTGATGTGCGAGGTGCCAAGGTCAAGGATGAGGTATGGATGGCATACGTCAACAGTGTACTGAAGCAAGGCACACTTTCAGAGGGTGACGTCATCACCTGGTCAGGATTCAACTCGATGCTAGCAAGCGACGTGTCAGTGAAGCCCCCAGCCGAGATCGGCGTCTACCCCCTGTTCCCAGACAAGGCCGCATCCGCATCTTCAATGAAGCACGCGATGGAGCTGACGATGCAGGGCACTGAGTTCCTCAACCCAGGCCAGACTAGCGTCCTCGGTGCAGATCAGCCACTGTATGCTATCATCAAACTGCTCCAATGGCAATACCCCGACACTTTGGGAGAAGACAAGCTGGTTGCTATGATGGGTGCACTGCACATCGAAGACAAGATGCATCTAATGATTGGGAAGCTGCTGCTCGACTCTGGGTGGTCCACCGTCCTGTCTAAGGCAGAGGTTCTGACATCCGGTCGCGCGCAGTCTGCGCTCAATGAGCATCACATCAAGCGCACAAGGTATGCCCATCAAGTCTCTCTCATCTCACTTTACATGCTCAAGCAGACCGCCTACTCAGAGTATTGTGAGAATATAATGGGCCCACCTGAGTCATTTGATATGTGGGATCAACATTCCCAAACTTATCCCCAGTTCAAATTCTGGTCAACTATAATCGAGCTGGAGTTGCTGATGTGTCGCTTTGTGCGGTCCCTGCAGGAGGGGCACTTCCCACTATATGTGCAAGCATGTGACGAAAACTACGCGCATTGGCTACCGGTCCATGTGCCTGACATGGTCGAGATAGCCGATAAACACCCTCAAGTACATGCTGAATTCATGAAGGGCAATTTTGTTGTGCAGAAATCAGCTAGAAAGTTCAGCCTCATGGCTAAGGACCAAGCCCATGAACAGTCCAACAAAAGCCTCCAGGCGCATGGCGGAGCGGTTGGACTCTATGAAAATCCAGAAGCCCTTACACTGTTTATGCTGACTGGACCTCGAGTTCGAGGCCATCAATGACTCACCAACGTCATCCACCACTCATCACGAGGAAGGACACAGCCTGCAAGTAAAGTTTAGAAAGGATGTACTATCGTTCATCAAGGTGGTAGAGCAGTTGGGCAACCCTTTCCTTGCTACAAATCAGGAGCTTGTAGTACTCGATACACAGAATGTCATGGAACAGGCAGTTGTTACTTCTTTATATCAAATCCATGAAGCTGGCCAAGCCCTTCACGCAGCATATGTCGTGGAAAGATTGGAAAAGGCTTCAGTACCAGTATCTGATGCCATCAAGCGGAACAACATGCTAACCTTCGCCAACCGAACTGGTCCCAAGAAAAAAGGTACGAAGGACAGTGGCATACAGAGGCATAATATGATTTTAATCACACAACTTTTCCTCTCACTCCAGTCGCGTCCCAATGCCAACATGACAGACTTCTTTCGGTTCGAAAATCAGAGAGAGACACCGAGCCTGGCGGATCGAGGGTCTCTGCAATCTGGGACGAAGTCCAACATTCTTCAATGCCTCAATGCACCCACTGGCCGCACAGCTTCTGCCAAACAAGCCACAGTCGTGGTGTTGGATATGGCAGCAGTTATCCACATGGTGCGCCCCACAACAGCAAAGACATTCAGCGAGTATGTCTTGCTCAACATTATACCATTTCTGGAGGCCCAAATGACCGATAGTACCCAACGCATCGATGCTGTGTGGGATAATTACCCCGAGGTAAATAACCTCAAAGCGCTTACACAGCAACGACGTGGGAATGGCCCACGGACAAAAGTCAGCGATGGCAGCACTCCAATCCTGAAGCATGAATGGAACAGCGGCTTCCTAAAAAACGAGGAGAACAAAAAGGACCTCTTCTCATTCATCAGCACACAGATCTCCAAGACTGACATGGGCGGAAAGCTCCTTCTGACTACCCACTTTGAGACCGTGCTCTCCAACAAGCATTGTGATCTCACAAAACTTCAGCCGTGCAACCATTCCGAGGCAGACACCAGGATCCTCCTGCATCTGGCACATTCGGCAGAGCAGGGTCATACAACAGCCTATGTTCGCACAGTAGACAGCGATGTCGTAGTTTTGTCAATCCGTTTTTTCAAGATGCTTGGCCTATCGGAGCTCTGGGTAGGTTTCGGTAGTGGTAAAAAGTATCGTGACATACCAGTCCATACCATCTACTCTGATCTTGGCCCGTCAAAGTCCTTGGCACTACCCCTCTTCCACAGCCTAACAGGGTGTGACACGACTTCACAGTTTCTTGGATGTGGCAAGAAGACAGCTTGGGCAGCCTGGACAAGCATACCGGACCTCACCGACACACTAGTAGCTCTCACGCATAATCCTGACCTCTTCAGTCTTGAGTCTGTGCATATGCAGCGCATCGAACGCTTCGTCATACTCATGTACAGCAAGGGGTGTGGTGCAGCTGGTGTGAATGAGGCCAGACATCGCCTCTTCACCACTGGAAGCAGATCGCTAGAAAGCATCCCACCTACCCAAGCCGCACTTTTCCAGCATGTAAAGCGCAAACCAGAATGTATTAGTAATCATTGGTATGCATTGCTAAACAGATCCTTGTATTTTATTTTGATCATTTAAATGCACACAGCGGCAGCATTTTGTCACTGCAGATATTATCTCTGAATTATTCTAATAAAGGTTGTTCCTGAATATAATCTTTACTGATTTGTTTAGTGACCTTGAGGGGTAAACGTCAAATAATGAGATGTCAAACTTGTGCGACATATTCATGTACAGCTTATAATGGGAAAATACATTTTTGGGGGCAGAATCTGGGATGACGGACCAGAAACACTGGATTTGACCCCAAAATGACCTTTATTGTAACTTTGAGGGGTAAACCTGACCTCAAATCATTGAAATAACATCAGAATCAGATTACACGACCCCCAAAACCCCTAAAAAGTGATATCATTTATGATTCTAGCCCTTTTCGTTTTTTTTGGGTGGCGGCCATATTGGATTTTGCCAATATGGCGGCCCCGTGGGGCGCCTGTCTTGGCGCCCATCAAAAATTGATAAAGTATGGTATGGACAGCATCTGGGCCAAATTTGGTGCTTTTGGAAGAATCTGAACCAAAATATCCCTACCGCCCCCCACTATTGGTCCTTTTCTGCGTATTATCAGCTAAATATTTTAAATATCTAATCCAATAATTGACCCACCGCACCGACAATAGTCCATTGCCCTAGACAATAACTTGATGCCCCTATATATGCGTAACTAAGGCATAGCTAACGCTAAAGCTACTGGAGTCACAGTATACACAAAGCCTATGATCATACCTCTCTCCGCGGAGTTCCAACTAGGTCTAGTTTTCCATGTTATCCAACAAGTAAAATATTCTCTTTTTACAATGCGCAAGGCCAATGGAATTGTCACACGCCACGTGACAATCCCTGTACGGAATAGAGCAGTCTGGAAACAGGGGTGGAGTTTTCGGTCTACGGACCGGATTCTTTATTATTTATTTTCCAATGTTCTCTGATCCCGACACGGGCAGAGAACCAGACCGGGAGTTTTCAAAACAAATAAACAAAATTAAATACAACAACTATCAAACCATAACCGGAAACTTTCCAGTTCCCGTTTTACTTTTACTTCGCTTTCTTTCTTTATTTCTCCTCGGTCTCCCACGCCTTTTCTTTCTTGTTCCAGCCCCCTACTGAAGAAAGCAGAGCAGTTTTCAAGCACACCAATGTGATTAGAAACACCAGACTGGTGCGTGTGTTGGCTGCTCTGCCAGTAGGCGTGGCCGCTAATCGCCTTGATCCGCTGCTGAGACCGACGCCTTCCACAGGAATATTTTACTTTCACAGATATAACAGACGCCACCAACGACCTCTTTTCGACCTAACCTGCCCGTTCGTTTCGCCTACCGCATCACCAGATTTACGCGATCATTCGTATCCGAAGCTAAATATTTTAAATACCTAATCCCCGGACTGATCCACCGGTCCTACTATTACCATAGCTTGTTCCTTTAACCGTACTGTTCCCTCACATCAACGCTTACCAAGTCCTGATCAATACGTTTATCAGCTAAGCATTCTCAATACCTAATCCAATAAATGATCTGCCTTTTCCGACTATAACCATAGCTAAACTTTCGTCGAAGTTGCTCTGTTATCGGTTAACCTCCTCAAACATGTTGGCTACTGCTTAAACAAACTCTCTCCTGTGTCCCTGTAATTGCGGAACGCGAGACTCTCTTTTCACGTTACTCACCTTCACTGACGGGAACAGTCAAATGGCACTATAATGGGTTTTGAATAAGGCTCCAACCTTTGTTTCTATTGCGCAGTGGTGTATGTCTGCTCCCCGTCAGTGGAAGAGAGGCCGTTCTGTCGAGTGTCTGCAGTCCCGGGTCGAAGGCACCAAAATTGTCGTGGAAATTAAAACTCAGTAGGATCAGAGAGAATTTATTTAAACAGTATTAAAGCTTTAATTACGAACAGCTGCACGGAGACCCGTGTCACGTAGGACAGCGAATCTCCTGCCTTCAAATTCAAATGGATATTTATATCCAACACAACGGAAGGGGAGGGAACAATCACAAGGGGGAAGTAACAGGGCGTTAACTTACAGGTAATTGGAGCTATGGACTAACATGAAGATATAACAGATTGTTAGAACAGCCCTCCAAGGCTCTTAAACCAATGGAAAGGAGGTTTCCTGCCATGGGGGAAACGTTACAAAATAACAAATGTTCCTTTGAAGTTGTGGCGCGAAAAGCCTGTCTCTGACCGGATCACTCCGAACTCGTGTCACACTGAGTTAATTAGTGTCTGCGTCCCCTGTGGATGTGGTCTAGCATCCCAACTTGATACAAAATTTCTTCCTCCACAGCACTAAGTGGCGATGAATTACCAACTCACAGGTACCTCCCACTACTCAGGGAACGCTCGACTACAGAGATGGACGTTACACCTGAAACAATTAAACTGATTGTAAGCAGCGAAGTACGGATCAACTTCTGAAATTAAACTTCTAAGCCACGATTAGCACTAAGACAATGGAACACCAACAATGAGCTAATAATTAAGATGACTAAGCAGTATTAACTACCAGTACAACCAGTGAAAAGGTGGAGAATGCAGCAACTAAACAGGAAATCTGATGCTGGGTTATTTACGATTCCTACCACAAGACAATTCCAAACACGGTAAAATGTACATACTGCACAATTATTTTCCCATATGCAACTGGGTGCTCCATCCACAACACTTTGCGGCTATGGCAGCTCCAGGATCAATATCGTGGGCTCAATTCAGCTACCTGTGCATTACGGTCCTAAGACTCGTATTTCATGTTCCATGTCTCACGGCGGGGAGCTAACCTGCTGGGCCTTGATCTTTTTACCAGCTTGGGCTTCACACTCCTGGATTCAGGCGGATCGGCAATCCTTACCATCTGCTCTTCATGGCACCAGAAATAGCCCACAATGTTCAAGGAACTGGCTGTCTCACTCCTTTTGATCACCAACCCCTGCTCAACCGCCTATGGTTTCATGCCATGATGATCATCTCCAGCAGGTGTTCACAGCCTTGGCCAGCCACCATGTCACCCTCAATGGGGAGAAATGCTTTTTCTCTGCCCCTGTCATTGAATTTGTTGGTTTCCGACTGTCAACAGATGGCCTCACTCCACTCCAGGACAACATCAACGCAATTCAGCACATCCCTGAGCCCACTTCCATGGCCCAGGTTGCCTCCTTCCTAGGCATGACAGCCTACTACCTGTGTTTCCTGCCTCAGTATTCAGCCACCACCGACCCTCTGCGCCAGCTGCTTAAAAAGGATGCGCCGTTTGCCTGGACGCTGGTCTACATGGCGGCCATCCGCCTCCTGAAAGCCCAGCTCACCTCGCCACCTGTGCTGGCTCACTTCAACCACTTCAGCCCCACCCTGGTCACCTGTGATGCCTCTGCTGTTGCTGTAGGTGCAGTGCTGTCTCAGCTTCTGGAGGGTGTAGAGAAGCCCATAGCCTTTACCCCCTGTGCCCTCAGCCCGACAGGAGCAGAAATACTCAGTGGGTGAGTGTGAGGCTTTAGCATGTGTCTGGGTGTGCGAACGCTGGCACATGAACCTTTATAGCCAGGCGTTCACACTCCAGACTGACCACCAGGCCCTCACAGCATTACTAGCCACATCTGGCACAGGTCACATCTGGCTGCTCTCTCAGCTCAGCATTTTTATTAGACAGGGCTGGCCCCCTAAAGTTCCTGATGACTGTGTGGCTCGCGGGTTCTGTATAGTGGTGCCAAGTGCCATAGCACACAAGGGTCACTTGGGCATCGTCCGGGTGATGCAGCGGTGTCGTTACCTGGTGTGGTGGCCGGGCACCAATAGGGACATTGAAGTCATGGTTAAGGTCTGTCTCATCAGCGGCAAAACGGGCCCCCCACCACCGCTGCAGCCCCTCAACTGTCCAGCTAAGCCCTGGGAGCATCTGCAGTTGGACATCTGTAGCGAGTTACATGGTGTGCCACACTATCAGCATTTAATGATCGTTGCATATGATCTGCACACTAAATGGTCTGAAGTGGCCTCCGTTGGATCTGTGACGTCCCGTGCCGTTGGGGACTTTCTGGATTCCCTCTTTGCTCGCTGGGGTCTGCCTCTGGTTCTGACAATGGATAACGGGCCTCAGTTCATCTCTGCTGAGTTCACCTCCTTCCTGGCAGACCGGGGCATTCGCTATATCCGCACTACATTCTACCACCCTCAGGCTAACGGGGATGTCGAGCGGCTGAATCAAACATTAAGGAATGGAATCAGAGCTCACCTTGCTGGTGGCTGGCAGTTCTCCACTACTGTGCTTCAAAGACTGTTGCACTATAGGGCTAAGCACACCACCACTGGTTGCTCACTAGCATTCCTCATACTAGGCTGGGAGCTCTGGCCTCACACAGCTCCTGCCTCCCCTGCTTCTGCCCACAGCATGGTCTCCTCATTGGGTCAGAATTTGACGACTCCATCGTCATCACGAGCTTAGCTCCTTTTGGTCATCACCCATACAGATCCACAGTCAACTTGGGCTTGCCACATTCCGCCTTACCGATGGTTCCAGGTGGCATGCAAGTCGTCTCCGCAAGGTGTCAGCTCCACCAGCGTCAGCCACTGACACTCCTAACCCCCCAGCCTTCTCTGTAGAGTGGCTGGATGCATCAGCTGCCCTGCTCAGTGTCTCATGGTTGTTGTCTGTGCAGTGTATTTCTGTGCAGGTTCTTTTCCTCGGAAGGGGGCAGAAATGTCCACTATGGCATTTACGGTAATGCTGGAACATTGCTCGCATGTGGTAGTGGGTAGAGCCATAAACTCGTGTGTGTCGTGGCTAGGAAGTTAAAATAAAGCAAGACATACTGAACGTGGTGTCCTGGTTCTCACTTCAAACATAAAAGGCATCACAAAACGTGTTACATATGAACTAATTTACAAATAATTTTATTCTGAAGCACTGTTCACTCTACCAAGCCTACCAAGGCAGTGCAAAACTATTTACATGACACATTTAATTGCAATTTAATTCTGAAGCGCTGTTCTAAGCAAGACAGTGTAAAACGTGTTACATATTAACTGATTTAAGTGCTGTTACAAAGTATTTAATTCCAAAGTGCTTTTCTAAGCTTACCATAAGGCAGCATAAAACGTCCATGAAAAGCCCAGCGCAATGTAGTCTGTTAACAGTTTTTGAACATTTCTCTTTTGGTTCCAAAGGCATTCTGCATTCGTTGCAGTGGCTTGATGGCACAGGCCGGTAAGCCTGCCAGCAAGGAATTACATGCTACAAGGTCCAGACGTGAGATTACCAAAGCCTGGACCAGGAGTTGAGTGGCATCTTGGGTGAGGAACGGGCAAATTCTCTGGATGTTGTGGAGGGAGAATCAGCAGTTCCGGAGCTCTGCGATGTACCCCGAGATGCACAGTTAGTCATCCAGAGTCACTACAAGGTTCCTGGCAGACCAGGATGGAGACACTATAGAGCAGGGGTGTCCAAACTTTTTCCACTGAGGGCCAAATACAGAAAAATATACGAAAGGCTGGGCCACTATTAGAGCGCTCCATTTTCTGTCGACGGGGGGGGGTGCTACGCGAAAAAAGCTGAGACCAGTTCGTTTATTTCGCGGAGTGTTCAATGAATACGGGTGGCTCCACTAGTGGTGAAACTAAGAATTACAACTCAGTCAAGTGCAAGTTTCATGCGCGGGCCATATTCCATTATATTGGAATGCGGCCGCGGGCCAATTAAAAATGGACCGCGGGCCGCAGTTGGCCCGCGGGCCGTAGTTTGGACACCCCTGCTATAGAGCCTTCCACAGTGATTCATCATCAATCATCGGGGAGCTCTTTGCTGGGAGGAAGAGCAGCTTAGTCTTCTCCAGGTTCAGCTTCAGGTGGTGGGTGGACATCCAAGCTGAGATGTTACATTACATTACATTACATTACAGGCATTTGGCAGACGCTCTTATCCAGAGCGACGTACAACAAAGATGTCTGCCAGGCATGCAGAGATACGTGCCGGGACCTGGGTTGCAGAAGGATAGAAGTAGAGAAAGAGTTAGCATCAGCATAACAGTGATATGGAAAACCATGAGCAGAGATGCAGAGAACAGAACCAAGTGACAGGGAGAATAGGAGGGGGCCCAGCACCAAGCCCTGCGAAAACACCGGTAGAGAGAGTGTGGGGAGAGGAGAGGGATCCTATCCACGCCACCTGGCAGGACCAGTCAGCCAGGTAAGATTCAAACCATGCCAGTGCAGATCCTGAGATTCCCATGTTAGCGAGAGATGAGAGCAGGATCTGGTGGTCAACGGTATTAAATGCCGCTGATAGGTTGAGCAGGAGGAAGACAGAGCTGAGTGGAGCGCCTCAGTGACCGCGAGTTTTGGTAGTGACCTGCCTTGAAGCTTGTTTAGTTGGGATCAAGCAGGTAATTCTGTAGGAGATAGAGAGACAGTTGATTATATACAGCCTGTTCTACAGTCTTGACTAGGAATGAGAGGAGAGACGTCGGTAGTTAGAAATGACAGCAGTATTCAGACAGGGTTTCTTGAGGACGTGGAAAACATGGGCCCTTTTGAGGGTATAGGGGACAGAATCAGAGGAAAGAGAGGAGTTTATTATAATGTATACAAAGGGGAGAATGTCCATAGCAATGGACTGGAAGAGGAGGGAGGGAACGGGATCAAGAGGGCAGGTGGTAGGACAGTGGGAGTGAAGTTGTGAGATGTCAGAGTCAGAGAGAGGTGAGAAGGAGGACAGGGAGGCATGTGGTTTGGGTTGTGAGATAGGTGAGGGAGGGTTTGGTACAGGCGGGGTTGGGAGAAGGAGTTGTGGATGTCATTGCAAAAGAAGGATGCAAAGTCATCCGCAGTTAGAGAGGAGGGGGGTGGGGGAGGAAGAAGGGGTGAGAAGAGAGAAAAATGTGGAGAAGAGTTTGTGTGGGTTAGATGCAGAGGATTTAATTTTAGGGAAGAAAAATGCAAATTTAGCAGAGGAGAGATTAGAGGAAAAGGTAGCCAGGAGAGTGTGGAAGGCTGCCAGGTCAACAGGGAATTTGGATTTTCTCCATTTCCTTTCTTCTGCTCGTCAGTCAGTTAGCCAGGGACTGGGGGGTAGGGGATGATCTGGTTTGGCAGAGATAGGACAGAGTGAATCAAAGGAAGAGAGAGAGGATAGCAGAGTGGATGAGGCTTCCTCAACAGGTAGTTGAGAGAAGGTATCAGTAGGGGGGAGAGATAATAGAACAGTAGATGACAGAACTGTGGGGGAGAGAGAGCAGAGGTTGTGACGGACAGAAACAGTGGGGGCAGATTAAGAGGGTTTAGGTACAGAAGGGAGTGGGAGGGAAAAAGACAGAAAGCAATGGTCATATATATGTAGTAGAGATACTGTAAGGTTGGGCGAGGTGCAGTTCCTGGTGAAGACAAGGTCTAGTTAGTTGCCGGCTTTGTGGGTGGATGGGGACTCTCCCATGGTGAAGTTTAAGGACTGTAGGAGGGGGAGAAAGTCAGAGGACTGAGGCGTGTCCAGCTGTAGGTTGAAGTCATCGAGGAGTAGGACGGGAGTGCCATCCTCAGGGAAGGAGCTGAGTAGGACATCCATCTTGTCTAGGAAGCTCCTCAGTGGACCTAATGGACGATACAGAACAATAATGTACAGTTTACATGGGACAGTGACAGTGATAGTAACAATTATTCTTCATGGAATATACTTGAACATTACTTATTTCTATAATATAAGTCGACTAGTTCATTTATGTTTTGTTCCACACATTCTTTCTTTGAGGCACACTAGTATTGCGTTCAGTTTGGATGTATCTGGGAGCATGGACAAATGTGAACTTGTGACGTATAATCCATGAGATCTGAAAAAAGGGGTTAAAACCCCCCCCAAAACTTCAGTTTAAAATGTCTGTATATAACGCATTATCTGTGCATTTCCAAATATGGTATGCGGGTTTGGATGCAAATCGCTAACTAACTAACTAACTTCTCTTTCCAGATGCTTGGGAGCAGGGGTGGGAAATTCCATACCTGAAGGACTAGTGTGTATGGAGGTTTTTGTTTCCACAAATGACCCTCAATTAGCTAATTAGCTGTATACACTGATGTTTACTCGTCGTATTTATTATTGTATCTATATCACCTTAATTATTGAACTAATTCAATAATTAAGGGTGGGAGAATTAAAATTCAGGAACTCATGCGACCCTCCCTGTACTCTAAAGAGAGCGCTTATGAGGCCGAAACCCTCTTTTAGGAAAGGGAAGTAGTAGCTGTCATTAGCTTAGATATGGTGATAGTAGTAGCTGTCATTACCTAGATTGCAATATGTGTCCTGGAGTAGTTTTTTGTGTGTCTGGTTCCTTTGGGTATTGGATTACAATTTATGTTTAAGAAAGTGTATTTCTACTGCACAATCGGCAACATCTCAACAATTCAGGTAGTCAACTGCATATTTCTACAGGCATCAGGAACAGGAAATAGTCACATCTTCTATTGAGCAAGTGAGTTTTACAATGCCAATGACTGACTAAATAATGACTGTACTTCAATGTATGTTGAAATATGGAGAGGAAAATGTAAATGGGAAATATCAGGTAGCAAGATATTGGGATGGCATTTTAGCAGATTTTGGCATAAATAATTTTGCTCTTTAAAGTGTAAAGCTCATCAGTCAAATGATAAATGGAGAGGAAAAAGCAAATGTCTAGTGTAACGGGTGACCAAAGTTTGACCTCTTAGACAACAGGTGTTTGGTTGCTGATTGAGGCCATGCTCCTGCCGATTGGATCGTCCCCAACTGCACTGTCGTCGACAGCTAAGGATCATCATTTGGTGTTTTGATGGTGGTGGTGGTGGAAAACGCTGTCTCAGGTGTCAGTCCAGAATCTCCCATATGTGTTCAAATGGGTTGAGATCTGGTGACTGAGACAGCCATGCCATGTGGTTTACATTGTTTTCACTGGGGGGTGGATTACTGAGAGGCGTAAAATGAAACTCCGGTCTGCCCCCTCTGCTCCAACAGCTAAAACCACAAACAGATAACAATGCTCTGTGTATTGACTATCACAATTCTGACAATGACTCTGATGTATCTGAGCCAGTGCCTGAATTTTTTATTATTGGGGACACGATTGTGCATAATATTAAAATAAACAATACTCAGAAGACTACAATGAAATGCTTTCCTGGTACTAGAGTGAAGGACACTGAACTTCATTTTGAGAACACACTCGTTGGAAGAAATGTGTGCACTGTTGTTCTACATTGTGGTACAAATGAAATCAAACTACGGCAGTCTGAAACTCTCAAAAAGCATTTTCGGGACATTTGTGGTGAACTCAGGCAGCTGAAAAAGAATATTATCCGGGTCAGGCCCGCTTCCGGTCTTTAACCCCCTGAAGTCGACTGGATCGCCGACGATCCGAGCAGCAGTAAAGTATATTACTATTTATAACGTCGCAAGATTTTATCATACACACACGGCAAAAACATTGACAGAAACCTTAGAATCGTGTCTTTCCGATTTGAGCACCGGCAAATAATATGAGATTTTTTAAATTAGGTTAATTAGACCAAAAGTAAACCTTGCCTTTTCCTCTCTGTTTTACCTGGAAGTACTGTCCCCCTTCTATCGACATGGTAACTAGGTGCTAGTCTCGGGGAGGGGCATGGGGCCATGTGTGAAATCGCCTGTAAACAACACATACAATGTCCCGACATTATATCGCATCTTGTCTGTGTTTACGGTTGCAATCTGCCAGCAACAGACTGTGTATGCTAATATTTATTTTATTTCCCATGTTTTCAAATACTCGTGAAAATATATGAATTCCGCGTCTTGTGACGCTATACGGAAATAATCCGAATCATTGCGAACTGCTGCAAATAATTAACGGGAGGATATTTAACCAGCTGGCATTCTCTGTTTCAGCACTTGGACATTATCTAGCTTAGCTTGATAATACCTATTGTGAGTAATGTTTCTTGCCTCTCGAGAACTTGTTTGTTCGTGTTTTTGCTTTCGGATTCCTACAGACGTTTAAAGATAAATAAATATCTTAAACCCAGAAAATGGGCTACTTTTGATCATGTGCCTGTGCCCACTGCCAAACAGACTCTGGATGTTGGCAAACTGGCTTCTGTTGGTCGCAAGAAATGCGTACTCTGCAAGATGTCGGGGAAACAACAGTGCACTCCATGGGAGTGCAAGGTTTGTGATGTTCCCTTGTGTCTACAGTTGACCAGAAACTGTTTTGAGAAGTGGCACCAAAGACTGTGAAAGAACAGATTGTCTCACCATGTTCCAAGTTAGATTTTTTTGTATATAGTTTGTGTGATGTTTTCAATAAATCTTCCAAAATGAATTGTTTTTCTTTGTTCTGTCTTCTGCATGGCTCACTGACTATTGCTTACTCTGATGGCTTTTGTCTTTGTCTGATGGCCTTTGAGAGAGAGGTCTAACAGATCTTACAGGTGTGGACAACCCTCAGGTGTGGATCATGAATATTCAGGAACTTTTGTGACAGCAGAAAATAAAACTCTTTATAACTTGTGTGTTTGTAGATCTATTTACAAGCTGCATATGATACTGACCAAACTATTGATGGCATATAAATGTGATTGTCCTTATGTCCAAAATCACAAAGCTTCTCTGAGCCAAGCACGGACCTCAGGAGGTTAAAATAGGTTGTGAGTCAGTCGGCTTTTCAACCTAAATAACTGGCTCTTAGACTGGTGCCAGGAACAGGAGCTGGTATTTGTGAACAACTGGGATGTGATCCCACCCTCTATCCAGAAGATTGAGTCAATTGTTTCATTACATAGACAGTGCAAGGTAACTCCTGCTGGAGTAAAGCAGCATAATCTTATCTCTATAAACTGTAAAACTATACCTGCAGCAGTTGAACATGTTATTTTTAGTTACTAAATGTCAGATCACTGTCAAACAAAACAATTTAATGATTTCTTTATAACATACAGTATAACCTTGACTTTTTAATGCCCACTGAATCTTGGCTGAAGAAAAGCGACCATATTCAACTTATTGAAACATGCCCCCCCCCAAATATAAATTCATAAGCAAACCCAGAGAAAGTAGTCATGGTGGAGGCATAGTTGTATTTCATAAGAGCACTTTTAAGTGCATTTCTGCCCACTTAGTGAATTATTTTCTTTTACAGTGATTATGTTCACTATATACTGTATAGTCATTCTCTGGTTCTCTGTGTATCCTTTAATCTAGTGCAAGATGTATCAGAGCTCATAATATGGGTCATACACTTGATCTTGTCCTTACTTTTGGCTTGAACCTAAGCAGTCTTGAAATTAAGGATATTTGTGTCTCTGATCATCTCACTATTACTTTTGATGTTCAGCTTCCCATCCCATGTACTAACAATAGCCGCTTCTTTCGTTGTGTGGAAGTAAAAATTTTGTATTAAGTTGGAATGCTAGAGGAACATCCAGAGGGGACACGCAGACACTAATTAACTCAGTGGGACACAGCAGTTCAGGAGTGGCCAGGCAAACAAAGGCTTTTCGCGTCACAACTTCAAAAGAACATCTGTTCTTTTGTGACGTTTCCCCCACTGCAGGAAACCTTCTTCCCATTGGTTTATGACCTTTGGAGGTCTGTCCAAACAACCTGTTATATCTTCATGTTGCCCCATATCTCATATTACCTGTAAGTTACCTCCCTCTTGTGACTGTTCCCTCCCTTTCCGTTGTGTTGGATATAAATATCACATTTTAATTTTAAGGCGGGAGATTCGCTGTCCTGCGTGACACGGGTCTCCGTGCAGCTGTTTGTAATTAAAGCTTTAATACTGTTTAAAGAAATTCTCTCTGATCCTACTGAGTTTTAATTTCCACGACAGTTGTCACATCATTAACTCACAAAATGCTGAGAAGTTTTCTTTGGCCTTTTCAAGGTCTAGTGAAATTTCCCCTCAGTTCTTACAGACTGAGGAATTAGTAAACAGCTTTAATAGCTTATGTTTAACTACTCTTGATGCTACTGCCCCTTTTAAAATGAAGAGAAAGTCAACTGTAAAAAACTCCCTATGGCTTAATGACTATATAGTATATACATAACATAAAGATGGGATGTAGAAGAGCAGAACGCAGTTGGAAAAGCATTAATTTACAAGTGCATTATCTGCTGATGAAGGACCTGTTAACAAAATTCAATAAGGCAGTTAAAGATGCGAGAGCTAAATATTTCTCCAATCTAATCTCTGAGAACTGTCACAATTCTAGATTTCTATTTAAAACGATAGATCATATTGTTAATTCTTCTCCAAATTATATATCTAAATCCTCTACAGATCAATGTGAGAAGTTCTTGTCATTTCTTGTGGAGAAGATTGAAAACCTTCAAACCCTGATTACTCCTCTACGTGATCAATGTGCCCTGCCAGAGCATTGACGTGATGAGTTATTTTTCGCTAATTTCAGCAGAGGATCTCATGGAGATTGTGTCACATGAAATCCACCTCTAGTCCCATTGATGTCATCCCTACCAGACAATAACATTAAATATGTTATTGGGGCAGTTGGCCCAGTTTTACTCTCTATTGTTAATAGCTGACTTGTTACAGGGTATGTTCCTGCTTACTTCAAATGTGCAGTGGTCCAGCCCCTGCTTAAGAAATCTAATCCAGATACCTCTGTTCTGAATAAATAGAGACCCATTTCAAAGTTGCCATTTATTTCTAAAATCATGGAAAAGGTTGTTTCAAAGCAACTCTTATCTGCAATGAACAGCAATAATCAATTTGAAAAATTCCAGTCAGGTTTTCGAACACATCAAAGCACAGAGACGGCCCTTCTCAAGGTAGTAAATTATACTTTGCTTAATCCTGAGTCTGGTGAATGCTCCATCCTAGTCCTTTTAGATCTCAGTGTAGCTTTTGATACCATTGATCACTCTATTCTAATTGATAGACTCAAAACCTGGGTTGGTATCTCCGGAACTGCACTGAACTGGTTCTCGTCTTATCTTTAAATACAAAATTCTCAGTCGCTATTGGTGATTATGTGTCCTCATCAGCAATGATTACATGTGGTGTTCCTCAGGGATCAATTTTAGGGCTGATTTTGTTCTCCATCTATATGCTACCTCTGGGACAAATTATTCGTAATCACAATATTTATTTTCACTTTTATGCTGATGACTATACTATACTATGACTATTTTATGCTCTGATAAAACTGAAGCATTGATTCTTGGTCCAAGGCATGTCTCAGATCAAATCCAGTTGGCTTGGATCTCTTGTTCCTAATGTAAAGCCCACTTCGAGAAACCTTGGTGTGACTTTTGATTCCCATCTCAATTTTAATCAACATACAAAAGGTTAGTTCAGTCATCACCTACCAGCTAAGAAATATTTCTAAAATCAGGTCATCTCTAAAAACACTGGGAAAAAGATACATGCTTATATTTCCTCTAGTTTAGATTATTGCAATTCCTGTTTGAGCCATCAAGCTCTGGCAATTAGTGCAAAACTCAGTGGCTAGGCTGCTAACCAGGAAAAATAGGAGATCTCACATTACCCCAATCTTGGCTTCTTTGCACTGGCTCAGACGGCCACTCAGATCATCTGATAAGGCACTGCTGGCTGCTGGTGAGTCTAGGTTGAAAACTAAAGGTGACCGAGCTTTCTCTATCAAAGCTCCTAGCCTTCCAGTATATATTAGAACAGCTGTTTCAGTGTCCTCTTTTAAAACCTGTTTAAAAACATACTTTTACAGACTTGCTTTTACAACCTTTTAACCTTTGTTTTGTATTTTAATGAGTTTTTATTATTTTTATATTCTTGTTTATTTTAAGCTCTGTCTTTTTATTTATTTTTTGTCTTTTATTTTAATCCCTTTTTTGTGAAGCACTTTGTGCTGTATTGCTGGAAAGGTGCTATATAAAAGAATTGAAATATAAAGTCTGCAGTTCTTGAACAACGGTCCTTGGTTTCTTCTTTGTCTCCCTCACCATCTTCCTCACTGTGTGTGGGGATATCAAGCACTTGTGTCCTCTTCCTGAGAAGTTTGCAACTGTTCCAGATGTTTGAAACTTTTTGATTATTTCCCTAACAGTGGTTAGTGGTATGCTTAACCATTTATTTATTTTGTACCCATTACCTGACCCATTACCTGTAGGTGTCTTAGTTGTTTGGCTTTTCCCATGGTGAAGGATGACAAACGTTTTTACATGTGAGTTTAGTCATTTTTTTTTTTATTTTTTTTACTTTGTGTTTATTAAGAACAAAACACAACAAATACAAACATTTCACTTTACAGCATGTGTGAATCAGAATCCACACAATAATCACAAAAAATCACAACATGAAAAGGAAAATAATTTAAGACAAAAAAACAAAAACAAAAAAAACATCTATATATATACATACACACATACATACATATATATATATATATACATACATATATACATATAAATAATAATAAGTACATCACAGGGGTTGGGGTTCCAGTCAGATATTAAGATAAAACAGTAGGGGTGACCACCTCCGTTGAAAGAGGCCTGTTTTCATCTGTATTTGGGCAGTCAGAGCCTCCATAACATACACCTCCCTCAGTTTATTCTTCCATTGTGCCACCGTGGGTGGTCCTGGTTTCATCCAGTTCAAAGTGACAATTTTTCTTGCAGTCATCAAAAAAATATGTAAAAGATACGCTTGGTCCCCAGTACACATATCCTCTCCAAACAAATCCAAAATAAAATGCCTAGGGTTAAGTGGCAAGTCAATCCTCAGAATTTGGCCTATCTCTCCCTTTACCTCCTGCCAATACTGAACCATCTTCGGGCAGTCCCAAAATATGTGTGAATGATCACCAACCATGCCACATTCTCTCCAGCAATACTTTGCTGTAGGGGTATCTACAAACCTGGAGACTTCCAAAGGAGTTCTAAAGAAACGTGTCTTTGTCTTCCAGTCAAACTCTTTCCATATGTTACCATGTATACCTTTGTGACAACCAGCGCACATACTCTCCCATTCTCCATCTTCAATAACAATATTTAATTCTAATTCCCATTTGTTTTTGATGTAGAGGGTGCTATCTGCTACATCATTCAATAAATTTCTATTAATATGGGAAACATGATTCTTAGAGGGTATTTGGAATTTAGTTATGTTAATAAAATATGATTCAATGTTTGTTGGGGGGTTTCTAATTATATTCCAATCCTCATGATGCATGATGTAATGCCTAATTTGGAAATACCTAAACTGGTCTCTCTGTGGCACAAAAAACTTCTCCTGGAGATAAGAGAATGACTGTAAACTGTCGCCACAAAATAGTTGGTCAATGACCTTAAGATCTCTGTCCGCCCACCTCTTAAAGGCACTATCTGTCATTGAGGGGAGAAAGTCTGGGTTTCCAGCTATTCGCATGGCCCGTGAGAGAGTAGCCTTCCCCCTAAATCTCTTCTGAACAGCGGACCACACTTTCAAGGTGTGCTTCACCCAAATGTTCTGAATTCCTACTTTCTTTCGAGATTGTTGGCCCATAAAAATTAAACTGGATAAAGATATACCTGGTACTGAACTCTGCTCTATACTAACCCATCCAGTATCTGTGTCATTGTTTATCCAGGCTATTACCGCAGTTAGTTGTGCAGCCCAGAAATAGTACTTTAAGTTAGGAAGGCCAAGTCCGCCCTTGTCCTTCCCCAGAGTCAGTGTTTTATATCTCACCCTCGGTCTCCTGTTCTGCCATATAAATTTGGATATAAGCTTATCCAGCATATTGAAGGCGGATGCCGGGACCCAGATAGGCAGAGACTGAAACAAAAACAAGAGTCTGGGTAATAGATTCATCCTAACCGCCTCTATCCTACCCAAAAGGGACAGTGGCAGCACATCCCATCTAGTCAAATCCCCTTTAACCACTTCAAATAGCTTCTTATAATTTGCCTGATACAGTTTCGTTATTTTTGGGGTGATTGTAATGCCCAAATATCTAAAACCCTGCCCTGATCTATGAAAGGACACTATACTGTCAAGTTGGCTAGGCCACTCCCCTGAAATCATCAATGCCTCTGATTTAGTAGAGTTTACTTTATATCCTGACACCTGGCCGTATTCCTCCAAGGTTTTCAAAAGGGCCGGGACAGAGGAGACTGGATTTTCTATAAACAATATTATATCATCTGCGTATAAACCTATCTTGTGTTCATTCCCACCCTCATCTTTAATTCCCTGTATCTTGGGATTACTCCTAATCAACTCAGCGAGAGGTTCAATACTAAGAGCGAAGAGGGCTGGAGACAAAGCATCTCCCTGTCTAGTTCCTCTTCCCAACTTAAAGAATTCTGAACAATGACCATTGACTCTCACTCTTGATCTTGGGTCCTTATAAAATACCTCAATCCATTTTATAAAGGTCAGACCAAAGCCCATGCGTGTCAATGTCTCCTTCAAAATGTCCAATCTAGTCTATCAAATGCTTTCTCAGCATCTAAACTGAGAAGCATCGATGGAGTTTTCCTACCCGTGGCAAGTGATTGTAAATTTAGAACCCTCCTAACATTATTGGTACCCTGGCGCCCTATTATAAAACCCTTTTGGTCTGGATGTACAAGTTTCCTAATGTGCCTCTGTATTCTGCCTGCCAGTATAGAGGTCAGGATTTTTAAGTCCTGACAAAGAAGGCTTATGGGACGATATCCCACACAATGTGTGGGGTCCTTCCCTTCTTTATGAATAACAGTAATGATCGCCTCTGACCAGGATTTTGGGGGGTCTCCCTCATCTAATGCATAATTATATACCCGACAAAGGACTGGAGCCAGCTCATTCACATACATTTTGTAAAACTCTCCTGAGTATCCATCGATACCCGGTGATTTATTATTTTTAAGCCTCCCAATACTGTCTACTATTTCCTCTACTGTGATGGGGGAACACATCCTCTCTGCCTCCTCTTGTGATAATGTGTTTAAATTAACTGAATTTAGGAGGTGTGATATCTTATCCACCTTCCCTTGCATCTCCTGACCCTCATATAGTTGTTTATAATACGTAGCAAATGCATCCGCTATTTCTTTTGACTGGGATGTAATTTTCTTAGTATCTGGATGTTTGATTTTAGGTACCACTCGGCTAGACTGAGCCTTACGTAACTGAAAAGCCAATAGCCTACTTGCTTTATTGCCATATTCATAGTACTTTCTATTTACAAATCTAAGTGCTCCCTCTGCCTTATAGGTAAGTAAATCATCTAATTTTTGTTTTTCTTGTTTTAGCAGTTCCAGCGTGCCTCCATCCCTTGATACTTTGTGCTCCCTTTCAAGACGGATAATTTCCTTCTCTAATTCCAATCTCCTGGCTTCTCTTTGTTTTTAATTCTAGAAGAAATTTGAATGATCTGTCCCCTCATCACAGCTTTGGCTCCCTCCCACAAAATGGAAGGATTGACCTCCCGTTATCATTTATATCGAAATATTCATTCATGCCGTCCCGCAGTTCCTGTTGGGACAGAGGATCATTTAGTATTGAAACATTAAGCCTCCAGTATCTGAATTGTCTATCCTGACCTAGGTTCATTTTCATCGTGACAGGGCCATGGTCTGACAATGTTATCGGTTCTATCTCACATCCTGTTACTCTGTTTATGCAAACTTTCGACACACCTAACATGTCTATTCTAGAGTAGCTCCCATGAACTTGAGACCTATAGGTGTAGTCTTTCTCCTTGGGATGGAAATGCCGCCACACATCTACCAGACCTAGTCCATCCAACATCCCCAGGGCAGTAATTGTTTTCCTACATTGGGGTCCCATCTCAGCCGGTAATCTATCTATTCTGCCATTTAACACACAATTAAAGTCCCCCCCAATCACAATAGTTCCCTCCCCCTTATCTGCCAATTCTGAAGCTATTTTCTTGAAAAAATAAGGACAATCCTCATTCGGGGCATATAAATTCAGGAATGTGAATTTCTCTTCCCCTATCGTGCCTATTACTATAACATATCTGCCCTCCTCATCTTGAACTACTCTTTCACTGTTAAAAACACAGACCTATTGAATAAAATAGCAACCCCCCTCTTCCTCCCACCCTCGTGAGAAGCACCATACACCTGTTCCACCCATTGCCTCCTTAACTTTAAATGCTCCGATTCAGACAGATGAGTCTCTTGTAACATTGCAACTGAACACTGTAATGCTTTAAGCTGAGAGAGTATCTTTTTTCTCTTAATAGGGTTTCCCAATCCCTTAATGTTATAACTAACTACAGTTATACTATCCATGATGTACCTTAGTCCTTGCTATCATTGCAGAGCCTTCTAATCAGACTGAAAATGTAAAATGTAAAATAATGTACTCTGTAGATTCTATCAGCTGTCAATGAGTGAAAAGGAACAGGAACTATAAACACAATCTTTAAAAAATCAAAACAAAACAAACAAACAAACATTTCTAGCTTCCAAGTCCTCAACTGGCCTAGAGCAGCCAGTCCCCGAATGGAACCGGGCAGAGAGTGGCGGCAACTCTCTGGGATAAAGTCACAGCGTGAAAAAGCAGCCGTCCCAATCCGCTGGGTATGCAGCCGCGGCCCTCGGGCTGAGTGTGAATCACTCGTTATCTTGGTAAGACGCAGCCGCCGATGCCACTGTCCCAAACGACTAAATATACTAATAGCCTATCTGAACTCGGCAAAATGTAAACATAAACTCGAATTTAATATAAGCAACAAAATAGCCCTTAGAAAACATTATAAAGTTTTACTTTCAAACGTCCATCTATAGCCTAAGCGATCAACCTTACCTCAGCGTGACCGTCAATTACCTCCAGGAAAAAGAACCCGGCAGTCCTCCACTGATAGCCAAGTCGCATTTCCCCTTCTGCGGTCATCTCGTCTCTCCCATCCGTGCTTGGCCAGCTCCCTCTCAAGTTTGTCCCGCTCATCAACTCGGACCTGGATTTTCATCTTCTGAAGCACTGGGACGGCCTCCATCAGTGTCTGGACCGTCTTCTCCTCGGACCCCACCATCATCCTCAGTCGCTGGATACAGGCACTTTGCTTTGACACCGTTCTTTTTCAGTTCTTTGATGACATACCTAACCTGGGCGCGTTTTCTCTGCAACATAGGTGAGTAGTCATTGTCAAAGTAGATTTGCTTATCTCCCATTTTCACTTGGCCCTGCGTCCAAGCCTGCCGCAGGATCTGTTCCTTCACTGTGTAGTCGGCAAATCCGACTACTATGGAGCGGGAGGATCATTCTCTCTCGGCTTCGGTGCAAGTGCCCTGTGGGCACGGTCAATCCTAATGTCGTCTTCCTTCATTTTCAGTGATGGCAATACGGTTGGCAGTAGCCCCTTAATAAAGCTCACCATGTTCCTCCCCTCACTACCTTCGGTATCTGGTACAGGCGCAGATTTTGTCTTCTTGCGCGATTCTGGAGGTCCTCACATCTTTCCATGAGCTCCGTTTCTCGTTGCAGTAGAAAGTTGATGGCTCTGCCATGGGTCGCGACCGTCTCCTCCGCAGCAACAATACGCTCTTCTGTATCAACGACCCTCTTCTCAAGTTTTGTTAACTGCGCACCTAACCCCCCAATCGACGTTTCGAGTCTAGTAAATGACTCCGTAGTTTGACCTTTGAATTCCTTTACATCTTCTCTCATCTGTTGAAAATCCCCTCAAATTTCTCGATTCAATTTCTCTATTGCTTGTAGGATGTCCTCCGTACTCTTCTTAGCAGCCTCCCCGTCTTTGCTAGCTAACGTGTCAGACTTAGCCACGCTAGGCATGCTGCTGCTAGCTACGGTCGTTTTCGATGATTTCTCCTCGTTTTTGGATTTCTTCGGGTTTCTACTCGCTCTTTCCTCTGTACTCATTCTCACTTTGTTATTGGGCCTTCGTTTGCCAAGTTTTGATAAAGTTATCGTTTAGGTAGGGCATTCGTTCAGCGGAGCTCCAAACTTTGTGTCTTACTCGAACATGGCGCCACCGGAAGTCCGAGTTTAGTCATTTTTAAACCCTAGTGATAGAACATTACATTACAGGCATTTAGCAGACGCTCTTATCCAGAGCGACTTACACAGTTTACATTTCTTTACATGCAATCCATTTATACAGCTGGATATTTTACTGAAGCAATCCAGGTTAAGTACCTTGCTCAAGGGTACAAGGTACAACGGCAGTGTCCCCACCTGGGATCGAACCTGCAACCTTTACGTTACAAGCCCAGTTCCTTAACCATTATGCTAACACTGCCACCTTCATAGAAGACCATGATACAGTTCCTTAAGACTGAGATTAACTTAAATAAGTAGAATGTTATCGCAGATTTAAATTTGTTTGGTTTTACGTTTTTGTTTGCCAATAATTGTAACACCTATTGTATTACAATAAAAGCATATCGTTTTCCCATATGTTTGAGAATAAAATATAGCTCAATATATATAGCTCATTATCTGTTTTGTTTATTTTACACAGCCTTTTTTGCTAATTTTCATGAAGGGTGCCAATCAGTGCTTAATTTGTAAAATAAGAGATGCCGGGGCTCAACTCCACTATGAAGCAGAATTGGCCCCCTAAGTCCCCCCAACTTGCATGCTATCCTCGGCTGCCGATAGGAGAGTGTCGACTGTCGGGCAGGTAGTAGCAGGGTGACCGCTCGCCCTGGGCTCACCACACGTGGCTACTCCATTAGCAGCTGAGCGGCCTCCCGCTATGAGCTCAAAAGCCACCGTTGCCATCTCTGCGGCATCATCTGCGGCAGGAACTCCCTCAGCAACCCCAGGAGTGAAGTCTTCCTCCTCGATTCATTCTGCTTCTGACACCAATGTAGTAGTTAACGCCACGGAATCAAAACTCAAGAGACCTTGCTTTTTCAGTGCTACTGTTGGAAATTATATGGAACATGCTATTATAAGAAATACCAAGATGTTAAAGTGTTATACATTGTGAAATTGTGAAGGGTATTATACCATACCAGTAATTACTGTAATCAAAATAAGTGAATTTATACCTAATAGCAGGGCTATTGTAACACACACACATTTACACACACTCTCTCTGTAATCACACACACACTTTGTATTTTGTACCATTAAAGCTGAAACCACAGTTATTTAACAGGCCTGGAAATTAGGGCCCAGAAACTGTCAGAGCAGGATATCGCCGCTGAAACCACTCTTGTCTGGTGGTCCTGGAGATTAGAGCCAGGAATGTAAGTTTTAGGTAGTTCTGCACATAAGGTTAAATGTCAAGAATGAGAGTTTTAGGGAGTTTCTGAGAATGTAAATTTTATTCTGCACATAAGATTGAATGCTAACCAATAGAAAACCATAATAATTTTATGAGTAAGCAAGATTAAACTGTTTTAATCCATTGTGGCATGCCAGGATTGGGTGTTTCTGAAAAAGTGAATGACAAGTAAGGTTAAATGTCATGAGTAATGGAGACACCCACAAATTAGGAGTTAAGCCTGTTAGAAAGGGTATAAGACATTGTAACTGTGAAAGAAGTTGGAATTCTCTGCAGAGACTTCTCGGCTTTATGATTGATTGCTTGTTAAGAATAAAGTTTGAATATTCTGAAGATTCTGTCTCATCCTCTTTATTGAAAACTTTAAAGAATTTCTGCACAAGAAGTCTTAAGATATTGTCACTTTAAAACCATGACACTACTGCTTTATTATAACAAAGTGTCACACACTAGGAAGTGTCGCATCAAATCGTGGTTCTCTGTGGCTCAGTTGGTAGAGCACAGCTTTGGCAACGCTTAGGTTGTGGGTTCAATTCCCACTGGGACCACATATACTGAAAAATGTATGCATTCACTACTGTAAGTCGCTTTGGATAAAAGCGTCTGCTAAATGGCATATATTATTATTATTATATTAAATTAAATTAAATTAAAAACATTGGTCCTAGCATACCAGGCAGTCAAGGGATCGGCCCCAACAGACCTCCTCAAGATCTTCAAACCCTACACACCTGCCAGACCTCTCCGTTCTGCTACCTCAGGACGCCTGCACCTCCCCCCCTCCGCACCTGTGCTTCCCGGTCACGTCTCTTGTCAGTTCTGGCTCCACGATGGTGGAATGACCTTCCCGTGGAAGTCAGAACAGCTGAGACCCTGGCCACCTTCAAGCGACGACTGAAGACTCACCTCTTCAGGGTGCACCTCTCCCTGTAGTCCGGTTTTGTAAGCTTAGGATTGTAGCTGTTTAGTATTGCACTCTTGTCTACTAGTTTATGTATTGTTGTAGGGTGGCTTTCAGCTAAACTGTTCTTGACTACGGTTAACACTTTGTTGTACGTCGCTCTGGATAAGAGCATCTGCCAAATGCCTGTAATGTAATGTAATGTAATGAAGTACGACAATAGCACACCAAACGTACGGGGACCATTCTTTGTACAAACACACTCGCTCATGGTGGACGACAGGAATACATGCAAACATCGTCCGTACAAGGGGAAAAGGGACTTTCACTCTGACAACATTTCTATCGTTACACATTTACACATTATAAACATAACTACATTATTAACTACGAACTTTAGTGGCCACAAGGGCCTCTGGGTCGTTACAGCTACCGGTAGCCACCCGGAAAGATAACAATACCCAAGATGGCGGGTCACGATGCTACCTTAGCCATGGCTACCTATTCCGGGTAGCCTAGCCACTCTTTAGGATAAAAATAAACAAGATGGCGGGCAGCTAGCATTACTTTGTGGCTAGGTTAGCTGCCCACCGTTACAATACGTATAAAATTAGAAACGACATACGTGCAGACTATAGCTAGCTGATAATGCGGCCATAATATACGCCAGGTTTCATTTTAATTTCATGCAAAATTAAGTTAGTTCTCCTAAATAGCTCGAATTCCTCGAGGTTTGTCGTACACACGTCAGTTAAGTTCAATAGCTAGTTTAGTGCCTCCTTAAAGTTTTATCTTTGAAATCAGCGCTTGTACTGCTCTGAATATATACGTATCAAATGACGCTGTCGCATATTTCTTCGCTATATTCATCTGTGAAAACGAGAGGTAGTCGGTGATTCTAATAGGCCTCTTAGAACACGTCAGCACTTATGTGTAGGAAACCGTGTATAAGCGAAACGCGCAGTAATACAGCATTAGTCAATGCTGAATTATTTTTAACCACCTTAAACACTGACTGCTGTTTTGTTACGTTGTAGCGGAAAGAATGTCGGAAAGGGCCGATGATGACGTCGGGGGGGAGCAGCGCAAAGCGGCCAGGCAGCCAAAGCAGCAACAGCAGCAGATCCAGCACGGAAAGAGCTTTACAGCAATGGCGGCTGTGGGGGAGCGCAGATCGCTGCCCGGTCCAGAAATCATGTTGGGACAGCCCTGGAGCGAATGGGTCGATGCTGCTAAACTGCACGGAAATGACGGTGAGGGCTTCTAATGAAAAAAGAAATAACGTTAGTTGCTATTTGCGGAAACGGAAGAGCGCAAGGTTTTTTTGATTGCATGCAGCTTTGGAATATGTGAATCGCTACTAGTAGCACAGATCCAGCAAGTGTAAGTAAGTATTTATCTGGCTGTATCCGATCGCTTTCATAGGTGCAGAATGGGAAGAACGTTTGAAAGAGTGCGGGAATAATCGAGAAGCCATGCAGCTCTGCAGAGACGGTGAGTGCCTATTCGAGAAAGGTGTGTGGTTATTTATTATTATTTTTTTATTTTTTTTTGGGGGTTGCACAGCTAGACTTAGTGCACTGGTACATATTTGCTTCCCCTTTGATGCAAGTGTATTTGGTGGATTTGTGGTTGCTAAGGTAAGGGACCAGAGACAATTGCACAAATGTATACACTCAGGACAATATTGCATCTTGAGGAATGGGTTTCCATTTTCTTTTATACCAGAGGCATGCAGCTTAACCACAGCAAAGAGATGAGAAGTGGGTGCCCAGGTAATAATTGTTGTGCTGTTTACTCCATGGGATGGGCACAGGCTCCTGTGGCTTTCAGTTAATACGTGTGCTGTTATTATGAAGAGCTACTCATTTAGCATAGTTCCCTGTCTACTTGTATGTAACAAAGTGTAATGTAGAGTTCCCTTGACATTGAATGAAAAATGACTGCTGAAATGATGTAAAATCATTTAAAATAAAATGATGTAAAATAAAAGTGTTTACTGGCTGAACTATAGCAAGACAATTTAATATGTATGGAACTGCTTTTATATTTAGGTGGCAGGTTTATTGATTATTTTCTACATTTAAAAATATTGTTCCATAAGATGCTGTATCTAAGTAGCATAGAGTGAAAACGGGCACTATTAAAGTGCATTGGAATGATCCAGTAACGTTCTTACATACTGTACTTACTGTCAGATCAGTGCATTTCTAATCATTCTTTTAAAGATGTACACACCTAAGGATGTACACATCTAGGATGTGCTCAATGGTCAGGTTACTGTATTCCTTCCCACCATAAGGCTACAGGTTAAGTGCCCAGCCAGGTCATAACACAGTTAAATTCCCAGCCAGGTCATAACATAGTTGGAAGTAATAAGACCCATTTGTTGGCACTCATGCACATCTTATGCTATACAAGCATCTAGATAGTTCACCCATCATGATCCAAAAACACGTCTTTAAACTCTCAGCAAAAGAGCTCTTAAGCGGCATACAACCTTTAGCCATCTACTACACTTAACTACATAAGCAGTAGCATCAGGGATGGAGGAGATACAGTGGTATCTCTCATATGCTAACTATATTCATATTACATTTATTTAAAATGGAAAGAAGTGTTTTGCCATAAGCTGTTTCTTTGTCATACCCTAACAACAGCACCACTTGTGCTGAAATTGCAAATGTAAATTAAATTACAAAAGTTTGACTTGCTGGTTAACTTATTATTTATTATGAGTTAACCAGCATATTGTAACTCTGAGGGGAATATTAAAAAGCGACTATTAAAATGAATGATCCAGCAATGTTCTTACATACTGTACTTACTGTCGGATCAGTGCATCAGATTTGAACAAGAACAGCATGCTTTTATAATCATCCTTTTAAAGATGTACACACCTAAGGATGTACACATCTAGGATTTGTTCAGTGGTCAGGTTACTGTTTTCCCTTGGACTATAAGGATACAGGTTAAGTGCCCAGCCAGGTCATACCTTATATTTAATATATATATATATATATATATATATATAAAGGTCATAGTCATAAGGTCATAAGTTCATATATTAAGGTCTCTGCCAGGTCATACCTTATATTTTATATTTAATTGTTGTTCTACAGATTAATCCTGTTGCGCAAAACAAAATATATATAGTATTTTGCATTCACTGCATGAATGCAATGTTAAACAATCCGCAAAACAGCTTAATTCTGTTCTGTTGTCAGACAACACATAAGTGTTCCTCTGTGTAATTCTAAATGATTATTACAGAATTTCTGTTTCATCTTACTCAGTGTTACATTCATTTATCAACTGATGAAAATGGTGGCAGAGGCATCATTCAGAGAATGGCAACATACACACAGGCGGTGCTTTTTAAATTTGGAGTAAAACCAACAATCATCTAAAAGGTGAAACAGCTGGCAGTGGCAGTAACATTGTGTCTGTTTGTAATTAGCAGGTTGGTATCCCAATTTGAATAGATGTTTTTTGCCTGTCTGGTAGGGATGTTTGATTGATGGTACAGATAGATGATAACACCTAAACATTAATTAAAAAATGTTATTTTTGTCCAGGCACAGTTCAGCAACAGTAAATTGCTTGTGAGCTACAGGGTGACAAGCTACAAAAGTACTTTCAAATATATTTTTAATTCAGTGCAGGATTACACAATTCACAAAACATTGAAAGCTTAATTTTGTACTCAAGTCAACTGACATCAGTTGTCTAAATTAAATTGGCCATAAGATTTCGCACGTGGAGCAGATGATTTCTGATAAACTTTAGAATGTTCCCCTTTAAGTCCCTGTTAGTAATTGTTCCCTGAAAGTGGGGATTACCATTGTCATAAAAACTAGAGACACCTAATGTGGTTCCTCAGCATATACATACCAGCCAGTTGATTCCTTTCAACTTTGGCAGTAGTGAGTATTCAAACTCAATTAAAGTGTCAATAAACGGTTTGTCTAGATGACAAACCTAAATATATTCTGTTAACAAAAGGTAATTTACTGATAGAAATACATTAAATGCATAAACATTTTATTGGCCTACTGTTACACTGTCACAAGTAATGCATTGAGATGTAATACCTGTACATTTAGATATAACCTTTTACATTAAGTATAATTAAAAAGGAAATGCAAGGTAATGTTTTATGGAAGGAAAAGGGTGAATGCATAAAATAGGGGGTGACGGTAAAGGGGTTCCTTTACCATCACCCCCTATATTGTGCATTCACGCCCATTTGGACCCAAATATAACAGTTCATAGCTCAAGAACTGTGATGGCCACATAGCATGTGGACACAGCACGTCCCAAAGGACAGAAGATCAAACATACAATAAAGTAGGCTTTTATAGTTTTCTTGTGTAGAATCTCATATTTGAAAAGCAATAAATGAGTCACATTTCATGTGAATTTTTGTGCATGCCTTGCCCAATATGTAAACTAAGGGCGTTTTCACACCTAGTTTGGAGCATACATTTTTAGAACCCTGGAGTGATTCCCCCTTAACTTTGTTTGGGCATATATGAACACAGCAATTGCACTTGGGTGAGGACCAAAATATTGGGACAAAGACCACCTAGAGAAGGTGGTCTCGGTACACTTCCAAGCGAACTCTGGAGCTGTTCCTTTGTAGTAAGAATGCAATCCGACCCAAATCGCTATGCATGATAGGTTTGCGCTCTATGAATTACGGGCAACACAATTTGTTTATTGCTATCAAAGTGGCAGCAAAATGAGTTGTGGGTTAACTTGAAGCAGCGATGAGGTACAATGCCTTATTGAAATTTGGGCAGACGATCATATATGTGGGCAGCTTGAGAAAACGCACAAAAACACAGAGAACGCACCAAAACAAAGAGATCTACAAAATAGACTTAAGGAGAGGGGCTTTCCTGTCAGCTGAACAGTGTCGCGTGAAAGCAAATAAACTTTGGCAACAGTATGTTAAAGTATGAGATTCTCTTCGCAAAAGTGGAAGTTTAGGGGAAGAGAAATGCAAGTTTCCCTGGTTTGACGAGCTTGACCAAATCCTTGGGACTAAACACATTGTTGGTTCTGTGGAATTGTAGAGTCCTATGAGGCTAGCTCTGGCACAGCATCTGCTACTACCACCACCACCGCCAGCCATTCACCTGATGTTAACTCTGATGGAAATGGTGAGTTTCTCCGCTTGGTATTGCTAATGCTAACCACATCATTTTGTGATAGAAATGATCTTGTATGTTGCCAAATTTAGCTGGAATTCTTATAGCGTTGCAAAGCTTGTTTACCTTGACCACAAACATGATTACAACTTTTTGTTTATATTTGCGCTCCACACAAATTTGTAGACTACTAGATATAGGCATGGCTGTAATGACACAGCTATGAGGATGGGGAGGTCCAGACCTCACTATTTATTCTGGTTTGCATGTGTTTTTGCATATTTAAAAATAATACATATTGAGTTTAACAGGTTATTCGGCTAACTTTGGTATTATAAGTGGTTCTGTGTGGCTCAGTGGGTAGAGCATGGCGCTGACAAGGCTTAGGTTGTGGGTTCAATTCCCAGTGGGACCACATATACTGAAAAATGTATGCATTCACTACTATAAGTCACTTTGGATAAAAGCGTCTGCTAAATGGTATATATTATTAAATGGTATATATTATTATACAGACAGTTAGGATTTTCTGTGAATGAAACTAACTCTAAATCACTTCAGTTACATTTGTGCAATACACACAACTATTAGACTGTCTGCCCATTAAATAAAATAGCGCCTTAAACATTTTTGCTTCACAATGTTTAGTCCTTAAAAACAGGTCAACTCATGCTGGCTCTAGTTATAGCCTACTGACCAGAGGGAACAGTTTGCCCGCACATGGCATTTGTTCACAAATTTTGGCCCGCTTAGAAATATCGCTCTCCGACTTGTGTTGAAATGGTGTTGGATGCCTTTTGTGTGTGATCCAGAGATATTACAGCAGGTAATATCTTACGGCAAAAGCCTAATTTCATGGGCCGTGACACGATTTTCATGGCCGTGAATTTGGTAGAGCCCTACCTATGAGACAAACCTAATAATTGGATAGCAATATAACCAATATATGTAATATATAATTATAATAATAATGTATAATATATAAATAATACAGCAAATGAGTTTAGCCAAGATAAAACTGCACTTCTGGCAATCTGGCAGTGGCTCAGTGGTTAGCAACACGTGCTGGAAACCGGAGGGATGCTAGTTCACTTCCTGGCTGAAGTGCCCCTGAGCAAATCACTGAACCCCTAACTGCTCCAGGGGCGCTGTACTATGGCTGACCCTGCGCTTGGACCTCTCTTAAGGCCTCTACATGCTTCTGCGTAAGCAACGCAACTGCAATGTAACTGCAACACGACTTCCTCTGTAAACATGTTGCAGAGCACTTGGCAATACATACTTCTGCGCAACCTACGCAACATGATGTCCTTACACTTCTGTACACTAGGGGTCAATGTATTGAACAAGGTCGATAAAGCTTTCAAGAAAGCACGGAAACTCCTTTCGTTGTTTCCAACTTCCGGATCCTGCAAAACAACAAACAACACCAGTTGGTGATAGCCACGCTAGCAGACTAGCAGAAATGGACACTGTTTTGCAAATGTAGATGATGATGCAGCTGCAGGTGATCGATGACGAGGAGGAAGAGCTGCTGCTTTTAATCCGTAGGAGAGAGAGAGCGCGGCAATTCCGCCGAAGTTGGAGTGTGAGACCGCTCAACATCTCAAGGCCAGGGGAGGGAGAATTCAGTTCACTTGTTCTGCAGATGAGGCGCATGGACCCGGAGAAGCATTTCCAATACTTTCGGATGACAAAGAATTGTTTCGATCACCTGGTGCAGGGGTGTCCAATCTTATCCGAGAAGGGCCGGTGTGGGTGCAGGCTTTTGTTCTAGCCCAGCACTAAACAACTGATTAAACTAATCAGAACAAAAGCCTGCACCCACACCGGCCCTTCTCGGATAAGATTGGACACCCCTGCACCAGGTCCATGCGCCTCATCTGCAGAACAAGTGAACTGAATTCTCCCTCCCCTGGCCTTGAGATGTTGAGCGGTCTCACACTCCATCTTGGAAACAACGAAAGGAGTTTCCGTGCTTTCTTGAAAGCTTTATCGACCTTGTTCAATACATTGACCCCTGGTGCATCGACTGGGTCCGTTCATCAAACACCAGCGGACCACCAACTGCAGTCACCCTGCGACTCCTTGCCTCCGGGGGAACCCAGCAATCCGTCGCAGCCAGCTATAAACTGGGGAACACCACTGTGTCCAGCATTGTATCGGAGGTATCCCAGGCAATATGGTTGGCACTGAAGGCAGATTTTGTGCGCCTCCCAGCAGCTGCGCAATGGGCAGCGATAACTGATGATTTCTGGAGGCTGTGGGATTTTCCAAACTGCATTGGCAGTGTGGATGGGAAGCACGTCGTCATCAAAGCTCCCCCCAATTCAGGCAGCGACTTCTTTAATTACAAGAGCCATCACTCCATTGTGCTCATGGCTGTCTGTGATGCCCATTACTGATTCACGATGGTGGACGTGAGGGCATATGGCCGGGAGAGTGACAGAGGTCTTCCAGGACAGCCAGTTTGGACGTGACTTGTTCCAGGGGAAGCTTGATTTACCCCCACCTGCCAACCTACTGGGAACTGGAGTCACTGTCCCGCACGTGCTTGTCGGTGATGCTGCTTTCCCCCTGTACGTGAATTTGATGCGTCCCTTTCCAGGTGAGCTAATATCATAAGAATAATAAAATAAGTTTGGGAACACAGTGCTGACAGGATAGGTTCCTTGTCACCTTGAGCCTATCACATAAACAATGCAGATATAGATTGTTAATTCACACTGATATTGTATAAAACATGATCACTAATGACCTGCATTTATACAACACAGGTACCAACCTTGACAATGACAGAAAGGTGTACAACTACCGCCATTATCGGGCCAGGCGTGTCATCGAGAACACCTCGGCTGCCAGGTGGAGGATCCTGGGTCAACCTCTGGAGTTCAGACCGGACAAGGCTGTTGATGTTGTTAAAGCATGCATTGCTCTGCACAACTTCCTTGTGTACACAGATGCCGCCAACGAACACAACGCCAGATACATCACACCAAACTTCACCGACTCCCCATCTGCCTCCAGTGAGCCTCAGCCAGGGGAGTGGAGAAGACAGGTGGCAGGCGACACAAACCTGCTCCCGCCAGGGCGCCTGTCTGCTTGTGGTGCCAGAGCCACACGGGCTGCCTTTGCTGTGCGGAATGACCTGATGGGATTCTTCCAGTCCCCACAGGGACTTGTGTCGTGGCAGGATGCGGTAATCAGGAGAGGCCAACTGAACTGAACACAGGTCTATTGATACCTTGTCCTGAATAAATTTGAATACTTTTTCCCCCACTAAAAACTTTGTCTGTATATTTTTTCGAAAGTTTTAAGCCACAATTAGCAATTGTTTACAGTGCCAATTATGTTGATGTACAATTATTTTGGAAGTGTAGGAAGTCTAGATGACAATGTTTTGTTTGCATCTTTCTCACCCCACCACAACTCAATACAACCCAGATTTGCTTCAATGTTTGCTGTTGCAAACAAGGCTATTCCTTGTATCAAGAGCTGTGTCAATGTAGTTGAGAGTGCTACAAATTGTACATAGTAGCTTTTACTAGAAATGACAATCAATTGTAGAAGAATTTCCAAAGTTTTATTTTTTGTTTTTAAACAGTGCTTCATAAGGTGCAAAACAGAACAAGTCACAACTGTGCAATTTAACAGCTTTTCATAAAGTGCAAAATAGTGCAAGTAACAAAAGTGCAAACAAACAGTGAACAGCTTCAAACTATATACAAAAAGGTCTGGAACATTGACCGTGTCTTCAGAAAATCAAATAAAATAGAATATATTAAACATAATATTAAACACGTGTGTGTGTGTGTGTTGTGGAGCTACGTTGAGGAATGATGCAAGCAAGCCACCAAGTGACCTAAGAAATTGGCCGACCAGATCATTTTCCATGCTAGCCTGTTCTTGGAGTTCGGCAAGCAGCTGGTCCCTTCGCTCCCAGGCTTGGTTGAGCTGTTCCAGGCGTTGGGTGAAGGGGACGTCATCTTCTTTGTCCTTCCTGGCTCGTTTTCATTTTGGGTTGGAGGGGTTACACCGTGGTCTTTGAAAGGGGTTGAGGTCATCGTTGGTGGCCTGCTAACCTGCTCGCCAGAAATAGAAGGCTCAGAAAGGGAGGCTATCCAGGTTGGCTGTAGCCTTTGCAGCAGTACACTGGGTGGAGCCAGGGTCTGGTGTGTCTTCCGGTGGCGAGACTGGGTCTGTTGATACATCCGAAGAGGATGTTAGGCTGTCTTCCTGTAATTATGAATGCATACATTACTATAACTACACCAGAAAGAAAGAGTGATTACCAATTGCATAAGTAGCTTATGTTTGAATCAGCTAGTCAAAGTAGGGTGTCAGAAGGCAGGCCTGTAGTTTACAAACAAAGCTTGCTGGTAAACAAAATTAGCTGGTTTCATCTTTAAATTAGCGTGGTTGAGCAAGTGTGTGATTCAAATGCATAAACATAGATAGCTCGGGTCAGGATGCTTATTGTCAGGGGTGCACATACGTGGTAAGCCAGTACGCATTCCTCAAACGTTAATGGCGTACCAAGCAAGACAACACATTTTTGTAATATATGCAACTTTAAGTTTGATCAGTCCATCACTGCAAAGTTAATGAACTAACTAACCAAGTTAATTAGTTAATTAACTAAGTTTATTAACTTACCAGTGATGGACTGATCAAACTTAAAGTCGCGTATGTTGCAAAAGTTTGTCGTCGTGCTTTGTACGCCATTAATGTTTGAGGACACGAATGCGTACTGGACCCCTGCTTATTGTCGACCTCGGGCCTCATTCATGAGTAAACAAAGCAGGCAAATATGGCACCACATTTATAGAACCACATCATTTTGGGCTTTTTGCTAGTGGCTAGCACAAACAAACAAACAAAGCTAGTTAGTTAGCTTGCTAGCTAGCTAACATTAGCAAACAAAGGATGTCTGTATTTACCTCAGGATAGTTTGTCTCCGTCTCCCTGTGTTTTATAAACACTTCCAGCCAGGACATCATTATGTAAAACGTCGGCTTCATTTGATCCCCACCTGCAGCTCCACTTTTCTTCGCCATGGCTCTTTTCATCCGCACAAACTTGGCGCAGATCATCTTCCACTCTTTCCTGCACTGAAGCCAGTCCATCCCCAGGGTCTGGCCAATCTCTTTCCATTAATTGACGGACATTTGGCTGTCCTTATAGTCTGTGCATGAAGATTCGTACAGATTTATGTACCTTCTAACTTGTTCGGCCAATCTTTCTTGAAGCTGGTTCATCTTGTACCTTGATAATTTTCTAACAAATGATACTAGCTACCTATATCGTTAGTTACTAGTCACTAGCTCGAAGAGCTGTGACCTACGAACTAGCGACGCCTCCATTCGCTAACCAACCTATCGATGCTGTGCAACATCTACGCCACATGTTGCGAGTTAGATTTTTGTGCTTGGTACACAACATCCTCTGCAACACCCTCTGCAACATCAACGCAACCTCTGCAACATGGATGGAGGATGTTGCATCGCAGTCGCACAAGCATGCATATTTTATAAGACGTACCGTATTACATTTTAGTAAATTAAAATGGATTTTATTAATTATCGCTTCCATATTATGAGATCAATCGTACCACGTTGAACCTCCACTTTTCTCTGGAGCGATTTGGGGGAGATGATCAGGACAAACAATACAATTGACATTAATTATGTACAGACAACATATGCTGCGGACATTGTGTTTGCCCCTGTCCCTGTAACAGCCATATAGGAGTTGAAGGGCTTAACTTCTAGACCCACATCATAGAAACTATTCCATGGCAAGCCTGGTACCCCGAGGTTTCAAGACTTAAAGCATTCGCTGTCTGTCTACAGTACAGCTACTGGGGACATTCTAATTCAAATCAAAGTTCAGTGGCATCAGAACTTAGAGCATTTGCTGCCGGCATATGCAGCTACTAAGATCATTTTAAGTTCTATAGAGTAGTGTTATTGGGACTCGGAGCATTCGCTCTCTATACAGAACAGCTACTAGAGACATTCCAAACCCGCTACCCTAGATACGATGCAAACTGACTTGTCAGTGCAGAGGGACTGATGCTGAACAGTCCTTCTGGCCTTGCTCCCGGCTTGTTACACTTTCCATTTCTAGGGCTAAAGGGAAAGAAGACATAGGTTGAAACGATTTGCACACTTATTTAAACCAAAATCTAACAAAACAGACAGTACACAATACATACCAGAGAACATACAAGACAAGGCAGTATAACACATTCCCCAAACATACAAAACTAGAACGCAGAGCGCCCGGAGCCTTCGTTAAGCGAATGAACTCCCCAAGCTGGATTTGAATATTCCTTTTATACACCTCTGACCAACCTTAAACAGTACCCCATCTGTTGGTTATTTTTTCAGAAGACCGTTGTTTGCCTAACGTGCCAGATTACGTGTTTACAGGGCTAGCGGAATATTAAGTGCTCCCTACTGTGAGGGAACGATTGAATCATGTGTTATATGACCGTCCCAATCTTCCTTTTGGTGGCCATAAAACTATTTTCGGTGGCCAGTTTTCTTCTCAGGCCAGCCATCTGTGGGAAAATTGTTTCTCAGGATGTTACCAGATCTCTGGTTTATATAATTACATTGCAGTGATGGATAAGACATGTCACAGAAAAACACAAACACCTTCTAACATCTGTACAGTTGCAAAACCCTTGATGGACATGACATATCACAGGGGGAAAGGATACAGTACTTCTACTAACTAGATCCTAATATATATGTATTGTGTATTATACATACAGTCCCAATACCTTTTATGGGGGGGGGGGTTGCTCCCGGGCCAACCATCTGTAGGATGCAGTGATGCAGGACAGGACAGGCTCAAACCCTCTTTATGGTTGCAACTTCCCAGCCCGCCTTTATCCAATGATGAGTGCATCAGATAACAGAACTCAGTGCAGTGAGGGAGAGGGGCTGGCTATTAAAATTAAAATTAAATTAGCTCATTAACCAGGCCATTGTCGCGGTCCAAAACGGCCAGGAGAGCCGCTTACAACAACTCGGAAAGACGCTAACTTGCTCCCCATTAATTTGAATGGGAGCCAAGATGCTAAGTTACTCCCCATTCATCGATAGCACCGGTTCACCGAATTTAACTTAGCTGTACAGCTGAACAGACAATGCATATTATTATCTTCGTAGCTAGCTGGCTATATAATTATAATTATAATAATTATATATTATAATTCATATATTATGTTCGTAGCAAGGCAGCTAACTTAGCTGTACAGCTTATTCATAGCTAAATGACATCACCCGGACACATTCTTCCGGGGTTTGTCACTCAGGAATGCGAGCTCGTCATGTTGGCATAGCAACTACAGTCCAAAATTCCAATGACGTCATCCGGACACATTCTTTTCAAGCGGACACATTTCGGCATTACAGCTGCACTAGATTGTAAAAACAATTGTTAGCATTCTAGATACAAATATTTTAGCCTAAACCAACTGCATTGTATTACTTTAAATGCAGTTTAACAGTTTATTCATCATAGGTTTATTGACACCAAGACATTACCAGTGACAGTAAGACAATGGCCTAGATTCAATCTAACAAACGTAGCTTAAATAAGAGCAAATGCAATCCAATCTGACAAGACCTAATCAAGATTCAATCAAACCAACCAAGGACTGTGCCGGAACAGTGAAGTTAGAATAAAAATGGTCTATTCTCTGAATCCAGCAGCCTTAACAGTGAAATGCCCTTGTTTAAAGTTCAGCACTCTGAATACTGAACAGAAGTGGTATTACGTGTTAAAACCCCCTCACTTATCCTACATGTACAATATATTTATTTGATTTAATATAATATTCGCTACACAGGATACCAATTATCAATTAAATCTCCGAATTCGTTGGATCAACCAAACTGGTGGATCAACCTTCATCAAAATATAAAACTCACAACTCAATTAAAATTAACAGCTGGTTTATTCAGTTACAACAGTTAGACAAAACATTCAACGTCCAATCTACAGACGTAGGTTCAACTACCTTAACAAATACTACATCGGAACATCCAATATGTAGGGTTTAGTTCTGTCTCCTCACATATGGAACATTTATCACGACCATTTCACAAGCTTGCTCGTACCACGTCAAGCTCCACTCTCATCTGGCCGCGAATATTCCGGATATTCCGGCTTAACAAATACTAACTTCTAAACGTAAAATTGACATGTGACAATCACAAAAGAGATGAAATGGAAGAAAATGATACCAAACCAAGCTTGTCTCTCTCCAAGAGCAAACACACGCAGGCAAGGTGTTGGCTGGTGCCAGATCTTTCAAGAGAGAAAACAGGACAGACCACCAAAATCTAAGCCGTGTCACCAGCAGGTCAGACTTTAAGTGTTGGGGGTTGGCTCACTCCCTTCTTAGCCCATAATTTACGATTTGGGGGGAGTTCCAGCCCAAGCCAGGTTCACACTCCCTTTTTATGTTTTTGTTTTGGGTCGCTTACTACCACAAGATATCTTTTCAAGGTTGCCTCTCGTGTTGAGAATCGTGGCGATATCAAACATCACTAGGCCGTGGTGAAGCCAGCTTCATTTATACCGAGGTGTTAGTTGAGCTGCCATTTGGGGAGGCATAATATACTCAAGAGCATTGCTACCAAGTGAGGAGGCCAATCATACCATGTTGACCTCCACTTTAATCTGGTGGGCCATAATTATTTTCTCCATGATCCATAATATTCAGCTCAACTATAGGTATAAGCCTGAAGTTGTGGGGTGTGGCACTGATTCACCAACCCAAGTGCCCTGGCTTCACTCACAGAGCCATAAACCAGCCAAAGATGGCCCCACTCTGTCTGCCTGCGCAGGATGGTTAAAATGCACCTCGCTGACAACTGAAAATCCAGGAAGCAGGAAAATGTACCTGGGCAGGTGATTTGTCTTTTTAAAGGTAAGAAATGTTCATCTGTCTTCAACTTTACAATCCCACTGTTTTAATGAAATGAAAAAATATAGCATTCTCCACAAAAAAAAAAAAAGTTAAATTAAAGATAATTATACTTAATAATTAAATGAAATACTGTTAATTCAACATTTTAGGGATAAAGCCATTAACTAATGTGTCAGTAGGAACAAAATAAACACTGGACTTTCAGAGTAAAATTCATTTAAACTGCTAACAATATAATGTATCATTAAATATGTTATGGGTTAGTATTCCACGCAGTTAATTGTATTCATTATTCAGGTATTGGCCGGATATATACAGGTAACTGCCAAAATAAATGAAACATTTGAGTAAATGAAGTGTTCTGGCGGCTCTGTTATGGTGTGGGGTGTGTTTTCCTGGTGTAGTTTAGGTCCACTCAACCCCTTAGAGGTCAGTGTAAACACCAATAAATACAAAGACCTTCTGAGTCATCACCTATGGTAAATCAACCAATTAAAAATATATATTTTTTAATAGCAAATTGAAAAGTGCATTAAAAACGCCATGTCTTTAAACCATTGTAGATAACATTTCATTGGTTTACCTAATTCTGGCAAATTCGTTTTTATATATCAAATTACCAACTTTCACTGTTGAGAAATGACCATGCTAGTTTATATATTTTAAATCATGAGCAACAATAAAGCTATACGCAACTCATTAGTAACACATTTATTGTATAATAATAATAATAATAATAATAATAATAATGTGTTACATTAGTTTTTTTTGCAATAATAAGTTCAAATCAATTTACAGTACAGCCATAATATTACATAACATGTATAGTATGCATCTATTTAATGTAATTTGTTTTGGGCGGATATATTATGTTTTTCAAATTAATGTTTATTTTTATTTTTGTATATATGCATTCAAGTATTTCTTACCAGGATGATTGAAAATCATTTTGAAGTAGCAGCAATCACTTTTACGACAGTGTAATATCTTCCTAATACTGTACTACGGAGAAACATTAATCTGGATATAACATAAACTGCAACCCAAAAAACTGCAACCCAAACAGACACATTTAGCATGAAAAGGCAGGTATTTTTAGGACTGCCAGACCAATCAGAGGCAACCTATGTTGCCAATCACTGTGTGTACAAATTTTCATTGGCTATAAACTCTTACTTCCGCTGCCAGAGAGATGCGGCACTTTAAATAGACTTTATTGAGATACGGCGCCGGATTAATCCGAGAAAGTTGAGTTTGATAGGATTGATTTGTATTTGTCCTTATACTAAGTTCATTAGATTGAATCCTTGCCTAAGAAACCTTGATTGCAAATTTAGCTTAGTACTATTCCTTTCAATAGTGCACCAGGCCTGGGGTCAATTCCGTTTCAATTCAGAAAGGAGATTAATTAGAATTTAATGAATTAATAGAAAAATCCCCACAGAATATTTTGGGAATTTTTCAGTTCACCTGTTCAATTCACCTGAATAGAAGCGCAAAATGGAATTGACACCAACCCTACAGTGCACCTTGTCATACTTCTACCAATTCATGATCATAGATCGTAGACCTCTAATTTGTTTTTAATTATCATGATGTTTGTTTTAATGATTATACCTTTAAAACAGAAATAATCTATCACCATCTTATTGTAATGAAAAATAACATTAGCATGTTAACATGCATAATATCACATACTTATGTTAAGTAAATATTGCCTTCAGGAACTGAAGTGAAAGTAATTTCCTCTTTATGGTGGAAAGTCTCATGTTTAAAAAAAAAAGTGTAAAGTATTACCAAACATTGCTGTGTGCCATTGGCGATGATGCACCTCTTGATACCAGCTCTGTATCACAGGTTTTGAAAGGAGGGAAGCCTTGCTCAATTCACTGACTACTATTAGTGTAATGAAACATCAGATTCGTGACAGTGCGATGAGACATTGCCATAAATGCTAATGAAATAATGTCATAACACCATGTGACCACAACAATTGTCTTATTTCATCCTTTGTGTACATACACTCAAGCTTGTTTGAGAGTTAAAAGATCAAACCATTTAGATTGCTTTTAAGTAGTAATGTAGACAAATAGGTATGCAGGATTAATCAAATTTAAATTTAAATTGCCATTTAAACCTGCACAATTTTGAAACTTTAAAAAAATGAATAAATATACTGGGGCCCACTGGGGCCACATATACTGAAAATGTATGCATTCACTACTGTAAGTCGCTTTGGATAAAAGCATCTGCTAAATGGCATATATATACAGTTGCAAGAAAAAGTATGTGAACCCTTTGGAATTACCTGGATTTCTGCATAAATTGGTCATAAAATGTGATCTGATCTTCATCTAAGTCACAACAATAGACAAACACAGTCTGCTTTAACTAATGCCACATAAACAATTATATGTTTTCATGTTTTTATTGAACACAACATGTAAACATTCACAGTGCAGGGTGGAAAAAGTATGTGAACCCTTGGATTTAATAACTGTTTGACCCTCCTTTGGCAGCAATAACCTCAACCAAACGTTTCCTGTAGTTGCAGATCAGACCTGCACAACGGTCAGGAGGAATTTTGGACCATTCCTCTTTACAAAACTGTTTCAGTTCAGCAATATTCTTGGGATGTCTGGTGTGAATCGTTCTCTTGAGGTCATGCCACAGCATCTCAATCGGGTTGAGGTCAGGACTCTGACTGGGCCACTCCAGAAGGCGTATTTTCTTCTGTTGAAGCCATTCTGTTGTTGATTTACTTCTGTGCTTTGGGTCGTTGTCCTGTTGCATCACCCATCTTCTGTTGAGCTTCAATTGGTGGACAGATGGCCTTAAGTTCTCCTGCAAAATGTCTTGATAAGCTTGGGAATTCATTTTTCCGTCGATGATCGCAATCTGTCCAGGCCCTGAGGCAACAAAGCAGCCCCAAACCATGATGCCCCCTCCACCATACTTCACAGTTGGGATGAGGTTTTGATGTTGGTGTGCTGTGCCTTTTTTTCTCCACACATAGTGCTGTGTGTTCCTTCCAAACAACTCAACTTTGGTTTCACCTGTCCACAGAATATTTTGCCAGTAGTGCTGTGGAACATCCATGTGCTCTTTTGCAAACTTCAAACGTGCAGCAATGTTTTTTTTGGACAGCAGTGGCTTCCTCCGTGGTGTCCTCCCATGAACTCCATTCTTGTTTAGTGTTTTACGTATTGTCGATTCGTCAACAGAGATGTTAGCATGTGCCAGAGATTTCTGTAAGTCTTTAGCTGACAGTCTAGGATTCTTCTTCACCTCATTGAGCATTCTGCGCTGTGCTCTTGCAGTCATCTTTACAGGACAGCCACTCCTAGGGAGAGTAGCAACAGTGCTGAACTTTCTCCATTTATAGACAACTTGTCTTACCGTGGACTGATGAACATCAAGGCTTTTAGAGATACTTTTGTAACCCTTTCCAGCTTTATGCAAGTCAACAATTCTTAATCGTAGGTCTTCTGAGAGCTCTTTTGTGCGAGTCATGGTTCACATCAGGCAATGCTTGAGAATAGCAAAATCAAAACTGGTGTGTGTTTTTTATAGGGCAGGGCAGCTTTAACCAACACCTCGTCTCATTGATTGGACTCCAGGTTGGCTGACTCCTGACTCCAATTAGCTCCAATTAGCTCTTGGAGAAGTCATTAGCCTAGGGCAGGGGTCAGCAACCTGCGGCTCCGGAGCTGCATGCGGCTCTTTCAGCCTTATGTTGCGGCTCCACGTGGCTTTGGAAAATAAATAATAAGTATCCAATTGAATCGGGCGCAAAATTGGGCGCATTTTTTTTGGCGTAGCACCCCCTCCCCCGTTGACAGAAAATGGTGCGGCTCCCAGTGTTTTCTTTTCCGTGGAAACCGGGTCCAAATGGCTCTTTGAGTGTTATGGGTTGCCGACCCCTGGCCTAGGGGTTCACATACTTTTTCCACCCTGCACTGTGAATGTTTACATGTTGTGTTCAATAAAAACATGAAAACATATAATTGTTTATGTGGTATTAGTTTAAGCAGACTGTGTTTGTCTATTGTTGTGACTTAGATGAAGATCAGATCACATTTTATGACCAATTTATGCAGAAATCCAGGTAATTCCAAAGGGTTCACATACTTTTTCTTCCAACGGTATATATATATTAATAATATACAGTCTAAAAAATTTCACCTTTTGTTGCCTGAAATTACAGGCTTACAGCTTTAAATTAAAATATATTAAATCAGACTTGTTCCACCTTTATTTACTCATTTATCTTCCAAAAATAATTCTCAAATCTTTGAGAAAATCTCTGAACATTAATTGAAAAAAAGAGAAGAAAAGAGAATGACCCAGTCTACACCCTGGTTATCATACCAATTGTAATTATGAATTGTTTGCCTAGATGTTTGATGCTTATTTACTGCTTGGGATGACTTTTGATCAATGCACATCTTGTAAGTCGCTCTGGATAAGAGCGTACATTTTACATTTTACATTTTAAGCATTTAGCAGACGCTCTTATCCAGAGCGACTTACAAGATGTGCATTAATACAAGGTAAGAACAATCATAGTTAGCGCGCAGTTAGAGCGTCTGCTAAATGCTTAAAATGTAAAATGTAATGCAAACGATAAACTAACACAACAAACTAGATTAAACAGCCTTTCGGCAAAACACTAATCAAACACACAGGTTACACTTTTAGACTTTTCAGTCTCATCCGTTGCGGTCGTCTCTCTCTGACAGCTTTTCGCTTCCAGTTCCAGTCTCTGTGTTCCAAACACCTACTAAGAGAGCAGAGCGGTTTTATGCACACAGGTACAATTATATTATACAATACAGGTGTGTGCACTTGCTGCTCTGCCAGTAGGCGTGGCTGCTAATCGCCCTGATTCTGCTGCCGAGACTGATGCCTTTCTGGGATACATATTAGAACTATCTAGAATGTCTGGCTGTTCTTGATTCAGATTAATGGTCTTAATGTGCCACTAGCATTGTAACATCGCCATACACTGACACTAGCTAGTATTATTACTCCCTGGACAAACATATAGCTTGATATTTGTTACATTTGTTAAATATTTATTATATTAAATTGCATATATTGTTAAATCTATGGTTCCCCACTTTTCTACCATGCATAGAAAGTATTCTGATTTTGGAGAGAAATGTTGATTGGAATTGTTCTTAAATGACCGTGGGTCTAATTAACATTAGCTATGTTGAATGAACATATTTTCACAATAGCTCAATAACAAAAAAGCATATGAGACTAAATAACTGTGTGCTGTATCACAAGCGTGGCCAGGATTGGATACCAGGCTGTGGGGTGCATCACACTCAGCCAGGACCAGCCACTCTGAAGAAGGGCATTCTCTCCTGAGTAGTTTTTTAGAGTGGATGTGGTTCCTGATAATATAGTTGTAATGCACCAGTCTCCAGAATAGTCATCTATCTGGGAAACAATTCCATTATTTTTTGAAAGCTCTGTCCATACCGGTATTATATTTGTAGTTAATGCGGGTATTGTGCTGGAATTACCCCAGTGTGAAAACCTATGCAGGTACAATGCCATAATAATAACAATCGCAATTAGCTCTAAGCACACGATTAATTGTTAATAACTCCAGGAATGCTGGTTTGAGTGACTGATATGATATTTCATATAGAGATTATTCAGATGAAAACTTGACCACACTTGTTATTAGCAGGGCGTTTTTTTCTGTTGTGGCCTGAACTGTGCCTGGTGTTTTTTGCTTAAATGGTAGGTAACTTGATTGCTGTTTGTATACACATCTTATATATATATTTTTTATTCTTGGATGCTCAAATGAGACATCATCGTCTGAGTTTCTTTTTTGAATAAAGTTTTCAAAGAACTTTGAAATGAAACTGCAGTACAAGTGGTTAATTCAAGTGACAACATTGTCAACTGTTGTGTGCTGGCACTGTAAAAGCATTTTATGAATGTATTTTTATCCACTGTACTGTACTAGGATTGTGCTGGTATTGGTTTGTGTGAAAGTGGGTTTGGGTTCTTGCCACACAAAGGGAAAGATGGTTTAGAACATAAGAACATAAGAATACATAATGATGAGAACGGGCCATCTAGGCTCATCATGTCCTAATCTAAAGAGTATCTAGTACTACATCTAGCCTGGACTTGAATAGCCCAAGTGTTTAATGCCTCTACTACCTGACCTGGCAAGCTGTTCCAGGCATTGACAACTCTCTGTGTAAAGAATAACTTCCTAATATCTGTGCGGAATTTGCCTTTAACTAATTTCCACCTGTGGCCTCTTGTTCTGCTGACCCCACTTATCTTAAAAAATCTTTGGTATTTTACTTTGTTAATCCCTTTTAGGAATTTAAAAACCTCAATCAAATCCCCCCTAAATCTCCGTTTGCTAAGTTTAAATAGATTGAGTGCCTTAAGTCTATCATCATAACTTTTACCTTTCATACCAGGTATCAGTTTAGTTGCCCTTCTTTGGACTTTTTCAAGAGCTTCTATATCTTTCTTGTAGTGCGGTGCCCAGAACTGCACACAGTATTCTAAGTGATGTCTGACAAAGGCATTATATAACATTAATATAACCTCCTTTGGGCGGCACAGTGGTGCAGTGGATAGCGCTGTCGCCTCACAGCAAGAAGGTCTCGGGTTCGAATCCAGGCCGGGGGCCTTTCTGTGCGGAGTTTGCATGTTCTCCCCGTGTCCGCGTGGGTTTCCTCCGGGTACTCCGGTTTCCTCCCACAGTCCAAAGACATGCACGTTAGGCTAATTGGAGAGTCTAAATTGCCCGTAGGTATGAGTGTGTAAGTGAATGGTGTGTGTGCCCTGTGATGGATTGGCAACCTGTCCAGGGTGTATTCCTGCCTCTCGCCCGGAACGCATGCTGGGATAGGCTCCAGCCCCCGCGACCCTGACCAGGAATAAGCGGCTTAGATAATGGATGGATGGATAACCTCCTTTGATTTATACTCAATACTTTTTGCTATGTATCCCAGCATCCTGTTGGCTTTTTTCACTGCTGTAGCACACTGCTTTGATGCAGATGGGCTTTGATCAACTACAATTCCTAAGTCCTTTTCAAATTGAACACCTACTAACTTTTCTCCTCCCATAAAATACTCCTGTCTAATGTTTTTATTTCCCACATGCATAACTTTACATTTAGCAATATTGAACGTCATCTGCCATGTATCTGCCAATTTTTGGATTTTGTTTAAATCATCTTGGATTACTTTAGTCGATTCCAAAGTGTTTGCCAAACCCCCAAGTTTAGTATCATCTGCAAATTTAACTATTTTGCTACTAATGTCCATATCAAGATCATTTATGTAAATAAGGAAGAGCAGAGGTAACAGCACCGATTCCTGCGGGACACCACTGCCCACAGCACCGAGGTCAGATTCGGCCCCACCTACTGTTACTCTTTGTATTCGCCCTTGCAGCCAATTTTTAACCCACTATGAAACTACTCCTGCAATTCCTACTGAATTCATTTTAGCAATGAGCCTCTCATGTGGTACCTTGTCAAATGCTTTCTGAAAGTCCAAATATATGATATATAATATCATAAGCCTGGTTCAGGTCAACACACTTTGTAGCCTCTTCGAAAAAGTATAGGAGGTTTGTTAGGCATGACCTCCCTTTGAAAAATCCATGTTGGCTCTCCCTTAAAACACTATTATTTTTCAAGAATGCTTCCAACTTATCCCTAATAATACATTCCAGCATTTTACATGCGATGCAAGTTAAACTGACAGGCCTATAGTTCCCTGGGTCAGTATGGTCCCCCTTCTTATATATTGGAATTATACTACCCTGCTTCCAGTCATCTGGTATTTCTCCAGTGATTATGGATTGAATTAAAATATCTGTCAATGGTTTATATATAATTTCCTCAAGTTCTTTGAGTACTCTGGGATATATGCCATCCGGGCCTGCTGCCTTATTTGTCTTAAGTTTTTGTAATACTTCTACGTCCCTTATCTCAAAGTCCTCCAAATCATTCTGTACCTTGTCTATACATTTAGGCATATTTATAACCTCTTCTCTAGTAAAGCTCTCCACAAAGTAACTGTTTAGTGTGTTTGCAATGTCATTATTATAAACCAAAGTTCCTTCCTTATTCTTAATGCACTTAACCTCATCCTTGACTTTCCTTTTTCTACTACAATATTGAAAAAATATTGATTACTTTTTGCATCTTGGGAAATTTTAATTTCAAACCGCCTTTTAGCTGATCTTATTTCCTTTTTAGCCTTAGCCCACATATTACAATAATCTAACTTGTTTCTCTCTGAGTTATCCTTTTTATATACTCTGTACAGTCGTTTCTTTTGCCTCAAAATCTCCCGTAAAGATTTAGTCATCCACTGCGGAGACTGTTTTTTCATCCTATTTTTCCTTACTTCCATCCTTTGGGGATGAATTTACACTGTACATCTACAATAACCCTTTTAAATATAGTCCATTTTTCATTCACAGTTCTGCAATCTAGAAGTTTTACCCAATCTATATTACTTAAATTACTCTCATTTTATTAAAGTCAGCTCGTCTAAAATTAAAAATTCGAGAATTAGAGGAGGCTGTCTTAACTTATCAAAATATATCAAAAATATCAAAAATAACTGCACTGTGGTCACTTGCCCTTATTGGTTCTCCTACCTCTGTGCTGCAAATTCTATCGGGATTGTTACACAAAACCAGATCCAGTATTGTGTTAATACACAGTTTAATGTCATATGACAGGATATTTTGAAGCAAGTGAAATTGATCATATTGTATATCCTTATTACGTATGCATTTAGCACTAGCTTGCTAAAGATCATCAGTCATCCATTTGCGAAACTTTAAGTAACATTAAACTAAGCATTTTGTTCTAAAGTGCAGTAAAGAGAATGTGTATATTATTTTAAAATGTTAGCATGCCCTCTGCTGATGCCCACATGCATACTTACATGTCTTTGTTTGCCCTAAAAAGTGTCTCAATAGTGTTACTTATGCTATCATTGTAAGCAATTACTTTAGTTTCTAGTTTTAACTTCATCACAAATATGTGTGTAGATAAATGGTGGTGTACTGTAGATGTTTTGCATTTTAAGCTTTCTAAAACCTACTTGAAAAAACCTGGAGTATTTTACTTTTCAGTAAATTGTAATATTAATATTACATTTTAATATGTTCCCTGTGTTTTTGCTCCATGTAGACATGCCCATATTTGGCCAATACCCTGCGCAAGATGACTTTTACCTGGTGATGTGCAACTACTGCAGTCAGGTGGTCAAACCACAGGCCTTTCACGCGCACTACGGTAAGCCAGAAAGGACATATCTCATTTACAGTGCCCGCCAGAATTATTGGCACAACCTTGGTGAGCAAAGATGAGCAAAAAAGGCTATGAAGAAATGTCTTTGTTGTTCATCAGCTTGATCTTACACTCAAAATATGAGAGAAAAAATATTTTTGTTCTCAAAAACATGTCACAATTATTGGCACACTTAGAAATTATTCTATATATTCCCATTTATATTGTATTTATTGTAAGTTCACATGAGTTTTTAGAACTTTTAAGTGGTCATCCATGACTTCCTGTTTCACTGGGGTATAAATATGAGATGAGAAATAGGCCAAACTCCTTTAGTCATCAACATGGGAAAGATCAGAGAATACACAAATGAAATGAGACAAAAGGTTGTTGACCTTCATAAATCAGCCAATGGCTATAAAAAAATAGCTACATGCCTGAACATACCCATCTTCACTACTAGGGCAATAATTAAGACGTATAAAACAACTGGAGCTGTGATGAAGTGTATTTTGCCCCCACGCACAGAGAGGAAGAGGGTGGTTCGAGAGGCAAACATTTCACCAAGGATCACAGTTGGAGAATTGCAGAAGTTGGTTGCATCTTGGGGTCACCAAGTCTCCACAACTACAATTAGATGCCACCTCCATGCCAACAAGCTATTTGGAAGGCTTTCCAGAAGAACGCCTCTGCTGTCATTAAACCATAATCATAAGCGCCTGGAGTTTGCTAAACGTCACTGGAACTGTGGAACTGGGGTCTATGGTCAGATGAGACAAAAATAGAGCTTTTTGGCAACAAACACCAGAGATGGGTTTCGCGTAAAAAGAGGGATGGTCATGCAGAAAAGAACGTAATCCCCACTTTGAATTATGGTGGTGGATCTGTGATATTGTGGGGCTGCTTTACTTCCAAAAGCCCTGGGAAACTTGTTAGGATACATGAATTGTAATGAAAAATAACATTAGTACTAAATGCAGGGCTGCCAGTAATTATGACACATGTTCTTTTCACCCATATTTGCTGTCTGTCAGGGAATTACCTTGCCAAATTAAAGCTTGGATTTTAAAGCTGAGTATTACTATTCTTTCTTCATTAGCTAGCCAGTTGATTTACCCTTTTCTAGCTAGCTACTTATCCTACCATACAAGTGCAGTGTCAGCTCTTGATGTCTAAATTGTTTTGCTGCTACATTCCAGACAGAATACTGCTTGGAGAGTGTCTGACTGGCCCCGATGTCTCCATACGCCACACATACAGGGAATAGACAAAATAATGGAAATACCAAATGAAAAAATACTTGTATTTTAAAGTCACTAAATCGCATAAATTAAAAAGGAGTCCCTTTCATATTAATGTCAATACTAATTACCAATATGTTTCTGCTATAAAATACATTTTAAATCCAACACTTTAATATGTGAGTTTCTAAAGCAACATGCGAGATCTAACAGTTTTTGAAAGAGGTCAAATAGTTTGTAGCCAAATTGCAGATGTGTCAGTCACAGAAATGGCAAAATGATGGAATGTGTCATGGGGAACAGTGTTGAAAAGCATGACAGCATATGCCAAACAAGGAAAAGCTGCATCAGGAAAGAGGAACACTGGTCGCAAGTCGAAGCTCATCGACAAGGATAGATGAACACTTAAAAGCATAGTTGCTAAAACACCACAAAACAATGGACTCACAATATTAGTACTATCATAAACTTAATGTAATACCGTGATAGTAAATCACAGGGCAAAAGGTATTTTCATGCGGGGAAAAAAAGATTTAAACTGTTGCCCGAGTAAAATTTCTAAATAACCCATATTAAGTAATATAATACTGGACCTGGGGTGTCTGCTAATGTAATTTAATCCCACCTCTTTGTTTTTGCATTTTGTTTTGTTTACAACGCGATTGCGCACGTGCAGACCGCCCCCTCACATTTCACAACCCTGGTAGGTAGCTGTTAGCTAGCTAGCTACATGGCATAAATCTCTGTTTGCAGTCCCTTCTAAAACTTGCAATGTCCGACGCTGATTCTGATGCCGAGGCGTCCGGATGAGGAATTGTATCCCGGAACGGAGAATGGATCTCCCATCTGAAGAGAATGTGGGAAATATAATGGCCAGAGGAGAGAACACGTCAGACCTTGCATTCCACCTGCGTGAGCATCATCCTTCACGTTATGCCACAATGGAAAAAGTGAGTGAGCTAAATGTAGTACTAGATCCAATAAGCTGATAACGCAATAAATCAGTGTTGCTTAATTTGCAAAGTGAATAATTTAAATTGATTTAAACATACAATTACTAGGAGTGGACTATATTCAGTTGCATTTTTATTTTTATTTTTCAATTAAAATGGTATATAAATCTGCAAACAATAAACTGAGTTGTAAACTTTGTGTGATACTTTTATTATTTTTTGCTTAAAAACTGATGCGGTGATATACCAAAAACCGTGATATTAAGTAGTACGATTATCATTGCGTGAAAATGTCATAATAACTTGAATTGATAAGCCTACACCCGCTTATCATACCAATTGTGAACTAGCTCAGGAGTAACCAATCACTTTCCAGATCGCACACCAAGCTGATCGGCCTCCACTTGTGTTCAATTGTAACTATTCTGATTTTTTCAGAATAAAATGTATTGTTCCTGCAGGATTACACTGCTGGGTGGTGCATTTCAGAGTAAAGAATCCAGTCCCAGTTCTCTCCTTCAAACATAATATTTGGCATAATATTTACATAATATTGAATTTTCACTCCCGCCGCCTCCTCCCTTCTTGGCTTTACCTGGCGAGCCTCCCATGCTGTGGACTCGCTGGCTGGAATTGTTCGAAACTTATATCGTTGCGTTGGGTCTGGAAGACGTGAGCGAGGTCAGACAGCGGGCTCTGCTCCTATACTGTCTTTGCGCTGCGGGGCAGTGGATTTTCAGGACCCTGCGACCTGCGGACACATATTCAGAAAACTGTATGTCTCTTGAATGCACACTTTTCAGCTTTTCAGAGTGTCATTCTCCAGATAATTATTTTTTGTCGGCACTGTCAGCAGACGGGTAAGTCTGTGCACCAGTACGTAGCTAACTTGTGGTGCTTAGCTAGTCTGTGTAAATTCGGCATTATGCACGACGAGTTAATTCGCGACCAGTTCGCCGAACATTCTAACAATACAAAAGTACGGGAAAGGCTACTGTGTGAACCAGACAACCTGACTCTCGCAAATGCAATACGGAAAGTATTCCAAATTGAATCGCCGCTCAGCTAGCTACCCCTGTCTCGTCTCTGCCTTCCAGACCTGTTGCACAGACGCTCCATTGCCCGGAGTGCTCGGACAGCTCAGATGCAGACCCTGCGTGCAGCTCACTCGACAGTCACGTGATCGACCATGACAGCACTGTGGGAACTGTGGCTCTGCATCACACGCTACAAGGGCACAGAACTGTTCTGTGCGGGGGGAAGTTTGTCAGCGCTTCGGAAAATGTAATCATTTAATCAGGTCTGTCACTCAGGTCCAGCTTCCGCGACATCCCGCCCCTCATCTCCCACTGATAGGCCCATTACTACAATCCATCATGTCCAATCTGGTCCTGTAAAATTTAAATCCTGCACAGTTGAATTGGATGGTGCATGCATTCCCCTGCTCATGGACACTAGGGCTACAGCGTCACTTTTAAACCTAGCCACTGTCAAACAATAATTTTTCCATGTACAACTAGGTGCTCCATCCACAACACTTTGCAGCTATGGCAGCTCCAGGATCGATATCATGGGATCAATTCAGCTACCTGTGCGTTACGGTTCTAAGGCCCTGCCTGATTTCACATTCCATGTCTCACAACGAGAGGCCAAACTGCTTGCACTCCTGGATTCCGGCGGATCGGCGATCCTTACCGTCTGCTCTTCATGGCACTAGAAATGGCCCACACTGTTCAAGGGACTGGGCTGTGTCACTGCTTTTGATCACCAACCCCTGCTCGACCGCGCCATACACCCCGTGATTCAGCCGCTGCGCCGCAGCCTCCCCCTGGATCTCAAACCTAGTCATTGCGAAAAAGAAATCTCGTGGCCTGCGCATCTGTCTCGACCTTAGAGCAGTGAACAAGGCTGTCATCCTAGACCAAGTACCCATTGCCCACATCGGAGAAACTGACAACACAGTTTTACGGGTCAACAGTGTTCTCTAAGTTGGACCTCCACCAAGGTTATCTGCAGGTTCCTCTCCACCCCAGCAGCCGGGACCTCACAGCATTTGTCACGCATGCTGGGGTGTTCTGGTACACGAGGATACCTTTTGGCCTTAGCTCGGCCCCCAGTTGCTTCCAGAAGGTGATGTCCTCTATCCTCGCTGGGATCCCTGGCATAGCCATCTACCTGGACGACATTGTGGTACACGGGCCTACGGCTTCATGCCACGATGATCGTCTCCAGCAGGTGTTCACAGCCCTGGCCAGCCACCATGTCACCCTCATTGGAGAGAAATGCCTTTTCTCTGCCCCTGTCATTGTATTTGTTGGTTTCCGCCTGTCAGCAGATGGCCTCACTCCACTCCGGTCCAACATCGACGCAATCCAGCGCATCCCTGAGCCCACCTCCACGGCCCAGGTTGCCTCATTCCCTGGCATGACGGCCTATTACCTGCGGTTTCTGCCCCAGTATTCAGCTACCACTGCCCCTCTGCACCAGCTGCTCAAAAAGGATGCGCCGTTTGCCTGGACGCCGGCCTGCACGGAGGCCGTCCGCCTCCTGAAAGCCCAGCTCATCTCGCCACCTATGCTGGCTCACTTCAACCTCTCTAGCCCCACCCTGGTCACCTGTGATGCCTCCGTTCTTGCCATAGGTGCAGTGCTGTCTCAGCTTCAGGAGGGTGTGGAGAAGCCCATAGCATTTGCCTCTCGAGGCTTTGGCATGTGTCTGGGGGTGCGAACGCTGGCACATGTACCTTTATGGCCGGGCGTTCACACTCCGGACTGACCACCAGGCCCTCACAGCATTACTAGCCACGTCTGGCACAGGTCACAGGCCGGTCAGGCTACACCGCTGGAGTTGAAGTTCATCCCTGGCTGTGACAACATTGTGGCCAATCTCTTGTTCTGCTCCATCTCTGCCCCGGTTTGGACACAGGGGAGCCAGACCTTATTCAGCTGCTGCACATGCCCATCCAAGCCACTGTGTCTCTCCAGGAGCTTCAACACGCCTCAGAGCAGGACCCTGTGCTCTCTCAGCTCAGCGTTTTCATCAGACAGGGCTGGCCCCCTAAAGTTCCTGACAACTTAGCTCCTTTTCATCGGGTCAAGGAAAATACCTGTGTGGCTTGCGGGTTCTGCACAGTGGTGCCGAGTGCGCTCAGACCACGTGTTCTCACCATGGCACACAAGGGTCACTTGGGCATTGTCCGGGTGAAGCAGCGGTGTCGAGACCTGGTGTGGTGGCCGGGCATCGATAGGGACATTGAGGCCATAGTCAAGGACTGCACTGCCTGTATCATCAGCGGCAAAACGGGCCCTCCACCATCACCCCTGCTTCAGCCCCTCAACTGGCCAGCTAAGCCCTGGGAGCATCTGCAGCTGGACATCTGCGGCGAGCTGCATGGTGTGCCTCACCATCAGCGTTTCCTGATTGGTGCATATGATCTGCACTCTAAGTGAAGTGCCCTCCGTTGGATCGGTGGCGTCCCGTGCCGTTGTGGACTTCCTGGATTCCCTCTTCGCTCGCTGGGGTCTGCCTCGGGTTCTGACGATGGATAACGGTCCTAAGTTCATCTCTGCTGAGTTCACGTCCTTCTTGGCAGACCGGGGCATTTGCCATATCTGCACTGCATTCTACCACCCTCAGGCTAACGGGGGTGTGGAGCGGCTGAATCAAACGTTGAAGAATGGAATCAGAGCTAACCTCGCGGATGGCTGCCAGTTCTCCACTGCTGTGCTTCAAACGCTGTTGCACTATAGGGTTACAAAGCACACCACCACTGATTGCTCACCAGCATCCCTCATGCTAGGCAGGGAGCTACAGCTTCCCCTGGACAGGCTCTGACCTCACACAGCTCCTGCCTCCCCTGCTTCTGCTCACAGCATGGTCTCCTCTCGTCAGCGGCAGATGAAACAGCGCTACGACACATCTAGGAGGGTGAAAGCGCCCAACTTATGCCCCTCAGGTTGGGTCAGAATTGGACGACTCCAACATGATCACCAGTGTCAGCCACTGACACTCCTAACCCCCCAGCCTACTCCGCAGAGTGGCTGGGTGGATCAGCTTCCCTGCCGCCCACCACAGGGGTTGGAGCTCCTGACATGCAGCCTCCTGCAGAAGTACCTCATTCACGGCCGGTGCGGGGTCGCTCCCGGCCTGACCGTTTCAGGGACTTTGTCACCGAGTTTCACTCTTGAATGTTTGTTTTGTTATTTTAAAAGGGGGGGGGGTGAATACTGTTCATTGTGTTGGTTGATACATGTACGGTATCACTGGCTCGCATGTCTTCGTGTAGCCTACCGTTGTATCTTGATTACTGTTCAGTGGTAAACTTTCTCTGCGCATGCTTCAGTACACACTGTTCAATGTCTCATTGTTGTTGTCTGTGCAGTGTATCTCAGTAAACTCTGCAAGTTATTTTGGAAGGGGGGAGAAATGTTATGTCTGCAGCTGCAGCATTTACGATAATGGTGGACCATGTGGTTGCTACGCATGCGATAGTGGGTGGAGCCATGAACTTGTTTGTGTGTCGTGGCTAGAATGTTTCAATAAAGCAACAAGCTACTAAATGCAAATGTGTTGTCCCAGTTCTCTCGTTCAAACATAATAGTAGGGTGGCAAGAAGTCACTGCTTAAAAAGTCCACATTTAGTCCAGTTTGAGGTATGCAAAAAAAACACTGAAGATTCTGAAGCCATGTTGCAAAGTTTTGTGGTCAGATGAAACCAAGATAGAAAGCACATCACCCAAAGAACACTGTACCTACTGTAAAGCATGGTGGTGGCAGCATTATGTTATGGCGGTGTTTCTCATCAGCAGGGACTGGGGCACTTGTCAGGATAGAAGAGAAAATGGATGGAGCAAAATACAAAAAGATTATTGAGGAAAACCTGCTGTGCTCTGCAAGAAAGTTGAAATTAACCTTTCAGCATGACAACGACCCAAAGCACACAGCTAAAGCAACAGTGGAGTGGCTAAAAAACAAAAAGGTGAATGTCCTTGTGCCCTAGTCAGAGCCCTGACCTAAATCCTATTGAAAGCCTGTGGAATGACTTTAAGAACGCAGTCCATCGATGGTCCCCATGCAATCTGACTGAGCTTGAACAGTTCTGTACGAGAGATTTGGCAAGCGTTGCCCAATCTAGATGCACAAAGCTGTTGGAGACATATCCACTCATGGCTGTTATTCAAGCAAAGGGTGCTTCTACCAACTACTAACTCAGTGGGGTGTTCAACTTCACGTTATTCAACGTTCCACTTCACATTATTTCCCCCCCACAAATTGTAGGGTAAAATGTGTAAATAAAGGTGGAAAAAAGTCTTAATTAATGTTTTAATTTCAGGCTGTAAGGCAACAAAAGGTTACATTTTTGAGACGAGGTGTAGATTTTAAAGGGGCACTGTATATGTATGCTTATATATGCAAGTACACTTAATGCTTGGGAACACATGGTTAGAGTATTATGTATATATGTTTGTATTATGTGTAAACATTGTTGATAGCACCCTTGGACCTACCCCTTTTCACAGGTGTGAATGATGATGTACACTATATATGGGTAGTTTTGTATGTGATTCAAACAAAAACATTGAAAAACATTGTTATTAAATTGGTTCAGGAGCATTTTTAGAGTGCAAGCATTTTCTCTTTTTCATTGTTTGCTTTGGACCATAGATTGGCAATTGGTCCAATTCTACATAGCAATTTTTCATTTTTTCTGAGAAAAAAACAGAGAAATAATGATTGCTGATGTTTTGTTAGAGTTTCTGTGTAACTCTGCATGACTCGCCTCCCTCTCTTGCTGTATACTCTATATATTTTGGAGATGTCCTTTGCCAAGGGACTGAGAAACAGTCGGTCATTTAGTCAGTAAAATGTTACTTTCACCTGGCAACTAATTACCTCGGGGATGGGGGGGTCCACAGGTCAAGCAGTATCCTACCTTACTCCCTCACACTGCATTTCTGTCGCTCTCTCAGTTCCGAAAGTGACAGAACTGAAATTGCATTTGATCCCATTTTTCTTTCATCCCAGTTAATATCATATCAAGGGCACCACGAGCTGTTCTGTGAAAGAATGATGAGTAGTTGGTCTATAAATGGAGCTTGAGATTTTTGCAAATGAGCCCCAAGGAATGTCAATGGCTCCCTGAGGCTGATTTCTAAACTCTGATGTGCCCCAGGGGATGTCAGTGGCTCACTGAGGCCGATTTCTAAACTCTTCATACATCTTGGATGATGGTTGATTGTCAAGCCTTGGAGGATAGTTTTGAGTCTGTTAAACTAACATCCATAATGAAGTATTCTCTACCTTAAAGGTATTCTTGTGCTTTAGTGCCAGTGTTCCATATCAAACTTGTGCATATGTGGTTGACCTCGTTCTGTGCTAAAATCAGCATTTTTAATATTTCATTTTATTTCAATTATTTTTTTACAATGTTTACATTTATCTGCTCTTTAGACTAATGTGTTTGTTTCCCACATTACATTACATTTTAGGCATTTAGCAGACGCTCTTATCCAGAGCGACTTACACAGTTTACATTTCTTTACATACAATCCATTTATTTCGCTGGATATTTTACTGAAGCAATTCAGGTTAAGTACCTTGCTCAAGGGTACAACAGCAGTGCCCCACCTGGGAATTGAACCTGCAATCTCTTGGGTTCCCAGCTCCCTAACCATTACACTACACTGCCAGCCTCTGTCTCAAGATGTCTCTTGTTGTTCATATATTCAATGCTAAAGTTACAGAATAATTGTAGATCGGGGCTCTAACATAAATTGTCCAGGTTTCTGAATTGCTGCCAAGTCCATAACGAACTAGAAGGACTAATTTGATTAAACAGATATTTCTGACGTAACCATATTATATCAAATGAAACTACCCTGTTTTTTTTCCTCCGCCTGGTGAATCCGTACCAGTGGTCTGCACAGACCTGAAATTTAAGCCCAAGTCTGGCCTGTACCCGCAATGTTCAGACCCGAAACCTACCCAAACTCCACAGCTGCTGGAAATGTAGTGACCAAACCCTACAGCTGCTGATAATTTAGTTCCGAAACCCTACCCGAGCCCAACAGCTGCTGCTAATTTAGTGCCGAAACCCTACCCGAGCTCTACACCTGCTCCTAATTTAGTGCCCGAGCCCTACACCTGCTGCTAATTTATTGCCCGAGCCCTACTGCTGCTGCTAAATTAGTGCCTGAACCCTACCCAAACCCTACAGCTGCTGCTAATGTAGTGCCCGCACCCTACCCAAGCCCTACAGCTGCTGTTAATGTAGTGCCCAAACACTACCCAAGTCCAACAGCTACTGCTAATTAAGTGCCTGAGTCCTACACCTGTTGCTAATTTAGTGCCCGAGTCCAACAGCTGCTGCTAATTTAGTGCCCAAACCCTACTCAAGCCCTACAGCTGCTGCTAATTTAGTGCCCAAACCCTTCCCAAGCCCTACAGGTCCTTCTAGTTTAGTGCCCAAACCCTACCCATGCCCTACAGCTGCTGGTAATGTAGTGCCCAAACACTACACCTATTGCTAACTTTGTCCAACAGCTGCTGCTAATTTAGTGCCCGAGGTCTACACCTGCTACTAATTTAGTGCCCGAGCCCTACACCTGCTGCTAATTTAGTGCTGGAGCCCTACAGCTGTTGCTAATTTAGTACCAGAACCCTACCCAAGCTCTGCAGCTGCTGATAATTTAGTGCCCGAATCAGAATCAAGCTCTACAGCTGCTGCTAATGTAGTGCCTGCACCCTGCCCAGGCTCTACAGCTGCTGTTAATTTAGTACTCAAACCATACCCAAGCCCTACAGCTGCTGCTAATTTTGTGCCCAAACACTGCCCAAGTCCAACAGATACTGCTAATTAAGTGCCTGAGCCCTACACCTGTTGCTAATTTAGTGCCCGAGTCCAACAGTTGCTGCTAATTTAGTGCCCAAACCCTACCCGAGCCCTACACCTGCTGCTAATTTAGTGCCTGAGCCCTACTGCTGCTGCTAATTTAGTGTCCAAACCCTACCCGAGCCCTACAGCTGCTTCTAATTTAGTGCCCGAGCCCTACACCTGCTGCTAATTTAGTGCTGGAGCCCTACAGCTGCTGCTAATTTAGTACCCGAACCCTACCCAAGCTCTACAGCTGCTGATAATTTAGTGCCCGAATCAGAATCAAGCTCTACAGCTGCTGCTAATGTAGTGCCTGCACCCTACCCAGGCCCTACAGCTGCTGTTAATTTAGTACTCAAACCATACCAAAGCCCTACAGCTGCTGCTAATTTTGTGCCCAAACACTGCCCAAGTCCAACAGCTACTGCTAATTAAGTGCCTGAGCCCTACACCTGTTGCTAATTTAGTGCCCAAGCCCTACAGTTGCTGCTAATTTAGTGCCCAAACCCTACCTGAGCTCTCCACCTGCCGCTAATTTAGTACCCAAGCCCTACACCTGCTGCTAATTTAGTGCCTGAGCCCTACTGCTGCTGCTAATTTAGTGTCCAAACCCTACCCGAGCCCTACAGCTGCTGCTAATTTAGTGACCAAGCCCTACAGTTGCTACTAATTTAGTGCCCGAGCCCTACAGTTGCTGCTAACTTAGTGCCCAAACCCTACCCTGTTGCTGTGATTTTTGCTACAAAATTTTGTTTCACACCTAAATGTGGGGATAAGTTCTCCTCTTTTGAATCACTTGTTATGCTTTCTGGACGGTCAAAAGATAAATTTACCTCAGTGCAATCCTTCCTCTTAGTAACTATAGACCACCTGGACCGTATACTGTCTTTCTTCCTGAGTTTGCAGAGTTTTTATCAAGCTTGGCAACTATGGCAGATAAAGTTGTGGTTGTTAGAGATTTCAACATACATGTTGATAATGACAGTGACCCTTTAGGATTGGCTTTTGCAGCTATTATTGACTGTTGGTTTTATTCAAAATGTGTCTGAACCAACCCACTGCCACAACCATACCTTAGATTTAGTGTTTAATGGTATCGATGTGGAGAATATCATTGTGTCTCCCCATAATCCTGTACTATTGTACCACTTTTTGATTACTTCAGGTAAATATTCCTATTAAATCGGAACCTAGATACTATTCCAGCCACTCTATAAATTCATTGACGGTTTCAAAATTTATAAACATACTTCCCGAGTCGTTAGTATCAAATCAGGATCCAAACAGCTTTTTGTCAATTGATCATCAAACAGATGCAGTAAATCATATTTTACGGAATACACTTGATGGTGTCGCACCCTTCAAGAGGAAAAAATGCAGTCAGAAGAAACTTGCACCCTGGTTTACTGACCATACCCGTGCCCTCAAACAAGTTTCCAGGAAATTAGAACACAGATGGCGCTCTACCAATTTAGAGGTTTTTCGCTCTGCTTGGAAGGACAGCCTCATAGAATACAAGCAGCTCTTACTACAGCTAGGTCATCGTACTTCTCAAAATTAATTGACCAGAAAAGAAACAACCCAAGATTTCTATTTAACACAGTAGCTAAACTGACAAAAAAATCAGTCTTCAGATTACAGCAGTTATCCTTCTAACCATAATTCTAATGACTTCATGAACTTGTTTACTGATAAGATTGAGAGAACAGAGAACAAATCATGAAAATGACTCCAATATCTAGCACTCCAACTCCTGAGATGGCACAGGGTTATCAGGAGCAGGGTTGCGGAGAGACCCTTGAGTTTTTCACTCCCTTGGATCTGGACAAATGTAGTAAATTGGTTATGTCCTCCAAATCATCTACATGTCTGTTAGACCCCATACCAACAAAGCTTATTAAAGAGCTTTTGCCTGTGCTAGGCCAGCCCATGTTAGATATCATAAATACATCCCTATTATTGGGTTGCGTACCTAAGTATTTAAAAGTGGCAGTAATCAAGCCTCTTCTAAAGAAACCTTTAGGATCTGCAGTTAAATGCAGGTGATTGCATAGTTACATCAAGTCTTATGGTTAAGAACAATTGGTTTTATTATTGATCAGGACCTTACATTTGACACTCATATTAAAAACACTTCCAGAGTAGCCTTCTTTCACCTAAGAAACATAGCTAAAATTAGGCACTTTCTGTCATTAGAGGATGCAAAAACCTTGATGCATGCTTTTGTCGCATCAAGGCTAGACTACATTTTACATTTTACATTTTAAGCATTTAGCAGACGCTCTTATCCAGAGCGACTTACAAGATGTGCATTAATACAAAGTAAGAACAATCATAGTTAGCACACAAGATCAGTGCAGTAATACAGCAATAGACATCATTGCAGGCGTCTACGTATCATACCTGTAACACTGGGAAAGAAAAGGTTAGTGTTTTTATTTTTATTTTTTTAAATAGTGTAGAACAAGTAAACAGTGGTGACAACAGATTGACTAGATGGACAGTGTTCAGTGGTAGTGGAGTCTGAAGAGGTGGGTTTTGAGTCTCTTGCAGAAGATTGGAAGTGATTCCGCAGTCCTGACCGATTGCGGGAGGTCGTTCCACCAGCGAGGGATCAGGACAGAGAAGAGGCGAGACCGCGAGGATCGGCTGCCAGGCGCCTGGAGGGATGGGGCAGTCAGTTTGCCAGAGGAGGCGGAGCGGAGGGGTCTGGGCGGGGTGTAGGGAGTGATGAGTGACTGGAGGTATGGGGGAGCAGTACCTCTGGTCGCTTGAAAAGCAAGCACCAGTGACTTGAATCTGATGCGTGCTGCGATGGGGAGCCAGTGCAGAGAGGAGAGTAGAGGGGTGACGTGGGTGAACCTCAGCTGGTTGAACACCAGGCGAGCGGCAGCGTTCTGGACTAGTTGCAGTGGCTTGATGGCACAGGCCGGAAGGCCTTCCAGCAAGGAATTGCAGTAGTCCAGACGTGAGATCACCAGGGCCTGGACCAGGAGTTGAGTGGCCTCTTGGGTGAGGAACGGTCGGATCCTCCGGATGTTGTGGAGGGAGAAACGGCAGGTCTGAGTGATCGCTGCAATATGGCTCGAGAAGCACAGCTGGTTGTCCAGGGTCACTCCAAGGCTCCTGGCAGACTGAGACGGAGACACTATGGAGCCTTCCACGGTGATTGACGCATCAATCATCGGGGAGCCCTTCGCAGGGAGGAAAAGCAGCTCTGTCTTCCCCAGGTTCAGCTTTAGGTGGTGGGTGGACATCCATGTGGAGATGTCAGCCAGGCATGCAGAGATCCGTGCCGGGACCTGGGTATCAGATGGAGAGAAGGAGAGAAAGAGTTGTGTCATCAGCATAACAGTGATAGGAAAAACCATGAGCAGAAATAACAGAGCTAAGTGACTTGGTGTACAGAGAGAATAGAACCGAGCCCTGCGGGACTCCAGTAGAGAGGGTGTGGGGAGAGGAGAGGGATCCTCTCCAGGCCACCTGGTAGGACCGGTCAGCCAGGTAGGACTCAAACCATGTCAACGCAGATCCATAGATTCCCATCTCGACGAGAGATGAGAGCAGGATCCGGTGGTCCACGGTGTCGAATGCCGCCAACAGGTCGAGGAGGAGGAGGAGGAGGAGGATGGAGCTAAGGGATCGGGACTTAGCCCCGTGAAGAGCCTCAGTGACCGCAAGGAGAGCAGACTATTGTAATGCCTTATTATCTGGCTCCTCTAGTAGCTCTCTGTCACACGCCACGTGACACACCCTGGACGGGGACAGAGCAGTCCAGACACGGAGTGGAGTTTTTTCGGTCTACGGACCGGATTTTTATTTATTTTCTTTTCGGCGCGTTCTCTGTTCCCACACTGGGCCGAGAACGAGCACCGGGAGCGTAAAATAATAAACACTAATAAACACAAACAAACCCGTTACCCTAGTTGCCGCGAAGCTTTCGGGTAACTAAATGAAAATACCAAAACTAAATTAAACAATATCGAACCGGCTCTTTTTAGTCCGTTCGATATTTGCTTTCACTTTTCTTTCACTTTTCTTTCACGTTTCTTTCACTTTTCTTTCACTTTTCTTTTCTCGCTCCTCGGTCTCAAACGCCTCTCCTCTGGTTCCAGCCACCTACTGAAGGGAACAGAGCCGTCTTAAAGCACACAGTTGTAATTATTATAGACAGGACCGGTGTGTGCGCTTACTGCTCTGCCAGTAGGCGTGGCCGCTAATCGTCCTGATTAGCTACTGAGACCGACGCCTTCCACACTCTCTTAAGAGTCTTCAACTAGTACAGAATACAGCAGCACATATTTTGACTAGATCCAAGAAGTATGAGCACATTACTCCTGTGTTAGCATCACTACATTGGCTTCCTGTTAAATATCGGGCTGATTATAAAGTACTGTTGCTAACTTTTAAAGCAGTGAATGGACTTGCACCTATATATCTGACCGAAATGATTGCCCCTTATAAGCCGACACGACTGCTTCGTTCACAAGAAGCCGGCCATCTATTACTCCCTAGAATTTTGAAAAGCACAGCTGGTGGCAGAGCTCTTTTAGAGCTCCTCTGTTGTGGAACGGTTTACCAAAGCATGTTAGGGATTCGGACACAGTTTCAATTTTTAAGTTTAGATTAAAAACACATCTTTTCAGCCTCACCTACTGCCAAACCTAGTCTAGGTGGAGAGATGGAGAAGGCCGTGCCCTAGTGTCTTATGGAGTGAGAAACTTTCCATACTTTACCCTTGATCAGGTGTGGATGGTTTGGAACTCTCTCATGGCTGCGTGTATTCTCTGTCCCTCTCCTAATACTGTAGGTATGCTGCCATAGCTTACACCTGTCGGGGCTATCTGTATATTTCCTATGCTTGTGCTCCCCTACTCTTACATAATGCTACTGGCTATAGCACTGCTTTTTTCTGACTGCATGTTCTCTTCTTTGCCTCGGCCTCTGACTCGGGGGCAGGTGCCCTAGATCCTGTGAGAAGTGTGATCTGCCCCCATCAACCCTCACCCCCACGCCTACCGCAGTCCGACACCTACCCCAGTTCCTGGATCTGGACCCCCTTCATATGGTTTAGCCCCCCCCCACTGACTACCTAACTCAGGAGGCGCAAAGTCATTCAGCCCTGAGTCACCTTGGACTGACCATGATATGGTCTTTTTTGGACACACCTGTGCCAGCCAGAAGAGGATGGGCTCCCCCCCTTTTAGTCTGGTTCCTCCCAAGGTTTCTCCCTATCAAGGGAGTTTTTCCTTGCCACTGTTGCCTTTAGGCTTGCTTTTGGGGGGGTCTAGGCCTCGGTTCTCCTTCTGTTAAGCATTTTGTGACAATTCAATTGTGAAAAGCACTATACAAATAAATTTGATTTGATTTGATTCGATACTCTAGCCCTCCAGCTCCTGCTAATTTACTGGCCCAACCCTACCCGAGCCCTCCAGTTCGGGCTAATTTAGTGCCCGAACCTTACCCGAGCTCTATACCTGCTGCTAATTTAGTACCTGAGCCCTACTGCTGCTGCTAATTTAGTGCCCAAACCCTACCCGAGCCCTACAGTTGGGGCTAATTTAGTGCCCAAGTCCAACAGCTGCTGATAATTTAGTACCCGAGCCCTACTGCTGCTGCTAATTTAGTGCCCAAACCCTACCCAAGCCCTACAGCTCCTTCTAGTTTAGTGCCCAAACCCTACCCATGCCCTACAGCTGCTGCTAATGTAGTGCCCAAGTCCAACAGCTGCTGATAATTTAGTGCCCAAACCAGAATCGAGTTCTACAGCTGCTGCTAATTTACTGTCTGAACCCTAGCCGAGCCCTACAGCTGCTGCTAATTTAGTGCCCGAACCCTACCCTAGCCCTAAAGCTGCTGCTAATTTACTGCCCGAACCCTACCTGAACCCAACAGCTGCTGCTAATTTAGTGCCCAAACCCTACAGCTGCTGCCAATTTAGTGCCTGAACACTACCCGATCCCAACAGCTGCTGCCAATTTAGTGCCCAAACCCTACCCAAGCCCTACAACTGCTTCTAATTTAGTGCCCAAACACTACCCAAGTCCTACATCTGCTGCTAATTTAATGCCCGAGCCCTACATCTGCTGCTAATCTAGTGCCAGAGCCCTACAGCTGCTGCTAATTTAGTACCCACACCAGAATAAAGCCCTATAGCTGCTGCCAATTTAGTGCCTGAACCCTATTGTAGCCCTACAGCTGCTGCTAATTTAGCGCCCAAACCCTACCAAAACCCTTCAGCTGCTGCCTATGTAGTGCCCGAACGGTACCCGAGATCAACAGTTGCTGTTAATTTAGTGTCCAAACCCTACCAGAGACCTACAGTTTCTGCTAATTTAGTGCCTGAACCAGAACCCAGCCGGAGATCAAAATATTTGATATTTAAACCCCCCTGTTTTTAGAATTGCATGCAAAATGACAATGCTGAATGCTTTTCCAGGCTGTATGCATGAGTGGATGGAGAAGTACTAGGCTACAGTGTAGACTATAGAAAACAACCATTGTATCTTCTGTCCAAATTCACACCTATCCAGTGCAGACCGTAAACCTAGTTAATGAATGGCACAAACAGTTACAGAGAAAATATAAGAGTGTGTATAGACAGACAATCGAGGTAGGCCTATCACCCCGACTACACAATATTATCTCCAAGGACCTCCACACTCTGTTCTTCAGCTCATATTCTGGTGTGACATAGTGAGAAGTGTTAGCCATGTAACTAACCTTGTGATAATCACCGCTCCACGCATTGGTAGAGGACATAATCTGCTTTATCTCCCTGACTAGTGATGTCACAGTAGCAGGTACAGAGTTTGACATGAGAAAGTTTAACACTATCAGTTGTTTTTGGCTAGTTAGCTAGATGGCCACATCCACGTTCAAGGCGTCTCTGAAGAGACGACGTCCCAGTCTTCTTGCTGTTGTGTTTCAGGATAGCATTGCAATGTCTGCACTGCACATTTCCAGTCGGCTCTTTGTCTGTATTAGCAATTAAGTCATAATTATCCCACATTTCAGACTTCACAGACGGATTGGGATTTTTTTAGAAGTTCATGGTTGCCTAGTTTGTGGCTCACGCTCTCACTTGCCAAACTAATTAGTTTTTTCGACATTTAAACTACTACTACTTCATTCTTTTTCATCAATTTTGACATTTGATGTGTCGATGTCTGACCAGGATAAAAGAGACACGCAAGAAATGTCTCCTTCAACACCTTCACCGTCCCAGCTACAAGAAGCTAAGAAGTCTCGTTCAGAGCTATGGTGTGTTACATCTGTTAGCTATGGCGGAGGAAGACTTACACTCACCTCTAATGCAACAGCTGATCCGTTTGGAAAGCTCCCTATCAAGCTCACTTAAGTCTTCAATAGCTGAGCTAAAAGACTCCTTTTTGTCCCTTGGAAACAAGTTGGACGCATATAACTCCAGACTAGAAGTCGTGGTGAAAGCCGCCCGCGGCCTCTCTCCGTTCCGCAAATGCGACAATCACGAAGCAAACACACTGCAGGTGGAGGTGTGTCGCAACAAGGCTAGTATAAACGACAACACCGGAGATTATAAAACTAAAGGAGTGGATGGAAGATCGCACTAGGAGGTCCAACCTGAGACTCGTCTTCCTGGAAGAAGGAACAGAGTCAGATGATCCCATTGCCTTCCTACAGCGTCTGCTCCCACTCTGGCTTCCAGCCCAGTATGCACTTGCAGATTATCTATTTGTTGACCCTTAAAAGGTCTTTGCAATTTATTAGTGTGAGATGAATACTAATGAAGTAGTAATTTATATATATTAATTTTTTTCTTAAATGTTTGGCAAGTGGGAGTGGTTGCCTCTTGCCTTAGCGAATAATTTACATACTTCTATGTGCCATTTCATATGGGGTTCATTCCCTGGCTCACTGGCTTTCTGTTGTGGTTTATTTTTCTTTTCAATATACCTTTTTTTGATTAGTTTTTCTTTCGTGTGCAGTCATAAAGCTTTGCTTTACCTTATCTGCTGGAGTCTAGTTGTATTCTCTAGGTACTCTCTCCTCTGCCTACGCCTGTCATATGGCCAAATAACTATTCCTACCCTTTTCAATACCATCTCTGGACTCATCCATGCTGGATGGGTTGGAGTAAGTGCTCTGGAATTGCATTTTCACTAATTATGTCTTTTGTTATACTCACTCGGCTAAGGCAAATTTAGTGCCTAAGAAAAGCTAAGAACTATTGTGCTCAAGCACATCGATCTCAGATTTATTCAAGAATCTCTTATGAGGTGTGAGGATGTCAAAAGGTTTCAAGATAAAAATTATATAATTATTGCACACTCCAGTGCACTTACTAAAACAAAGGGGGTGTTAATTGCAATGAACAAGAAACTGGATGCCAAAATAGACGCTTCAGGCAAAGACGCAGAAGGCAGGTACTGCTATGTGTGTGCAACAGTAAACGGTAAAAGATTCTGTCTTGTGTCAGTATATCCTCCAAATGTATTCAATCAAACCTTTTTTGAAGAGCTCAAATGGAAAATGTTAGACTTCACAGATGTCTCCTTTATTATTACGGGTGATTTCAATATCACAATCGACCCGATATTGGATTCCTCTCATGGCGCTGCGTCTCATCGTATGGCCGCTGCCAACTATTTTAAACTATTCTTAAATTAATTGAATATTGTGGATGGTTGGAGATTGAAAAACCCATCTATTAGGGACTATACTTTTTATTCCTCAAGACATTTCCTCAAGACAAGAACTTTCTCTCATATTGATTTAAAAAAAAATCTCACCTGCATTAGTTAAATCTACTTCTCATGTAGATATTATGCCAAAGCTTATGTCAGACCATTGTGCTCCCTCGCTTTCCCTAGAAATGCTACCCAGTATGACCTACTCTAAAAGATGACGCTTTCATGTGTTCCTGTTGCAGGATGAACACTTCCTGAAAGCTATTTCAGATAGAATTTCAGAGTTTTTAGAGATCAACAATGCAAGTAACATATCGCCCCATACTTTTTGGGAGGTTACCAAGTGCTACATTAGAGGTGCCTCCATTTATTTATCTTCAAATCTCAATAGAAACCGAAATGCTGATATTCTTTGTCTTGAGAAAGAGATATCTCTTTTAGAAAAACAATTTAAATCTCAGCCTCAAGTAGAGGGTACTGAACAACTTGCCTCTAAGCTGACTATAAAGTGTTGACTTCTGCTAAAGCAGAATTCCTACATCTTCAAACTAGACAAAAGCAATATGAATACGCAGACAAACCTAGCAGGCTGCTTGCTGTCAAACTTAAAAAGTGTGAACGCCTAGCCTCTATAGATGTAATCAAAGATGCCAACGGTATCGTACATTCGTCTCCTTCTATGATAAATGATGTATTTACACAATTCTATTTGAGACTCTACTCCTCTGAAATTTTATTTTAACCTACTTCTTTAGAACTATATCTCAACTCCTTAAAACTACCATCTCTAACTAGTCAACAAGCTGAGGAACTGGAGGCTCCTATTACCATAGAAGAGCTACACTCAGCGGTCATGCTGATGCAAAAAAACGAATCACCAGGCCTGGATGGTATACCACCAGAGCTTCTTTTATCTCTTTTAAAGTGTTTGATCATTTGGAGTGGTCATACTTATGGGCAGTTTTAAAACGCTTTGGGTTTGGCCCTTCCTTTATCTACAGTACCAGTCAAAAGTTTGAGTACACCTGCTGGAAACTAGGTTTATCTCATAATTGCCAATGTTTTACACCATATAAGTTTCTTTAAATACTTGAAAATTACAAGTAACATGTAACGATAAACAAAAGAACATCAAAGCAATGTTCAATAAAATGTAATTGAAAATGTAATCTTGGATTCCTCAAAATAGCCACCCTTTGCTGTGATAACAGCCTCACACACACGGGCCATTCGGTTAATACGTTTCAGCAGGAAATCACCAGATATGTCTTCCCAGCTCTCCTGCAGCAATTTCATGCCTTTAACTACCGCAACAGAACATTCATTCTCTACAACCCTACCACTCAAAGTTCAATCACAAGGGTTCACATACCTGGGGATTAAGATTCGCTCAACCTTTAATCATATGATCAAGGATAACTACATTGCTGCAATAACAAAAATTAAACAGGACTTGTCCCGCTGGTCCCTTCTTCATTTCACTCTCCATGATTTAATTTCTGTGATAAAAATGAACATTTCGCCTTGTTTTAAGTTTTTGTTTTCAATGCTTCCTATTTCTCCTCCTATTAAGTATTTTAAGGAAATCGATGCTATGTGCAGGGACTTTATATGGAAGGGGAAATGTCCAAGAATTCACCTGGACACTTTACAACATCCTAAAATTAGTGGTGGTTTGTCACTCCCTAATTTTAAATTATACTACTGGGCCTTCCAGTTAAGATTAATTCAAATTTGGTTAGAACCTCAGTCCCAAGTATCTTGGAGATCTGTTGAAGAAGCACGCGCTCACCCTATCAGATTTATTGTTTTCATCTCGGTTTTGGAGCTATAATTGCCAATGCATAAAATTTCTGGAGGCAAGCCTACAGTTATCTGAATATTACTATAAAATGTCATAGGCATTCTCCGATTTGGCATAATAAACTAATCTTATCTGGGTCGAAACCTTTTATTTTTCCCGAGTGGTCCAATAGAAACATTTTCATTTTAGATTGCATATTTAATAGCGCTGGACTTCAAAGTTTTCAGGACCTTAAAGAGTCATATTCCCTGGACTTCCGTGGGACTCCCAGTTAACTGATCATCCACTCGTGAAATTACTCCTGATTCCTCACAAGTCAACAGGTCTAGTGTCATCCATTTACTCCAAGTTAATAGCATATGATCTAGGTGCTCCTGCAGTAGCCTCCTGGTGGGATAGAGAGCTTGGGGTGCAATTACATTCATCTTCCAAAACTCTCTCACATCAACTAATTCATTTAAAATATATTCATAAATTCTATGTTACTCCCAATCTTCATTTCACAATGAAACAGCAGATAGCAACTTGTGTCATGTCTGCTCTGTCAGTTCAGTGGGCACATACTTGCATATGTTCTGGGAATGCTCAGTGATTGCCAAACTATGGGCATTTGTTCACACAACTATGTGTCAGTTGCTGGAGAAAGATTTTCCCTTGTGCCCTGCTTTGTTTTTGCTTTGTGATACCTCAGCAATTGAGCTAAATGACCCGGAAGCTACTCCTATGCTCCTCCACTGCTGCTAAGAAAGCAATTTTAAAAGCTTGGTTTGACTCGAGTACTAACCTAAAGTGGACTGGTTACTATCAGGACATTCTTATGATGGAATCCTCCACGGCGAGGTTGCACGGGGCCTCTCCAAATACTTTAGGGGAGTGGTCCCGAGTGATGAGCTGTTGGTGGAATTAGATCAGCGTAGGAGCCCAGACTGAACACATACTTTTTATGGCAACCCCTCTGAGATGGGAGGAATTACTTTACAGCCACCTGACTGCACGTTTTTTAATTTTTTATTATTTTTTATTATTATTATTATGATTATTATTTTTTTTTTTTAAATCTCTTTTTATGTATTTTTGTCTTGTCTTATTTTGATGAGTGTACGTTTTGGTTATGTTAAAAGTTATTATAATGTCATTCTATGTTTGTCTCTGTCGATTGTAAAAAGAAAAATTCCAATAAATAATTATTCACAAAAGAAATTGGAAAAGTGGTCTATGATCACTCAATGATGAGAACCTGAATGTGGATATAGCTGCCAATGTGTATGCATTGGCTGTGAAAAGTACCAACATACATAGCCTGATATTTAACTCATAAAAAAAACGATACCTGAGCCAGATGTATTTGTTAGAACCCGGCCCGAATCTGCCAATAGGATCGGGTCCGTTCAGGCTCAGATCGGGTAGCAAACCTCTAATCTGTACAGGAGGAGGAGAAGACCTATGGAGGGCCCTCCCTAGGTTCTTGCGCTGCTCAGTGATTTGTGTGCTGCCCTCTTGGAGAGGTCACACCCTATTAACATCAGATGTGTCTGTTAGTGTGCCTAACCACTTTTTGGGTGAATATTGCCATTTATAATAGATTTCAATTAGAGCAACAAAAAAAACTCTTTAGCTATGCTAATGCAAACAGGTCTGAGCCCCAGGCTAGGAGAGCCCTCACATAAACCCGAAATAAACAGCTGGGCCATAGCCTTGGTCAATGTAAAGAACACGTCAATTGTAAATACCCTTTGGTAAATACCCTCTCTATGTTTTCAAGATTTTTGTTTATAACAAACAAGGGTTTATAAGGGGGGTCCTGCCACGCTTTTAATGTTCCACTCAACATAAACCCCATGCTATGGTATGCTCATCAGTGAAATCCGCTTTGTACTGATGTATGCATTTGAGAGTTGGACTCTCTCTCTCTGAGTGTGTTGTAGGGCCTTTAATTTGTACTCTAAAGTATATCGTGGAAGGAAAAAATTTGTCCTGTTTGTGTAATGTTGAAATACTACAAAAATATCCACAGGGAGACACACTGGTTCTATGTAGCTCTGTGTGATGTTGCAGTTCTTACTTTCATGGCTAGTAAAAGGATCTTCATGCCAAAACTGGCAGGAACATTCTGGTGTACTTTCAGTGATCCTACATTACTTTTAAGCTTAAGTTAATGCCCTTTTACCTCCCATTTTATCTGGTTCCCTCCCCTTCCGGTTTGTCTGTTAACTATGCCACTTAAATCTGAAGGCGGGAGATTCGGTGCCTTGTGTGACATGGGTCTCCGTGCAGCTGTGTGTAATAAAAGCCTTTAATACTGTTTAAGAGCTCCTCTCCGATCCTACTGAGTTTTTTTTCCATGACAATCTGAACAGGGTTTCGTTGTTAGTGTGTGAGATTGTTCTGAGCAGTCAGGCTGTGATGATTTTTGTGGTTTGATTCTGCAACTGAAAACGTGCATATCAGGCTGATATATGAATCCTGCTGGTGCTCAGAAGTCTGTTTCCAGTTGTGGATTTCTATTGAGATGGTAAATGGTAGATGGGAATATAACTAGATTCACATCTAGCGTTTACCCGGACCTGCTGATTCTCCTTCCAAAACATCCGGAGGATCCGACCGTTCCTCACCCAAGCCACTGCAACTAGTCCAGAATGCTGCCAAACATCAGGTGTTCAATCAACCTGTCACCCCTCTACTCTCCTCTCTGCACTGGCTCCCCATCGCAGCATGCATCAGATTCAAATCACTGGTGCTTGCTTTTCAAGCGGCTAGAGGAACTGCCCCCTTACCTCCAGACACTCATCACAACCTACACCCCGCCAGACCCCTCCGCTCCGCCTCCTCTGCCAAACTAACTGTCCCATCCCTCCGGGTGCCCGGGAGCCACTCTTCGTGGTCTCAACCGTTCTCTGTCCTGACCCCTTGGTGGTGGAATGACCTTCTGCAATCAGTCAGGACCGAGGAAGAGACTGAAAAGCCACATTTTCAGACTGCAGTACCACTGAATTCTGTACATCTAGCCAATTGTCATCACCACTGCCTACTTGCTCAATACTTTTTGTATACGTGTCCCTGCTTACTCCTCATTTAAAAATAAATAAATAATAATAATTACTAACCTTTTCCTTCCCAGTGTTACAGGTATGGTATGCAGTGGTCTACAACAATGTCTATCGTTGTATTACTGCACTGATCTCTTGCGCGAACTATGATTGTTCCTACCATGTATTAATGCACATATTGTAAGTCGCTCTGGATAAGAGTGTCTGCTAAATGCTTAAAATGTAAAAAAAATTATATTCCAAATGAATGTGCTATGAGAGGGTCAGTGCTGAATATCCTGTTTTACCCCCCCCCCCCCACAGAGAGAAGACACAGCTCGTCCAACAAGCCCCCGTCTTTTCCGCTGCCCGCGCTGGTGTCCCGCCGAAATGGCTCCTCCAAAATTCTCAAACCGGCCAAAGAGAAGCTGCTCCTGCAAGAAAGGCCCTACACCCTCCTTCAACACAGGGTGCTCCACCACAAAATGTAAGTGACAACCCTCGCTCGCTTCATCCACACCATAGCTACCTCCCCCCACTTAGCCTTTCCAACCCACTCGGATTGGCTTCATGCAGGCCAAAATGTAAATGTTACTGTGCTATGGGCCCACGGGTGCCCAACCGGTAAAAGCCAAGAGCCCCGTTAATGGGTGGCGATTGGCTGTGGGGGGAGGAGGAAGAGAAGCCTGCAGGAGCTTTCCGCATGCAAAAGTGGAACACTGTGTGTATGAGAGTTACAGTCGACGGCTTGGTGAGTTCCCCCCTTGTCACTGCTGGTCCTGGAGCTGCAGTGGTGAGCTCATGGTACCAGGGAGGGATATAGTTGAATTAGAAATAGGGTAAAATTAGCTACCAAAATTTGGAGAAAATGGGGAAAAATCTGAAACAAAAAAGTGACATTAACCGTTTTATGACAGTTTGTTATATTTCCATTGATTTCATTATTATCAGAAGGGTTTTTTTCTGTAAAGGACCACAGGTATAACGCGCTTTAGGTGTTGATGTATTTTGAGTGGATTTTTGGTTCTCTCTCCAGTATGTTTCCTGCTGTGAAAGTAGAGAAGATTCCTCTGAAGGTTCCGGATGCCTCTGTCAAGCTAGTTCACGCCCCCTCGCCCGCTGGCTCCGTGAGCTCATCCCTGAAGCCCAGCCTAAACTGCCCTTCCATACCAAAGGCCCCCCACCTGTCCCCTGGGCAAATCCCAGTTTCCTCCCTGGACAGGAAACAGGACGACAGCACTGGTAGCAAGAGACAGCTGCACAATAAACTGTCTGGTGAGCCTTCATCACCCATTTGAAAACCTCCTAGACCTGATTACTGCCCCTCATTTGTACTATAGGAGGAGACAATTCAATTCCACTCAATCATTGGCCTATAACATAATGCTAAGACTTTGTAGAACCAATCAGATTACAGGAAACTAATCTCACACACTAACCTCCCTTTCTTGGTTCTAGAGAACGTTACCGGGCTGAATAAAATGTGCAGGTCCTGAGCTTTTACTGCAAGGGCATAATGTTAGCAGCATTTTCTCTAAGCTGTCTAATGTCAAAGTATTTTCAGAATTTCTCAGGTGCACAAATGCAAATTGCAGTTATTGTGGTGTTGGCAAAACCACATGAACATTTCAGACATCACACATAACTGTCTTAAAAAGGTGTAATTTTGTGTTGGCCAATTTATAAAAAGGATTTGTTCCTTTTAATGTTTTGTGTGTGAATTGAGAAAATAGCCAGCTAATATAGTTCTTTAGCCAAACAACAACTAACATATTGCTTAAAGTTTCTACAAAACCTACCTTTTATGTCCAACAATGGATTACTTGCCTACTTGAACAAATCAAATGGAGCTTTTATGGAACAAAAAATGTAAACCTATGTAAACCTATTTATTATGTTTCATTGATCTGAGGTCAGTTTCCACAAACAAATCTGCACCCTGGTGTGAAGTTAATTTTCTCATCTGTCAAGGCAAACTGAAATTAATCTGTGTTTGTGCTCAATCTAAATTTTCCTTAAAGAAATGTCCCATCAATAATTACATACAGTGGGTTCGGAAAGTATTCAGACCCCCTTACATTTTTCACTCTTTGTCATATTGCAGCCATTTGCTAAAATCAATTAATTTCATTTTTTTCCTCGTTCATGCACACACAGCACCCAATATTGTCAGAAAAACACAGACTTGTAGAAATTTTTGCAGATTTATTACAAAATAAACACTGAAATATCACATGGCCATAAGTATTCAGACCCTTTGCTGTGACACTTGTATATTTAACTCAGGTGCTGTCCAATTATTCTGATCATCCTTGAGATGGGCTTACACCTTCATTGGAGTCCAGCTGTGCTTAATTATATTGATTGGACTTGATTTGGAAAGGCACACACCTGTCTACTGTAGCAAATGGCTGCAATATGACAAAGAGTGAAAAATGTAAGGGGGTCTGAATACTTTCCGAACCCACTGTATATTGGCTCTAATATTGCAATTTTTTACATATATTTGGCAAACTAATTAAATATAATTGATTTCTAAACTAAACATCAGTGGTTTATAATGGAGGAGGGTTTTCCTGAGTTAACCATTTTCCATTCCAACAGAACATAATGCAGATTTGCACTGTGGTGTGTTGGACCTGGCTACATGGAAGCCATGCACCAGATCTCTAACATGCAAGGTGGGTGTAACCAAAGATTTGGTTAGAGTACACGGAATGTATGTGTTTTGTATGTATGGAGTACGATTCGATCCAGGCTTATTTTTAATAAATGTGATTAACCCCAAAAAATTAACATTTATTATATTAAACGTGTTAACGCATTTAACCACTGTTTAATTCAGTTTAATAATGAGGATGTCTCATTTACATTTGAATAAGCGGAAAGTAGTTGGGAAATAATTTACAGACGGTGAGTAGTTTGATACTTATGTACTTTGTTTTGTAAGTGGCTCTGTATAAGAACATCTACTAAATGGATGTATGATCATGTAATTACATGTAATTTGACCTTTTCCATCTCAGACACATTCCTTAAACCAGCGGAGGGCAGTGCTGGGCCGGAGGAATTGCTTCGACACTTTATTAGTGGAACACAAGAGCAAAGCCAGGGAGAAGGAACTGCAACATGGCACAGAACCCTCTCAGCACACCCTGCCTCTCAGGGACCCTCACCCCTGCCCCTCCCGCATTGGACATTACTCCCACCCCATCTCCCATGACAGCAGCACCTCTGATGCTAAGCCTTCTGCGCCAAGCAAACCCAAGCCTCATAATCTAAGTCTTCTGCGGTGAGAAGCTAAAACCTTTCCTCTCAGCCTCCACACACTCGTCTTCAAGTATGAGAGCATAGATTTAAGGTGTATGGTTATTGTACTCCTTCAATAGCCTCAAATTTGCTCGTTTTCCCTTTCTTGGTTCCAGCATGAGGCTGTATGTCTGAACAATCACTGCTGTTTTTCTTGCAATCCTGATATATGTCTGGCAGTGCTTCCACAGTGTTTAACAAAAACCCTCTGTGGGTGTTCCTGAATCCAGACAGAACAGCTACCCCACACAACTAGGTGGGAACGGTCACGCCCAGGGGGACCCCTTCCTGCTTCAGGGGTTGCCCCACCATTCTGTGTCTGACGGAACGTCCCGTCTCTCTAGCGACGAGTGGGAGAATGAGGAGAGGGAGGAGAGCATGGAGAAACTGGGCTGCTACTATTCAGGTTATCCCCCTCACCCTGCAGCTGTAAGTTATCACTCTCACCCTGCAGCTGTAAGTTATCACTCTCAATCTCACCCTGCAGCTGTAAGTTATCACTCTCACCCTGCAGCTGCAGGTTATCAGGTTTTCAAACACCTCATAATATTTCATATTGCTACTGCTCTTTTACCGTGTAAAGCACTTTGTAACTTTGTTTAGAAAGGTGCTATACAGATAAAGATTGTATTGTATTGTATTGTATTGATTACTTGATAGGGTGGACTTCCGGTTCCGGGTCGCTGCTCTTGTGGTCGACCGGCTGGCTCGCATAGTAATTGTTTTACTATTATGTTTACTATGCTGCCTTCATAATTGCCCTTCAGTTCAGGGATAAATAACGTTTTTTGAATTGAATTGAATTGATTCATAAAATAATGCAATCGAATATCATGTTTTACAAGATGTGTGAATATAGCTCTGAAATGGAAAATATGTGTGCAGCCACACCACCATGTAGTATGATGGCTAAACTGCTGAAGTTAAGCTTGGTCAGTACTTGGATGGAAGACTGATAAACTTTTACATTTATTTGACTTTTCTCCGGATTTGATGGCCAATTTTACTCTCTTCCTTGGTGAAAAATAATATACTATATATTATAATTATAATAAACTTTATATATATACTTCTATTGTATTATGTTAAAATGATAATAGTATCATTTTAACGTAATATAATATCCATGCATGTAATATATTTAAAATGTGTTATTACAATTTTGTATGTATTTTTAGCTGTATGTTTTATTATTTTAGTATATTCAAGGACCCCATAATATCAATTTTTTGTAGAGCCGGCGTGACGGGGAATCGAACCCCGGTCGCTGTGGCCAGCTTCAGACGTTGAAACCACTGGACAACGTGGGAGGCCCATATGTTGCTATTTTAACACATTTGTGTCACAGTGAAATTGAACTGTACTGCAAACACACTCAAAATATAATTGCTTTGTAATATAATTCTAATTTATGGTAATACTTAACTGTATTGCAACTAAGCTCTCCAAAAAAAATTCTAATCAACCTTCTGTTTGTTTAAACTGGAATCGATCAGTAGAATGCTTTCTGTGTTGTTTTAGGACAGACATCTGGAGCTGCTTTTACAGTCCTAGACTACAAAAAGATTTTTAATAGGTTTTTTATTTTTACTAAAATATATATTTAAGTACTAGTTTCGAAATTGGAAATAAAATATACTCATAGATACTTAAATCAGATAAAATTTAAAGTAACATTTAAGTATATTGTTCAAAAGTAAATTGAAGTCAAACATTCATTAAAATTAAAATACTTTCTGAGAAAATAAATGTACACTACCGTTCAAAAGTTTGGGGTCACCTGCTGGAAACTATTTTTATCTCATAATTGACAATGCTTTACACCGTATACATTTCTGTAAATACTTTAAAATGACAAAAAAACACGTGTAACAATGAACAAAATGAACATCAAAGAAATGTTCAAGAAAATTATATTGAAAATTGAATCTTGGATTCCTCAAAATAGTCACCCTTTGGCGTGAGAATAGCCTCACAAACAGTGGCCATTCGGTTAATACGTTTTAGCAGGAAATCACCCGACATGTTTTCCCAGCTATCCTGCAGCAATTCCCAGAGAAACTTGTGGGTTGCTTTGCTTTGACTCTTCCTTTCCAGTTTGTCCCATACAAGTTCTATGGGATTGAGGTCTGGACACTGGGCAGGCCAGGTCTTTAGTTTGAGTTGTTGTTCACATTCCTCCTTCACCAGATAGTTCTTGCACAACTTCAAGGTGTGTTTCGGGTCGTTATCTTGCTGAAGAATGAAGGAGTGCCCGCTTAGCCATAGTCCAGATGGAAGGTGACCCCAAACTTTTGAACGGTAGTGTATGTGCTAATGTTGGGATTTTATATACTGTATGAATGCATATTAAAATTTAAATTAATTAATTTAAGTATGTTTTTAAGTACATTGAAATAAAATTAGAGGATATTATCAATAGAACTATGTAAATACTAATTAACATTAAAAAAACTTTTTTTACCTTTATTTAACCAGGCAGGTCACTTAACAAATTCTTATTTACAAGGATGGCCTGGCAAGCGGTAATTAGCATGTTACCATATTGGACATTTTGGTGTACTTGCATTAAATATATCACATTTTTAATTAGGCTGTATTTATTTAAAGTATATTTTTAAGAGTACATTTAAAAAGAAGTACATTGATTGAAATGAAAGCATATTATTAAAAATTACACTACAATCATTTTTTTTTACAAGGAAAAATGTATTTTATGAAAGTATAATAAAGTATGTATTAAAGTATTAAGTCCAAGCATATTTTATCAGTAAAATATTTAAGCACATTTACATTAGGTTACTTGTAATATACACATTTTAAGTATACTTAAATTATTCATTAAATTAAATTAAATCAAATACAATTTAAATAACTGTACAATAAAGTACACTTTCCTATGTTAACCCGAATTCCCAAACAATATAAGTGAATTCCAATTATGTTATAAAAATTACTAACATATTTGAAGTGTATTACAAATAATTTTAATATACTTACATTTCAGTATATTGCGCCCGCCCCCCGTACTGCGAGTGAGAAAGGCGAACTGAGCTGCCTCAATGTTGACAGCTTGGTGAATCCTGCCTCAGAGCATGCCTGCTGACAGCCAATCGCCGCTCCTGAGCCGGACTCCCAGCCAGAGCAGGACTGGCACAGCTTGTACCGATTGTGCCACTGAGGGGCCCCACGAGAAAACGTAGTCACTGCTAGAAGAGGTGTTGGTGGGCCAGTACGGGGAACTCTTCCCTTTAGACCAAATAAAATGTAATGCTAGGAGTTGGCTCTCATTCCCTACAGTCTTGTGTTCAGAATGAACCAACTGAGTTCCTATTGCTTGTAGAGAGATGGTAATGGCGGAAGAGCACTCACAGGGGTTAATGTGAACTGTGTAAGATCAGTTGCCCCCATTTGTTTATTTTTCTTCTCAGTTTTGCACCTTCGGAAGCCGACAGTTTGGAAGGAGCTTCTACACGTTTAATCGACGCTGGGATCGAGTTCGATGTGCAGTCAGTGCCATGGTGGACAAGCACATCAATTCTCAGATGTGGAAGTAAGTTTCTGGATGTGAGGGTCATTCATCTTCATACAGACTTCTTCTTCTTCATTTGGGTATATTCTTTTTTCTGCTCCCATAGGCTCAGGGCCGAGGGCCTTTTACCACCTCAAGCCTAGGGGGGGTTCACCCGGACTATATTTCGGGGCACACCTCCAGCAGCCATGTCACTGTATCGTCATCCAAAGCCGACAGACCATGGATCCCATTGGGTGCCCGATAAATCGGGAAATCCAGGATGACATGGTCTGCGGTTTGTTCCTCTGCGCCAAATTCATACAGACTGATGCCACTACAGAAACAATCAGCTGAAGTAATAGCCTGTACACATATAGAAATTGCTCTATAATAGTGACAGTAAGAACTTATTTTTTTTTTGTGCAATAATATATGAAATATGAATTTTTTACATAATTTTTTACCCAGATTTTTTCAGTTTTCTCTCATTTTGGAATGGCCAATTGTATTTGTAAACTTGTCTCATTGTTGCACAGATATTCTTTCTCATGGTAGGGCATAGCTTCTTTTCACTCTGCAGTCAATCAAGTGAGCTGCACATTGTGTCAGAGGAGGACACCTGATTGACCACTGGTCATCTTGCTGACTGATCCTCTCCCCCAATGGGGGGATTGGGCTGGATTCACTGCCAGACCAGGGGGCTCACCCTCACACTAAAACAGTACCCTAACCAGATGGAGACCATGGGGCTCATTCACACACTAGAACAGTGCCTTAACAGGATGAGCTACCCAGCAGCCAGCCCATGTTAAAGATATAAATTTCTTTCTTAAAAAAAAAAAAAAAAAGAAAAAAAGTGTATTCCCCAATTTGGAGTGCTCAGTCATAATTGTAGGCCTGTCCCTCAGTCAGTAGGAGAGGGTGCAGACTAGAATGTGTGTCCTTCATAATGCAGCCAGTCTATTGCATGCATGCCTCTTTCTCTCAAATGCACCTGTTGAGCTATGCTAACTGTAGGACTGCCCACAATGCAGGCACCCAGTGACCCACTGAACTGGGGCCTCATTTATAAAACATGCTTACGCACAGATTTGATCTTAGAACGTGCGTACGCTCAAATCCACGCCAAAGTTCAGATTTATAAAAACGGTCTTTGAGGTGGAAAAGTACTCAGCTCCACGTCAGGTTTCAACTTGGCTTACGCACGTTTCCTTGTGGCAATGTTGGAGTACTGCAGGTATTCGCGGTCTCGTCTCCACCTCGCTGGTGGAACGACCTTCGGCAATCGGTCAGGACCACGGAATCACTTGCGATCTTCCGCAAGAGACTCAAAACCCACCTTTTCAGACTCCACTACCACTGAATTCTGTACATCTAGCTAACTGTCATCAACACTGCCTACTTGCTCAATACCCCTGCTTACTCCATTAAAAAAAACCGAACTAACCTTTTCCTTCCCAGTGTTACAGGTATGGTACGCAGCTGGCTGCAATGATGTCTATCGCTGTATTACTGCACTGATCTCTTGCGCGTACTATGATTGTTCCTACCATGTATTAATGTACATATTGTAAGTCGCTCTGGATAAGAGCGTCTGCTAAATGCTTAAAATGTAAATGTAATGTAAAATGTATTCGGAAATCTGAGAGCGCTAACATGTCGTGTGCTGCCTAATTGTTTCCTCATTATTATTACTATTATTATTATTATTATTATTAGTAGTAGTAGTAGTAGTAGTAGTAGTATTACCAAATTGAACACACTGCTTAGGCTATACGTAATGGTTTGCACAATAAAGTTATAAAAAAATGAAAACAACATAAGCTAGGCTACTTGTGGAAAACAAAACAAAAACACACATTGATTTTCCAAAACGACCCATATTAGCATAATTGACACATCCTTGAAGGACATTTATTTAATATAGATATTATGTTCCACACGTGTAAAACATTTTGGTCAATCTATAGGCTATAAAATGTCCAATAATGCAGTGGTTTGCAAGAGGAAGAATGGCAGCATTGTCACTTCTCGAAGATATCGTCAACCGTGCAATAAGAAGGGAAGGAGTTTTAAATCAAACCAATTTTTCTTTACGTCCTTCAGGGACCTTTGCTGCCCCCTCACCTCGTTCACAGCCTGGGATACAGACTGCCAGGCCACATACTTGGTTTTACTGGTAACGCTACTGGAAAGACTCCCAAACAGAGAGTGCATCTGCACCTCCGCCAACGGGACCTCGATTTCGGCCTTGCTAAAATTATTTTTCTTGCAGCTCGCCATTATCAAGTAGAGGATTTGTGTTTTGATTCGAGCTCCTTTATATGCTAATGACATTATATGTGCGTACATTCAGTTTCTCTGAATCACACTTACGCACATTTCAGAAATGATCTTAGATAAAATGTAGGATGGTTTCTACGCAACTTTTTATAAATGAGGCCCCAGGAGTTTCTCCTCTACGAGGAGGCAGGGAGTACACTGGTGACTGAATCCCAGCCACAGTCAGCACTGGCACGGTCAGGATTCAATCTACTTGCAAGAATTGAAAAATCCTTGATAGACTGTAATTTGGTTCAGTCCTATGACAGTATAAATAAATGCAGTTGAATTGAAAGAGGCTTCTTTCAGATTTTATGTTCATGTCTTTCATGTCAGTTATTCTAATGTTCCATAACTTGTTCCATGGTATTGATTCTTGAACATGCTAAAAAAGAGTCAATCATCAGTACTCAATTTTGAAAAGATAAAATAGCTTATTAAATATTGTTTATGACCCAAACTATAAATTAGTGTTAAAAAATTTAGATATGGCAGCAAACATGACCAAAAAAATTAAGAAAACCAAGGCACTCCTTTTTATAAAAATGTTAAAAAAAACAGCGATGCATATCAGCACAGCTTGCCTTCATCACAAATAATCCAGAAATAGTTTTTAATATATATTTTTAAACAATACTGTCCTCTCCTACTGAAAGGCTTTCAGTGACCAGCATTATTTCGAATTCTGTGAGATGGAACCACCTGACAGGCAGTATAGCAGCAAATGAACATTGTGAACATTGTGGTTCTCTGTGGCTCAGTTGGTAGAGCACAGCGTTGGCAACGCTTAGGTTGTGGGTTCAATCCCCACTGGGGCCACATGTACTGAAAATGTATACATTCACTACTGTAAGTCGCTTTGGAGAAAAGCGTCTGCTAAATGGCGTATATTATTATTATTATAAACTAGGAAATGTAGCTAGTATTTGTAAAAAAAATAAAAGAAAGATTTCTCACACAACACATTACCTTCCCATCATTAGCTTCTTTCTCTTCTAGGAAAATTCCCCCTGTCTCGCAGAATACTTCCCACTCGATGCCCCACAAGACGAGCCCAAACTCCCTGCCCTTGTCCCACTACAACACCAGCACCACTGGGTTCCTGTCCCACTCCAACGCCGGTGACGCTGATGTTCAGATGAGCTCATCCTCCCCTGCCGTCTCCTCACCCATGTACTCACAGTCCTTCGACAGCAAGTCAGTGCTCTCATATGGGACAACATTGAGTGTCCGCGAGGACCACCCCTCCTACAGCACCCAGCCCAGGCAGGTCCCCTCCCTCGCGTCCAGCAGGCCCCTAAAAACCAGACCGAGCACCAAGGCCTTCAGATCCAGGGAGCCTTCAGCCACCATCAGCCTCAGCTCGGGCAAGAAGAGGAAGAACAGTTCACCACTGTCGGTTTACCCCATGCACCCCACCAAGTCTTCCTCCTCCTCTTCCTCAGTCTCGTCCACCCTGAAGAAGAACTGCGCACTGTACTGCGGAGGATCAGGGACCATGTACCTCCCCTCGCTCACAATCTTGTCCTCACACAGTGTGGGGCTCAACTCCGCCGCCGGCTGGACCAACTCCTTCAGCCTCAAACACAACCAATCAGGGAGGGGCCCCCCATCAGGAAGCCCTGCAGAGCCAATCAAGCGCATGAGTGTGGTGATGAACAGCAGTGATTCCACACTCTCTCTTGGTCCCTTCCTCCACCAGGCCAGCGAGCACCAACTCGTGGGTACCAACTCGCACAGACACGGGCACATGCACGCGTCCCTGGACTGCCGTCTGGAAGGGAAGAGGCGAAAGGGTCCCCACGCCTCCAGCGGCCGATGCCCCGGAAGGCCCCTTAAAGTGGCCAAGCTGCCCGCGGTCAACAACATTCATGGCAAGCATGGCCGAACCATCCCAGGGACATAAGAGCTTTCCAACAACTCATTCACATGACAGGTGGGCCTTCTGCTGACCTCCTATCGGCCTTCCAGAATGCTCTCTCCTCCTCTAGTTTTTTTTACTATAATTGTTTATAATTTTTTATAAAGGATTTCCCAGATATCAATATATTTTATTAGAAGGCATTACAGTAAATTTAGTTAATTTAATTTGCTATTCAAAAGCTAAGTAATGGTTTGTATAGTTGCTTTACATAAAGCCAGTTATTGTTGTTGATGAAGTTGCTTGAACAGTCACTAGTATTCAAATGCAGGACAATACTATATTGCCACTGTTTAACATAGGACAAAGGTAAAAACCAGTTCACCAGTTTCTTCCTTTGGGTCAGTGAGATTACTGTTATTGAGACTCTTTTCACACACATGAATGTTCAGAATGATATTTGAAAATGGTAACCAAGAACAAATTAGGTAAAAAATGAATGGCTTGCATATCAATTGCTGTCCATTAAAAGTGTTCACAGGTAGGTGAAGGCTACTGTAATAGGGCCACAATCAGACATAGGAAGCGGTGAGGTGAGTTAACCTTTAATAACGCTTCTTCTTGATTCCTGTCTCCTCCAGCCAAAGGCGTGGCCCTGATGAGGGTTGTTTGGTTCTTGCTGTCCTGAGCAGAACCACTGCACTGTCTCCCTCGGTACTCCAAATCAGATGAGGCCTTGTCTCAATTCCCCATGATCCTCAGGGGTGGAGACCTGTCGAGCAGTCAGTGGCCATGGAATTCCCCAAATGGAGCCATGTCTGCAGCTGGGCCGCTTGCCATGGAAGCCCTACTCTGACAAAGGGCCAGCACGCATTGGGTCATTGTTGCTCGTGTCAGTGTTCAGTATGCTGGATCCACTGGCTGATCTTCCTGTAGAAGGAGATTGTGTTCTGTGACCACACACTGAAGCTCTAAGTTACAGACTAAGGGCTTGGTAGTGCAGAGGGGCAGCCACACACATACACTATTGCATTAGGGAGTAACTAGCGCTTTGGCAATGAAACTCGTTCTCTTTCTTGTAGTGCAGATGCAAAAGTACACAGTCTGTGTTTTAGCAGGTTCTGCTAAATTGTGTTTGAAGAGTTTGAAGTTTGAAGAGGCTAAACCATCACTTGAAGCCAAGCCTCTGACTAAGTAGGTGGATATGGGTAAGAATCTGCCAGAAGTTCCCATTAACACTGATAACCACTAATTCTACTGGATTTTAGGCTGTGTTCACACGGACAATAGGGTATGCGTCAGATTGACGGATAGGTACAGTGGGGAAAATAAGTATTTCACCCCCTGCTGATTTTGTGAGTTTGCCCCCTTACAAAGAAAGGAACGGAATGGTCGGTCTATAAATTTCATGGTAGGTTCATCTTAACAGTGAGAGACAGAATATTTAAAAAAAATCCCAGAAAATCACATTATATGAATTTTAAACATTTATTTGTGTTTTATTGAGGAAAATAAGTATTTCACCCCCTAGCAAAACAGCAAGAATTCTGGCTCCCACAGACCGGTTATGTGACCAGGAGGCACACAGATTAGTCCTCTTACTTAATTAGTACTCCTAATTAAGTACTCGTTACCTGTATAAAAGACAACTGTCCACAGAATCAATCAATGAATCAGATTCCAACCTCTCCACAATGGGCAAGACCAAAGAATTGTCTAAGGATATCAGGGACAAAATTGTAGACCTGCACAAGACTGGAATGGGCTACAAGACCATTGGCAAGCAGCTTGGTGAGAAGGAGTCAACTGTTGGTGCGATAATTCGAAAATGGAAGAAACACCAATTGACCATCAATCTCCCTCGGTCTGGGGCTCCACGCAAGATCTCACCTCGTGGAGTGAACCTGATCATGAGAAAGGTGAGGGAACAACCCAGAACTACACGGCTGGAGCTTGTTGATGATCTCAAGGCAGCTGGGACCACAGTCACCAAGATGACTATTGGTAACACACTACGCCGTAATGGATTGAAATCCTGTAGTGCCCGCAAGGTCCCCCTGCTCAAGAAGGCACATGTACAGGCCCGTCTGAAGTTTGCCAATGAGCACCTGGATGATTCAGAGGAGGCTTGGGAGAAAGTGCTGTGGTCAGATGAGACTAAAATCGAGCTCTTTGGCATCAACTCGACTCGCCGTGTTTGGAGGAAGAAAAAGCTGCCTTGGACCCCAAGAACACCATCCCCACCGTCAAGCATGGCGGTGGAAACATTATGCTTTGGGGCTGTTTCTCTGCTAAGGGCACAGGACGACTTCACCGGATCGACGGGAGGATGAATGGGGCCATGTACCGGTAAATCTTGGGTGAGAACCTCCTTCCCTCAGCCAGGACACTGAAAATGGATTCCTAAGGATTTGGAGAGGATCTGCAAAGAGGAGTGGGCCAAAATCCCTCCTGGGATCTGCGCAAACTTGGTGACCAACTACAAGAAACGTCTGACCGCTGTGCTTGCCAACAAGGGTTTCTCCACCAAGTACTGAGTCATGTTTTGCTAGGGGGTGAAATACTTATTTTCCTCAATAAAACACAAATAAATGTTTAAAATTCATATAATGTAATTTTCTGGGATTTTTTAAAATATTCTGTCTCTCAGTGTTAAGATGAACCTACCATGAAAATTATAGACCGTTCCTTTCTTTGTAAGGGGGCAAACTTACAAAATCAGCAGGGGGTGAAATACTTATTTTCCCCACTGTATGTGTTGGTGGTGTGATGTAGGCATGTTCGCGGTTTGCTACTATGCTAGCATTTCAAATTGAAATCCTGTCAACTAGAATAAATATATATTGTAAAATTTTAATTGAGCTTTAGTATATTTACTATGAGATTTTAGTATATAAGGTCACAGTAATGATATAAAACAATATATATAAAACAATGCTAATAATTTTACGCTAACCTGTAATATCCTATAATGTTGGATCTATCGTAGCTAGCCTCATAGGCTTAGTGAGGTAAATTAGCATTTTTGCTAACCTGTCATATCCTATAGCTAGCTAGCCTAATATTCTTTGTGAGGTAAATAAATGCACACATTTTGTTACTAAACTGAAGTGTGGACACACTGACACACACACACACACTGAGCTTGCCATGAGCTGTCTTTATCCATTTATTTTCGGAATATATTGAACGGTGAATGCTCACAGCGGAATCCACGTTGTTACAAAAACAAACACCTGAAAGCCCGCCCACTGAATTCCAGCTCCCGCTCCTATTGGTTGACGCATTAGTATGTCAGAGGGCACTCCGTTCACCAACTTTTTTAACGGACAACAGAGTGTTGTAACTTGCATTGGCCTCTGTGATGCGCCAACGCACTACTCTCATTGAAAACAATGGCAGAACTGCATTTTTGATGCATACCCCATTGTCCGTGTAAACACAGCCTTATTTATTCACTTCAATTTATTTAGCTTAAGTTCATCTAGGGAACAATGTTTGTCCAAGAACACCAACCTGGTTAGATCCAGTTAAAAGTCCAACAGGTCTAAGCCAACACATATTCAACAGATGCCTAATACTTGCGGTGTTTATAAGTCTGTTAAAAAGTGATCCTGGTTGATAATATAAACAAGGGCATATGCAGTAGGAGAAAAATAAAGCCATCTTTTATACATTTAATAATGAATTGCCTGATGAGTTGAAGTCTAGCAAACTCTTTCTTTCTCTCTCACACACACACACACACCTGAAGACCAAACTGAACTTTTAGAATAATAATCACAGGACCATACTTGATGTATAATTACTTTTCCATTTAAAAGCTAGTTTTTATGAACGTAACCTATCAGTGTTTTGAATGTGAGATCAGATACACTAAACACAAGCATTGGTGCCTTAAACTAAATTGGCTTGACATGCATGTGTGGTTCTGGTGTAGGTCCTTTATTTGGAGTTGGCAGGAGACTACTGTGAATAGTATTGACTAAATGGAACACTATTTTGTATATGGATAATGCAAGTTTGTTTTTCGTCCCCACTGATGGATAAATGCAGCAAATATTGTGTAAGCAGTGCTGAGCACAGGTCAGGCATACCTTGGAATGATCAATTCACTGTTACTGAATGTGTTCGCAAGCCACAAAAAGCTTTCAGATAAACTTCATTATTTCAGAATTAAACCTGGGGAAAATGATTGTATGGACGTACTAGTTAATCATCAACCATTGTTGCGAATATCATTTTGGAAAATGAAAGCTTCAACAAATGTTTGCTTGCAAAAAGAAAGCCTGTATTTATATTATAGTAATGATGACTGCAGGCCATTATGAACTCCACTTTCACAAAATACTTTCATTTGCTAATAATATCGTGTGATCCAAAAACCAGACATCAGAAATCAGATTTTGTGTTGATTTTCAGAATGTAGTGCTTAGGAGTGATTTGCCAAGACCTAAGCTCAAGCCCCCACCCCCTATGACAAGTCGAGCCTTAAGTTGGTCTGATTGTGAAAGTTTAGGTCTAGACAAGACTGTGAAACTGACATGCAACATATACAAACAGAATTATTTCAGAATCAGAATTATTTATTCGCCAAGTACGATGTACAAGGAATTTGCCCTAGTGCAAGGGTGTCAACAGACAACCAAAACAATAACAAGAGCTTAGAGGGAAAAAAAATAGTGTAATAAAAATACAATACAATACAATACAATATAATATAATACAGTACAGTGCTAATATACAAATATACAAATACAGTACAGATAATGGTTATGTACACAGTTAAGGTGCAAGAGTGTGCAAAAGGGCAGAGTAGAAGTCACAGTTAATGGCACAGTTAAAGTGGGAGTGTGCAAGAGAACGGGGGGGATAGAGGAAGGGTCTTTGTTTAGGAGGATTATGGCTTGGGGAAAGAAGTTGTTCAGGTGGCGTTTAGTCCTAGTCTTTAGGGCTCTCACTCTCGGTCTCCGCTGAGAGGCACAGAGAGAAGATCGATTAGATTTAAGTCTTGATTTCTGGTAGATGAGATCTGAGTCAAGGGAAGCACAATTCCAGTCAGGAATAGTGTGAATTTGAAACATCTTTGCACACTGTTGTATTAGAAACATTTTTGGCAAACCCTTAATAAAATGGGATTTAAGTATAGCTGCTGCATGCTCCAGCTTCTCTTGCATCTACAGATTTCTGAATCATGATGTCAGGCACCCGATGTAGCCGTAAGGCAGTCAGTTTTCTATCTTTTTATTTAGCCTTTCTCTTGTATGTATTATAAAATATTGCATTATCCCTATTTCAAAGTACATCTTTTGTGAAATATTGTACATATTTAAATATGTATTTTTGCACAGGGTTTTTTTTATATCCATTTTTGGTACAATTGATCAATTTAATTTGATTTATTTAATCAAAATGAATAAGTTAAATTACTTCAGTGGTTCACTGCCAAGCCAATAATGCAATATGCCTATAAATACAGATGGACTGTCTCTTAAATAAGTCTTTGAATCTTTTGAAGGTGAAGTGATGTGACTTAAAGGCAACCTATGGAACAATTAAGACATTTAAACTGGGATGTCCCAGGAGCAAGCTTGTGGTCCTTTTATCATGTTAACCAGAAAAGCAAAGCCACTACTGAATTTCAGCACTGTTCCAATCACTGGATATGCTGTCTAACTGGCTTGTATATCAAGACAATTCATGCTTGTGATGTCAACATTCCCTATTGGCCACGCTTTCCCTTTAATGTTGTGGGGAGCAGGATAGTTACTGAAATACTCATTCATGGGCAATGCAACTGCTTGCATCATGCTTGCCAAACATTTATTTAAAACACTATTATTGAGGATTTTGTTTTGCAGCTTTTACAATACATTTTAAGAAGAAAGTGCCTGACAATACTTTCAGATTAGGACTGTTTTAAGTGTCGCTTATTTTCCCCTGAAAAGACCTGAATGTTTGAAATTATTTAGGTTTCTTTCTTACACCTGTTTATGGGTCTTAATTGTAAAGTATGATGCAATGTTGGTTAGCTTAAATGAGACTCCAGCACACAGGTCCTGCTCTTGAAAACCTGAAGTGGTGGTTTCCCATTTGTCCTGTTAAATTCTGTTAGACTCCTGTTTAATTGTAATCCAGATTTTTTATTTTTTATTAATTATATATATATATTTTTTTTTACCTCAATTGAAATTGTATTTTGTTCTGAACCTGAGGGTGTTCATTTATGACTGCAGGTATGTTGTGTTCTGCTAGTGTTTCCATGTGATAGAACTACGGAAAGATACTTCTTGATTTAGCACTATGGATGTGTAATGTGAATTTACCACAAAAAGCAGCTCACGAGGGAAGTGCATAAGTGTGTGTAGTTGATTTCTGTATACATAATCGAATGCATTTGATCAGCTGGACTTTGCATTAGCTTCTGTCATTCATGAACAAATGTCATAGGATAGATTTTAAATATTTTAAGAGATTGTATAGTCTGTTTTGTAACAGTTTTCTGTAAATAAAAATTATTTATACTGTTATTTATACATTAAAATCTAATCTTGGTTGCTTCTTCTGAAATGGCGCATCCAAAGCAAAGAAATATTTGCTTGTTGTGGTGAAGAAAATAATGACATATGGTGTTCTATCCCCAACAACTGATCCAGGATTTAGGAACCCCAATACTAAACATTGTTTAAAAACACTGGTTCAGGCTTAGTGCTAAACAAGTTTGTCTCTATACTATTAAGCTCCACATTAACACAGTTAACAAGCATTGATGAAGCATCGGTGAATCATGTGTGCTGGCGGTTTGCAAGGAGAGGATTGGTAACCACTGCTCTAGAATAAAACAGTAGAGCCGGGTTACTCAAATTACCTAATATTGTGTAGGTCCCCCTCGTGCCACTAAAACAGCTCTGACCCGTCGAGGCATGGACTCCACAAGACCTCTGAAGGTGTCCTGTGGTATCTGGCACCAAGATGTTAGCAGCAGTCCTGTAAGTTGCGAGGTGATGCCTCCATGGATCGGACTTGTTGGTCCAGCACATCCCACAGATGCTCGATCGGATTGAGATTCTTGAACTCTTTGTTCCTACATTTTTGCAGTGTGACAGGGCGCATTATCCTGCTGAAAGAGGCCACTGCCATCAGGGAATACCGTTGCCATGAAGGGGTGTACTTGGTCTGCAACAATGTTTAGGTAGGTGGTACGTGTCAAAGTAACACCCATGAATGCCAGGACCCAAGGTTTCCCAGCAGAACATTGCCCAGAGCATCACACTGCCTCCGCCGGCTTGCCTTCTTCCCATAGTGCATCCTAGTGCCATCTCTTCCCCAGGTAAACGACGCACACGCACCCGGCCATCCACATGATGTAAAAGTAAATGTGATTAATCAGCCCAGCCCACCTTCTTCCATTGCTCTATGGTCCAGTTCTGACGCTCACGTGCCCATTGTAGGCACTTTCGGCGGTGGACAGGGGTCAGCATGGGCACTCTGACTGGTCTGCGGCTACGCAGTAAGCTGCGATGCACTGTGTGTTCTGGCACCTTTCTATCATAGCCAGCATTTGTGCTACAGTAGTTCTTCTGTGGGATCGGACCAGATGGGCTAGCCTTCGCTCCCGACACGCATCAATGAGCCTTGGGCGCCCATGACCCTGTCGCCGGTTCACCGGTTATGCTTCCTTGGACCACTTTTGGTAGGTACTAACCACTGCATACTGGGAACACCCCACAAGACCTGCCATTCTGGAGATGCTCTGACCCAGTCGTATAGCCATCACAATTTGGCCCTTGTCAGTCGCTCAGATTCTTACGCTTGCCCATTTTTCCTGCTTCCAACACATCAACTTCAAGAACTGACTGTTCACTTGCTGCCTAATATATCCCACCCCTTGACAGGTGCCATGGTAACGAGATGATCAATGTTATTCACTTCACCCGTCAGTGATTTTAATCTTGTGGCTGATCGGTGTATATGCAATCTATTATTTAGGAGCTGGCCATCTGGATTGTACGTACATGTCTATACACACAATCTTATCACCAAGATCCTGTTTTTTATTCACAACCTAATGAAACTTGGAAGCTGTGCCATGTAATACTCATTCCAGATAATGGCAAGACTTCAGACTAAAGGGGTTGTGATTGAATTATTAAATGAAACCAATTCTAAGTAAAATAGTCCTGTCAATCTGTTCAGTTTACCATCAAAACTACAAAGGAATGCAAATGTCTCACTCATTCAAGGAAATACAGCCTCTGTGAAAAGGTTTATTATATACATACATTTAAGGGCTTAACAAAGACAAAGTTATTAATCTGAAGGCCAAATCACCATGCTTGTATTTCACAATAAGACAAAGGAATGAGTTTTACTTTGTGAATCACATGTTAATAACTCTGGAGAGTTTCTGGACTCTGTTCAACAGCAGGTCTCCTTTTTTAATGGTCTCCTGGTATTGCCAATTCTTACTGTCAGGTCTAGAAAAAAGGAGGATAGTATTTTAAAGGACATTTAATACAAAGACCTATGTTAATCAGTATGAAATAAACAAAGGTATGTGTACGTGTCAGCTATACTCCTGCTACATGGTATATGGAGAAAAAGGAAATTGATACTGATCAGTACAGTTAATGTGACTGAAAATAGATGGCTGTGTGAGGAAATGTCTGGTGCAATAATACCGTACCTGTTAGTTTCAACAATCTCATTCACTTTGTCAATTTTGCAATGCAGTCGACCAGCTGCGATGAACCGCGAGAGTTCCCTGTAAAAAAGTTCAAAATTCTGAGTAAACTAAACCACAGTTCACTAATTTTATTTTATGTAGGATAAACTTAATTCACTTGCCTTGTCCCATAGTTTAATAAATTATTTAATTCCTTTGGAAGTCTATCGAAGATGTGCATCTGAGATTTAGTAAAAACAAACAATAACACTTAGTTGACGCAACTAGTCACTGAATGGTTTTTAATTATTCCTTCACTCCTGGTATCTGGATCTGTTGTTTGCAGTTCATTCATAGTCACAGCAACACACCAATTTGTGTTTGGTTATGAAAATGGAAAAATACGCACTACAGAATAATTATTCATGTAATAGCCTTTAGTCATGTTTCTCGGCCTGACCTTAAAAATTGAAGCGTTGCTCCATTTAGATATCTGAATCCTAACCTCTACACTCGAAGCACTGTTATCGGCCTCATAGGCCTTGGCAGATCCAACCATTTTAATAAAGAGCTTACCCTTCTATCCAGTTATTTACTTGTTTCCATCTCTCTCAACATTTTTCAACAATTACTGTTATTTAGCAGCAGAATGTTGTTAACTTGACAAAATGTCTCTGTTTGGCAGCATTTTACATTTTCAGTGGATAATCCCAGAAATGGGGACCACCAGCTATGCCAACAAAAAATGGCATATCCTGGTTCAACAACCAGTTTCTTCTCATATTCTGACATTAACATGACATTATAAAACCAGGTGCCTTTCATTTATAATCATTTTTGAGGTTAAAGAAATTATCTGAATATTTATTTAGCCTTTGATATATTGGTTTTATAGGTCCCTCCATACTCTTCAGTTAACATTTGAAAGCATACTCAGATCACCACACCAGATGCATACTAAACTTTCTAAAATGGAATATTTTGCATTTGCAGAATGTTCTATTCAAATGACTTTTTTGGGGACTGTTAGGTAAACATTTATCAGTGTTTTACTTACTGGAGGTTGGTACTTGCTTCACAGATTGAACCGTGATGGGAATGTGCACTTTTAGTTTATGGTTGGGGTGCTGGTTTCATTGCAAATACTATAACTTTATTTAGGCTATATTCTGAGAAGCTGTTAAATTTAAATTCATTTTATATAACATTTTTGGAATATACCAATCTGTAATTTTATTATTTCCAAAATGCTACGCTTGACTTCTTTAATTTTGAGAAGATGGAAATCATTAACCCCCTGAGGTCGACGGGAGCGGCGCCGCTCCCAGCAGCAATAAAAGTATATTACTATTTCTAACTTCGCAATATTTTATCATACACACGCGACAAAAACATTGACAGAAACCTTAGAATCGCGACTTTCCGATTTGAGCACTGGCAAATCAAATGGGATTTTTTAAATTAGGTTAATTACACCAAAAGTAAACCTTGCCTTTTACTCTCTTTTTTACCTGTTAGTAACGTCCCCCTTCTATTGACATGGTAACTAGGTGCTACGTTTCGGGGAGGTGCGTGGGGCCATGTGTGAAAACGCCGGCGTAAACAACACAAACTGTCGACAATTTGAAGCAAGATTTTATACAGACATACAATTTTATTCAAGATGGAAAGATTTTCTGCGCTGCAGTGTTTGAGAGCATTGATAGAAAACCACGAGGACAACAACTGACGAAGAGTAAGTAACTATATTTGATTTGCCATGTTATCAAATACTCGTATATACAGTGGGTTCGGAAAGTATTCAGACCCCCTTAAATTTTTCACTCTTTGTCATATTGCAGCCATTTGCTAAAATCAAATAATTTCATTTTTTTCCTCGTTCATGCACACACAGCACCCAATATTGTCAGAAAAACACAGACTTGTAGAAATTTTTGCAGATTTATTACAAAATAAACACTGAAATATCACATGGCCATAAGTATTCAGACCCTTTGCTGTGACACTTGTATATTTAACTCAGGTGCTGTCCAATTCTTCTGATCATCCTTGAGATGGGCCTACACCTTCATTGGAGTCCAGCTGTGCTTAATTATATTGATTGGACTTGATTTGGAAAGGCACACACCTGTCTATGTAAGGTCCCACAGTTGACAGTGCATGTCAGAGTAAAAACCAAGCCATGAAGTCCTAGGAACTCTCCATAGACCTCCGAGATAGAATTGTGTTGAGGCATAGATCTGGGGAAGGGTATAAAAACATTGCTAAAGCATTGAAAGCACCCAGGAGAACCCTTTATGGTAGTGGCTAGACGGAAGCTACTTCTGAGTGAAAGGCATATGACAGCCCACCTGGAGTTTGCCAAATGGTACTTAAAGGACTCTAAGAGCATCAGGAAAAAGATTATCCGGTCTGATGAGACACAAATTGAAATTTTTGGCCTGAATGCCAAGTGCTACCATAAAGGTCTGATTGATGGTGCTGCAGAGATGTTTGTCCTTCTACCAGGTTCTCCCATCGCTGCAGAGGAACTCTGAAGCTCTCTTAGAGTGGCCATTGGGTTCTTGGTCACCTCCCTGACCATGTCCCTTCTTGCCCGGTTACTTAGTTTGGCCAGACGGCCAGCTCTAAGAAGAGTTGTGGTGGTTTCAAACTTATTCCATTTCACAATGATGGAGCCCACTGTTCTCCTGGGTGCTTTCAATGCTTTAGCAATGTTTTTATACCCTTCCCCAGATCTATGCCTCAACACAATTCTATCTCGGAGGTCTATGGAGAGTTCCTAGGACTTCATGGCTTGGTTTTTACTCTGACATGCACTGTCAACTGTGGGACCTTACATAGACAGGTGTGTGCCTTTCCAAATCAAGTCCAATCAATATAATTAAGCACAGCTGGACTCCAATGAAGGTGTAGGCCCATCTCAAAGATGATCAGAAGAATTGGACAGCACCTGAGTTAAATATACAAGTGTCACAGCAAAGGGTCTGAATACTTATGGCCATGTGATATTTCAGTGTTTATTTTGTAATAAATCTGCAAAGATTTCTACAAGTCTGTGTTTTTCTGACAATATTGGGTGCTGTGTGTGCATGAACGAGGAAAAAAATGAAATTAATTGATTTTAGCAAATGGCTGCAATATGACAAAGAGTGAAAAATTTAAGGGGGTCTGAATACTTTCCGAACCCACTGTATATATTCAATATATGAATTCCGCGTCTTGTGACTACATATTCCGCGTGTTGCAACGTAACAAATTTCAATAGGCACACAAGATCTATGGAAGAATACTTTTCAAACAGCCTAAAATATTATAAAAAATCGTATGTAGCATGATCGGTTTCATGATCTCACGTCCTTGTAAAATCCATCCATCCATCCATTATCTAAGCCGCTTATTCCTGGTCAGGGTCGCGGGGGGGTGCTGGAGCCTATCCCAGCATGCGTTCCGGGCGAGAGGCAGGAATACACCCTGGACAGTTCGCCAATCCATCGCAGGGCACACACACCATTCACTCACACACTCATACCTACGGGCAATTTAGACTCTCCAATTAGCCTAACGTGCATGTCTTTGGACTGTGGGAGGAAACCGAGTACCCGGAGGAAACCCACGCGGACACGGGGAGAACATGCAAACTCCGCACAGAAAGGCCCCCGGCCTGGATTCGAACCCGAGACCTTCTTGCTGTGAGGCGACAGCGCTATCCACTGCACCACCGTGCCGCCCCCTTGTAAAATCGATTCTTGTTTTTGTTTATTATTAGAGTGCTTCTGTTTAGTTAAATCCGTGTTTGGGATTACGTTTTGGATTTGCTGTTTAGCTAGCTTTGTTTGTTCCAGTTCGTTTATCATTTTGGTTTGTTTTGTGAGTTATTTGCGTGTCGCCTCCGACATTGTTTTGCCTACGTTTGTGGATAATAAAATAAGAGCCAAAATGGCTGCTGCCACAAGAAGCGCTTGTCGTGAAAGGAGAAATGGTAACTCAAATATTGCTTAGCCATTTAAAATCTAAATTGTGAGTTGTTGTTTTAACTCTAAAGTGAAAAAAATCACAAAAAAAGTTTAATTGACCCTTCGCTAAACCACGCCCCCCTTAGTTATTGTTGCTATGTACGTCAAGCTTTCGGAGCCAGCATGGCGCTCCCACTGTCACTAACTGCACTCCCTGGAGAAATATTGTCCAATTTTTGGAAAATAGAAAAAGCGATTTCAGATAGAAGCAGACAGAAGGGTATACAATATGCATTTGAAGGTTATATTCAAGATATCACACTGACTCAGCAACAAAATGACGTAAAAAAATTAAGATAGAAGCGAAAGCCTACAGATCAGAGTAAAAGGGAACCACCGCATCACCGGGCGATTAAGACAGAGTACAACGACATTAAGTTACACTGTTCCTGTAAAGCTGGGTAGGTCTCTATTCACTACAATCATTAAAAAGCCAAAGCAGTAGGCCTATATAACGTTACATTCAGTAGTAAGTTAGCTAGCATTAGCTAACTAACGTAACATTAGTCGCCTATAGTGTGCTGTAACGACATTACTCTGTTTAACTTGTACCTTATCCTCTAGCTAGCTAGCCAACCAGATCTCTCATGAACTTACTAAATCAGCTTGCTTGCTAGCTCGCTGGTTAACTATTTTCGCAGCCAACTACCTAACTAGCAAGCTATTTAGTGCTAGCTAGTAATGAGCCTGGCTCACTTGACAATGGCCTGATCTTAAACACGGTAGCTAGCTAGCTAGCCAACGTGAAGCAGATATCGCAAGTTTAGCGTACATGGTGATGTCACCGACATATAAATTCGCTATTGACCAGTATAACGTAATACTGTTTACTAACGCGATGTGGAAGTCGGTATTAACGAGGCATAGCTTGGCATCTGCCGCGGCGAGACTTCACAAAGCCTCAAACTTGCAGTAAAATATTTGCGCTGTCGTAATTATTATATATATAGGCTATGATTAAAAACTATTCGCTGGACGAATGGAGATTCGCCAGGTGTTTCGGGCATTTCAGTTACGAAAGGATTGGAATTAGGCAAGTTTAGGACCGTTTCGTGTATACGCGAGCAATTCAGCTTACACTTTTCAGGGTTTTATTTAGGTTTTATAAAGGGAAAAAAACGTATATCTCCTTCAAACCTGTCTGGGTAACGAGTGGCACTGTTACACTTGCCCCAGGCACAACGTTTAACCATAATTAGCTAAAAATCCGCAAAACCAGCTCGAAAATGAAGAAAATGTCTAATTTTTGCGTGTAATTCAATGGAAGGCAGGAAAACAATGTCGGAGGAACTGTAGGAGTATGTAAAACACGCCGCTGTGATTGGCCAGTTTGCGTTTTGGGGCGTGGTTTAGCGAAGGGTCAATTGGAAGACCCTTTTTTTTTTCCTTGGGTCTCAGGAGGATATTATGTGCATTATTGTTAGGCTGTATGACTTGTAATATGTGGCATTCCCCTGTATATACTGTATAGTAGTTTGTGTGCTGTTTTCAATAAATCTTCCAAAATGAAAAAAGCATATATTCTTCTGCATGGCTCACTGACTTGCTTACTCTGATGGCCTTTGAGAGAGAGAGATGGCCCATCTGACAACTCTTAGAGGTGTGGACAATGAATAATGAATATTCAGGTATTTAGCATTTAGCCCTCCCACAGCCTGAAATAAATGTGACCAGTTCTGATAAAAACAGGTTTTTAGCCATTTAGATCTCATATGTGCTAAACTGTTTTCACACCCTTACATAACCAAGACCTTGATGAACAAACGCACATTGGCAAAACAATTCGTCACTATAGTTTAGTGTGTGCTTTCACAACTTTTGTGACAGCAGAAAAATGTACTATTTTTAACTTGTGTGTTTGTAGATCTATTTACAAGCTGCATATGATACTGACCAAACTATTGATGGCATACAAATGTAGCTGTGATTGTCCTTCAAATAAAAATATCAAACACTTTGGAGTAAGTGTGTGTTAAGTTGATGAAATTGAGATAAATATCAGACCATGCCAAAATTACAAACCATCTCAAAGCTTAGCACGGACCTCAGAGGGTTAATGGGTAAGAGGGAGAGGGCGGATTGATGTTGAAATGGTTTCCGCTCTTCCAATATTATTTCTCATGGCTAGCTAGCTTGTTACTGCAGTTCTAGATATCAGTTGCTATAATCCTAACCATAACCACAATTGGCCAGCAGCAATACCATCATGTACCCTGCTTCTGCTGAATGGCTGAAACAAAGCAGGTGTGGGCTTAGTTAATACTTGGGTGAGAGACCACCTGGGAAAACAAAGATGCTGCTGGAAGTAGTGTTGGTGGGCCAGTAGGGGGTGGTCTTCCCTCTGGACAAAATAAAAATAAATCCAATACCTCAGTGCAGTGATGGGGAAATTGTGCTGTAGGAGACATCGTGTTTCAGATGAGACTGTACACCGAGGTCCTGACTCACTGGTCATTAAAGATCCCATGGCACTTATCGCAACAAGCCCAACATGGCTCTTAATTATTCCCCAGTTTAATTGGCTCAATAATTCCTTCCCTCTCCACCTTAACTTGTGTGGGGTGCCTGGCACAAAATGGCTGCTGTGCATCTCCCAGGTGTGTGCAACACATTGGTTGGGGTTGAGATGAGTTTCCCCCCTATATTGTAAAACACCTTCCTGAAAGGTGCTAAATAACTGCAATCAATTATTATTATTATTAATTCATTCATTAGAATTAAGCAATAAAATCATGACAAATCTGGCTGCATGACAATGGGGGTTGTTTTTTTTGTTTTTTAAATTTGTTTAAGATTTTTTCCCATTTTTCTCCCAATTTGGTAGCCAATTGCACCCTCTATTTATTTCGATTAACCCTCCCCACACGGGTTCGTTGCTCGTCTCTACGAGGCAAGCGAATTCTCTGTGGGCAGCGACCTCCGCTTTCCTCCGAAACGGAATTCGCCCAACCACGTTCTGGAGACTCCTTTTCCGTGCTTCACAGCGGACCCAAGCCGGCTCACCCTCCCCCCTCCCCCCTCCCCCTGGGGCAGACAGCCAAATGCCGCCCCCGATCAGGGCTGACGACCAGGCCCGGTCTGGTCTGGTAGAGACGCGGGTTTCGAACCGTGTCCCTGACAGGCAGTGCACACCACACCGGACCAGCCAAAGTGTGGTGTGTTAGACCGCTACGCTATCCGGGGGTTGTGAGTGGGTTACACTATGAAAAGTAAGCTGCAGTATTCAGTCTCATCTGCACCATGGAATTCATTCATGGTTTAGAGTTTATACAGGACAACCTCTGATCCCAATAACTTGTGAGTACGCATGATACAGGAAGGTCTGATGTGTTTGAAAATGTATCTGTGGTAAGAACTCACTGGTCGATGAACTCAGTGCTGACTCCAAAGGCTTGGGCCATGTAGCCCAGTGTCAGTGAGCGGTAGGACTCCAGGAGCTGACTGTAGGTGAGGATGCGCATCTCACGCACATAGTAGCGGTAGTGAGGGGCAAAGAGCCAGTCTTCCTTCATCTCCTGCTCCACAGTGGCTGCAATTTAGAGGGGCCAGTCAGAGCTCAATGCAAATGCTAAGCAGGCAACAATGCAAATGATCAATCCAGTCAGGCAACTATCTTTGCCCTGTTGACCTGTCAGTTGGGACAAGCTTCAGAGCAAACATAATGCAGAATGAGAACTACTGCAAAAAACTTTTGAGGAAAACAAGAAAACACACTAATAAGGATCTGCAACTACTTTTGAGTGTGAATGAGCAAACGCTGTTGACATTTCAACCGGCTCACCCAGTGACTGGAAGAAGACAGAGTATCTACACTCATACAGAGAGAACAGGTACTGTCGGACTGCAGGCAAACTGTGCAGCACCTCCAGGATCTCTGCTCCTTTAATCACCTGGTTATCAAGAAGAAGAGAGACACACAAATAGACTTAATCAAGCCCACAAACAAACAAGGCTTTGTTTCAACTAGGGATGTTACGGTATACCACGATAAAATATGAAATAGTACTATCATGTATTACTACTTAACGTAATACTGTGATAGTAAATCACGTGCAAAAGCTATTTTCATGCGGGGAAAAAAGTAATTCAACCGTTACCCTACTAAAATGTCTAAATAACCCATATTAACTGGACCTGGGGTGTCTGCTAATGTCATTTAATCCCACCACCTCTTTGGCTGTTCTTGCATTTTGTTTTGTTTACAACACTGTTGTGCACGTGCAGACAGCTCCCTCACATTTCCCAACCCTGGTAGGTGTTGTTAGCCAGCTAGCTAGCTACACTGCATAAATCTGTTTGCAGTCCCTATAAAACTTGCGATGTCTGATGCTGATTCCGATGCCGAGGCGGTCTGTAATGACAAATTATATCCCCCCAAAAAGCGAACTCATTCATCTGTGTGGACTCACTTTGGATTCAGAAAAAAATATGTTTTTGCTGTTGAGAACAGATCTCCCATCTGTAAAGAATATGGGAAGCGTAATGGCCAGAGGAGGGAACACGTCAAACCTTGCATTCCACCTAGTGAACATCATCCTTCATGTTATGCCACAATAGAAAATGTGAGTAGCTAAATATAGTACTAGATCCGATAAGCTGATAATGTGAGAAAGCAAAATGTTTCTTAAATCACAAAGTGAATGATTTAATTTGATTTAAACATACAATTACAAGGACTGAACTATATTCAGTTGCATTTTGTTTTATTTTTAAATTAAAATGATATATAAATCTGCAGAGAGCCATACAATAAACAGATCGAGTTGTAAGCTTTGTTTGAATTTTTTTAGCTTAAAAACTAATACCGTGATATACCGAAAACCGTGATATTGAATAGTACGATTATCATACCATGAAAATTTCATACCGTCACAGCTCTAGTTTGTTCAATATATGTTCAAAAAAGGGTAAAAAAGGCAGCAGTGTGAAATATATATATTTTTAAAGGCCACAATGCTTCTACATACATGTTAATTACCAGAGGCTTCATTTTAATCACTCCTACCTTTTCTCTGAGGTCAGGTCTCTTCAGTGCGATCATGCTGACATACACGGTGTACGTGACAAAGGTTTTGTAGTCCATAAGCTCGTATGAGGTGAAGGTAGACACCGTATCCAGGAAGAGCTCAGCGGCCTGCTTGAAGTCCCTGATGGCCACACAGTACAGCCCCTGGTACACCTTCAGACGATTCCTCCTGTCCCAGTCACCTCCTTCCTCTATAAGGCTACAGCAGCGGGAAAACACCAACATTTAATTTGCCTTTATGCTCGGCGGAAAGGGGGAGCTTAAGACTGAAATTCTACAATTTGTCTACAATGCAACAAAAACAGAGGATCATGTCATGTTATTTTAATAAATTTAAATTAATTCTGTGTAGCAAACATTTACCTTTTTGCTTTATCAGTGTTCCGTGTTATGAGATCACTGTCCATGTAGAACAACCCAATCCTTAGCAGGTAGAAGACAATATCTAATCGATGTCCTAAGGCCACTGTTTTATCATAGGTCTTTCGGAAAGCTGTCATAGCTCCCTCCTATGCATAAATATCAGAGAAGAAATTAGTTTGCAAGAAAGAATGATGTGACATTACATTAATTATGTTTGCCTAGTAGGTGATGAGGACAGTTTTTGTGGTTAATACTGCAGCAAGTGGGGAGGCCTCGGTAGTGTAACAGACTAAGAATTCACCCGGAATGCAGGTTGCCTACTGCAGCCGCGGTTCGAAACCCAACTGCGCCAGTCCGGCCCTGGCCGAGAGCCCCGATTGAGGGTGGCGATTGGCTGTCCGCCCCAGGGGGAAGGGGGAGGGTGAGCCGGCACAAGCTCGAGAAGCACGAAGGGTGTCTCTAGATAGTAGGTGGACGAATTCCATCTCGGAGGAGGTGGATCATCGCCGGCCTCAGGGAATTAGCTTGCCCCGTAGTGATGGGTGGCGAATTAGTGGGGGAGGGCGAATCAAAAGAAATATAGGGTATAATTGGCTACCAAATTGGGAGAAAACTGGGGACAAGTCTGAAAAGATACTGCAGCAGGACACAGGCCTTTAATGGCACCAAGGAAGGGTTCTTTCACAATATAGTTTTTTTTTCATATAACATAACATATACACGTTTTAAAGTGTGTAGTTACCTTGTCACCAATCCTAATGAGATATTCGGCTTTGGCCATCATTGCATCTCGGATTTCACTCTCGCCAAGGTTTTTCTCTGCATCCTCCAATACATCATCCAAACGTTTCTGTACCTCCTCATTCACCTTCTTCATTTTGCCGAGCAGATCAGTATCCAACTGCCATTTTAGCTCTTTGCACAGAGCCTCATAGTACGGTGCCATGTCTTCAAATACAAAATAAGATGATCTTGATTGCAAAGTAAAACATTCAAATAACTTAGTTGGCCAGCATAAACCTTTTACCTTGCATGCAGGAGTTCAATGATGATAGCCACTCAACTTACAAAAACACCCCTTTTCATGGTACATCAGAGTCAGGCTGTATTTGTTGCAAGCTATGACAATAATATAAATGTTAATACCAACGAGTGTATACAGTCGTATGAAAAAGTTTAGGCACCCCTCTGAGGCTGCATAATAATTTACTCTGTCTTCACAGAAAATGATCACAGTGGCATGCCATTCATTTTCTAATAAAAGCTGAGTACTGGGGTGTTTTCCAGACACAGATTTTTAGTGTAGCAATATTAAGTTGTATGAAATTAAATCAAACGTGAAAAATAGGCTGTGCAAAAATTTGGGCACCCTTGTCATTTTGTTGATTTGAATACCTGTAACTACTTAACACTGATTAATTGGAACACAAAATTGGTTTGATGAGCTCATTAAGCCTTGAACTTCATAGACAGGTGCATCCAATCATGAGAAAAGGTATTTAAGGTGGCCAATTGCAAGTTGTTCTTCTCTTTGACTCTCCTCTGAAGAGTGGCAACATGGGGGCCTCAAAACAACTCTCAAATGACCTGAAAACAAAGATTGTTCAGCATTATGGTTTAGGGGAAGGCTACAAAAATCTATCTCAGAGATTTCACTGTCAGTTTCCACTGTGAGGAACATAGTGAGGAAATGGAAGGCCACAGGCACAGTTCTTGTTAAGGCCAGAAGTGACAGGCCAAGAAGAATATCGGAGAGGCAAAGGCGAAGGGTGGTGAGAATGGTCAAATACAACACACAGACCACCTCCAAAGACCTACAAGGTCATCTTGCTGCAGATGGTGTCACTGTGCATCGTTCAACAATACAGCGCACTTTGTACAAGGAAAAGCTGTACGGGAGAGTGATGCGGAAGAAGCCTTTTCTGTGCACACGCCACAAACAGAGTCGCTTGAGGTATGCAAAACCACATTTGGACAAGCCAGCTTCATTTTGGAATAAGGTGCTGTGGACTGATGAAACAAAGATTGAGTTATTTGGTCATAACAAGTTATGCATGGCGGCGAAAGAACACAGCATTCCAAGAAAAAACACTTGCTACCCACAGTAAAATTTGGTGGAGGTTCCATCATGCTGTGGGGCTGTGTGGCCAGTACCGGTCCTGGGAATCTTGTTAAAGTTGAGGGTCGCATGGATTCCACTCAATATCAGCGGATTCTTGAGAATAATATTCAAGAATCTGTCACAGAGTTGAAGTTACGCCGGGGCTGGATATTTCAACAAGACAACGACCCAAAACACTGCTCAAAATCTACTCAGGCATTCATGCAGAGGAACAAGTACAATGTTCTGGAATGGCCATCCCAGTCCCCAGACTTGAATATCATTGAAAATCTGTGGGATGATTTGAAGCGGGCTATCCATGCTCAGCAACCATCAAACCTAACTGAACTGGAGATGTTTTGTAAGGAGGAATGGTCCAAAATACCTTCATCCAGGATCCAGACACTCATTAGAGGCTATAGGAAGCGTCTAGAGGCTGTTATTTTTGCAAAAGGAGGCTCTACTAAATATTGATATGATTTTTCTGTTGGGGTGCCCAAATTTATGCACCTGTCTAATTTTGTTTTGATGCATATTGCACATTTTCTGTTAATCCAATAAACCTCATTTCACTACTGAAATATTTCTGTGTCCATCAGTTATTTGATAGATCAAAATGAAGTTGCGGATCCAAACACCCAATGATTTATAAATGAAAATAATGGAAATTGTCAGGGGTGCCCAAACTTTTTCATACGACTGTAAATGTTACTAGCTAAGGAACATTAGCTTCATAATTTTGCATGTCATTAAAATCTACTAAACTGAATGATGCTTGCAGTTACAGGGGAAGACAAAATAATGAAAACACCAAATGAAAAAGGACTTGTATTTTAGAAGCTAAATCACAATTAAAGAGTCTACACAGTGTTTTATATTAATGTCAATACTAATTAACAATATGTTTCTGCTAGAAAATATGTTTTACATTTTTTAACTTTAATATGTGACTTTCTAAAGCAACATGAGAGATCTAACATTTGCAAAGAGGTTTGTTTTTGGAGAAAGCCAAAGGAAGCCTTCAACCCACATTGCCTGTTCACAACTGTCCACATGGATGGATCTGTTATGTTATAGGCAGCCATCTCGTGGGAGTCATTAGGTCAGATTACTACTCTGCATGTTAGAATTACGGCCATGAATACAAAACCATTTTAGGCGACCAGATAATGGTCCTCCATGGTCTCTCCAATCACTCATCATTTTTATGGAGCATAAAGTGCAGAGTAGATTTCTATCACGTTCATCTCTCAAATAACTGGAGGCTTGAAGAATTGCCCAATATCCCACTAGAAACAGTTCAAACCTTCTACAACATAATTCCTATAAGTTGTTCTGAAGGCAAAGGGCAGCCAAACTCTCTATTAGTTAATACATATTAATATAGTTTGGTGCTTAATAAAGTTTACTTGACTTCCATTATTTTGTCGACTAACAAGGAATTGCACGGATCAATACTGAATACTGGCAATATTTTTATTTGGTAACGTTAGCGAAGTGTTATATTTGGCTATATCTGTTAGCTAATGTTATCAAGTTCACTACAGCAAGATAGATAAATTAGCTTGGATTGCAATATTCAGCCATGTTAACGATTGTGTTTACGACATGACGAACACTGCTGGCACTGATTTAGTGATTAGCTAAAAACGTATAGCATCTAGGTAGCCAACGACGTTAGTTAGTTAGCTGACTGGAAACTCCGTATAGATGGCATTCTAACATTTCTAGTTCACTACTGGGCCCGGTGCGGTGACACTGCAGATATAGCCGCTTAGCTCCAGGCTACTATAGCGAGCCATGATGTTTCACTTACTGTTCTCTTTGATCGCGTCCATAAGCTCCGTTTTTATATTTACATCTTGACGATGTCCATCTAATGTGAGCAAGAACTTTAGTTGTGCAATTCTTAAATCTGGGTTTTTGGGTAAACCTTCCTCTTCTAGATTTTCCAACGGCATTTCAGCAAAAGAAATGAACAAACACACGATTGGGAATAATCCACCAGTTCCGACACCTACCTTACCTAGCTAAACTGTTAGCTTGCTTGCTACTGACACAAAGGGACGTCCACACACCAACGAGCACAGCAAAAGAACACTTACTAAACTTTAGTAGCACTACGAGAATACTGCCCTCCTATGGTTACATGTATAACAATTTAACATTCCTATCCACTTTTTAAACAATCCTTGAATTTTACATTTGTTTACACCTATATTAACCACTTAAATGAACGGGAAATAATAGATATTCCTTATTCATAAATGCCTATACATATGATAAATTGTCTAGCTAGCCGCTGAAACAAGAAAAACATATTTGCAAGATTGTAAGCAGGTGCCTAATATCCTGTGAAAATCATGTACTTCAATAGAGCACAAACGGTCTACTCTTTTGAACAGATTGGCAGGAAGACATGATAATAAACTTCCCTCCAACACGACAGAATGTAGGAAAACTATCCGTTTAAAACTGCTGAACTGAATTTTCTTTCACTGTTTAAAATGTGTAGCCTACTGGTCTAGAAGTTGATATCAGAAGTTAGGAAAACAGAATTAAAAAAATTCCATTAACCTGTTAATATGTTAGAACAAAATTATTTGCAGTTCTTCCTATAGAAGAATACTGGGCTGGAACTGATACATATTAACAAAATAAACTTTGGCCGTACCCCTCAAGTTCTGGCTAAAAACAATACATCAAAATAGCAAACTAAATCAAAAGCACCTTTCGGCAATACACTAAATGTTCACTATGCACACACAGACTTTCAGTTGCATTTGTTTCAGGATCTCTGGGTTCTCTCTCAAATGGCATTCAGCTTCCGTGTTCCAGCCATCTACTAAGGCTGTGTTCGAAACCATTCCCTATTCCCTAAATAGTGCACTATATAGTGTGTTCGCCATTTTGTAGTGGTATTCAAATTCTCAACGGTTAATTTCGTTCACTATATAGTCCACTATAAAATATCCACAATTCACAGCGATTTCTAGTGAACAGCGAATGTACCCTACAATTTCTCCCGTATACCACAATACAATGCGGTCGTGTCTTACCGAAGGAGAAGACGTGAGACGACTTCCATAACGGTAGCTATTGGTAGCTAAAGCAGTGGCTAGCAGACAGCACCACAGTTGAAAAAACCACACTTGAACATCATTCAAATTTCAACAATTTATTTGTGATTTAACATTCAAAACTGAACATGCAAACCCGATACTACCTGAGTACATTTCAACCTGCTGTCATGAGTGCTCGGTTTGTTTACGTGATACTGGGCACGTCCGCTTGCGTCACCTGAATATCTGGCAATTTTTTTTTTTACACAAATGACGTTCAGTGTAGTGTCCGAAAACTGTTTAATCGTTCACTACATGGAACACCACATAGGGAACACTACATAGGGAATAGGGAATGAGTGAACGAGTGAACGGTTTCGAACACAACCTAAGAGAGCAGAGCAGTTTTAAGCACACAGGGACAATTAGATAATGATGCAAAGCTGTGTGCCCTGCTGCCCTGCCAGTAGGCGTGGCCTTTAACCCTCTGAGGTCGACTGGATCGCCGACGATCCAAGCAGCAATAAAAGTATATTACTATTTCTAACTTCGCGATATTTTATCATACACACGCGACAAAAACATTGACAGAAACCTTAGAATCGCGACTTTCCGATTTGAGCACTGGCAAATCAAATGGGATTTTTAAATTAGGTTAATTAGACCAAAAGTAAACCTTGCCTTTTACTCTCTTTTTTACCTGGTAGTAACGTCCCCTTCTATTGACATGGTAACTAGGTGCTAATTTCGGAGAGGTGTGTGGGGAGGGGCGTGGGGCCATGTGTGAAAACCGGCGTAAACAACACAAACTGTGACAATTTGAAGCAAGATTTTATACAGACATACAATTTTATTCAAGATGGAAAGATTGTCTGCGCTGCAGTGTTTGAGAGCATCGATGGAAAGCGACGAAGACAATAACTGACCAAGAGTAAGTAACTATATTTGATTTTGTTATCCATGTTATCAAATACTGTGACTACATATTCAATATATGCACACAAGAATGGAAGAATACTTTTCAAACAGCCTAAAATGTTATTTATTTGTGATACTCGTGAAAATATATGCGTCTTGTGACGTGTTGCAACGTAACAAATTGCAATATGCACACAAGATCTATGGAAGAATACTTTTCAAACAGCCTAAAATGTTATTTATTTCGCTTGTTTTCAAATAGCGTGTTGCAACGTAACAAATTGCAATATGCACACAAGATCTATGGAAGAATACTTTTCAAACAGCCTAAAATGTTATTTATTTCGCTTGTTTTCAAATACTCGTCTTGTGACGAAAATATTCCGCGTGTTGCAACGTAACAAATTGCAATATGCACACAAGATCTATGGAAGAATACTTTTCAAACAGACGCTTGTTTTCAAAACATATTGTGACGCGTGTTGCAACGTAACAAATTGCAATAGGCACACAATGAGGGAAAGAGATGGCCCATCTGACAGATCTTAGAGGTGTGGACAATGAATAATGAATATTCAGGTATTTAGCATTTAGCCCTCCCACAGCCTGAAATAAATGTGACCAGTTCTGATAAAAACAGGTTTTTAGCTATTTAGATCTCAGATGTGCTAAACTGTTTTCACACCCTTACATAACCAAGACCTTGATGAACAAACGCACATTGGCAAAACAATTCGTCACTATAGTTTAGTGTGTGCTTTCACAACTTTTGTGACAGCAGAAAAATTTACTATTTTCAACTTGTGTGTTTGTAGATCTATTTACAAGCTGCATATGATACTGACCAAACTATTGATGGCATACAAATGTAGCTGTGATTGTCCTTCAAATAAAAATATCAAACACTTTGGAGTAAGTGTGTGTTAAATTGATGAAATTTAGATAAATATCAGACCATGCCAAAATCAAAAACCATCTAAAAGCTTAGCACGGACCTCAGAGGGTTAATCACCTGCCTAGACTGCAGGAGGGTTCAAATTGAGATGAATTTTATGTTTTAAGGATTTATTTCATAGTGCTGAATACTCAGTGCTGTAAATTGTTGATCTGTTACTACTGAAAACAGAATGTTGAATGTGGCACAAAATCTGTGTACAAATAATTTCCACTACGTTTGTGTAGAGGAATGGGCCAAACCTGAATACTGCGGGCGATTAGTTACTTCATACAGAAAGCGCCTTGAAGCTGTCATTACAAACAAAGGCTTCTCCACTAAGTATTGAATTAATTTCAGTTAGTGTGTTCAATACTTTTTTCTTATGTCATTCCACTTTATTACACATAACTTTATTTACATATGGACTTTAATGTTTAGATTTTTTGTCTGAATTTCTTGAGTTACTACCAAAGTCTGGTGCAAATTTGAATAGGCTCATTGGAAATACATTTACTGGACAAAATGTTGATGTGTTCAATACTTAATTCCCACATTGCATATATATATATATATATATATATATATATATATATATATATATACTGTATATATATCAGAGGAGGCTCAGAGCATCCATAGAGGACAGGGAGGACAGTCCTCCCCAAAAATGTGAAAACAAATCTATAAAAAGAACAATGTCCAATTAAAATAGAGAGGGGAGGGGTTTATCACGGTTATCATGCACAAGCTATAGTGGCGGGCATTACGGTTCCTCCGCAAACAGAGACTTAGGGGGGGTTTGATTGAGGTTTTTAAATTCCTAAAAGGGATTAACAAAGTGCAATACCAAAGATAAGTTGGGTCAGCAAAACAAGAGGCCACAGGTGGAAATTTATTAAAGGCAAATTCCGCACAGATATTAAGAAGTTTTTCTTTACACAGTGTTGTCAATGCCTGGAATAGCTTGCTAGGTCGGGTAGTAGAGGCAGAAACACTTGGGCTATTCAATTCCAGGCTAGATGCGGTACTAGATACTCTTTAGATTAGGACATGACGAGCCTAGATGGGCTGAACAGCCCATTCTCGTCATTATGTATTCTTATGTTCTTATGTTCTTTGACTCCGTTCCCTAAAAGGATTTGACTCCCGCGAATGAGAATGACAGTTATGCAGTGACTGGGTCCGACTCCGTCGATAAATATTGTTTAACTGAATCAATCATTCAATTTAAATTATGATTAATTTGAAGGGACCGTGTAACAATAGATAAATAAAAACAATAAAAGCATAATATCAACAACAATGATAATATTTAACATGGTTCAAACAGCCTAAAAATAAAAGCCTTTCATGGTTAATGTCTCAGATCAGAAGGAACATCTCCAAATTAAAAAATCATAAACAAATAATTGAATGGACAACCTTTCTAAGTAGTCTACATATTATCAAGTCATCATTCACATGGACTAAAATGTCCATTATGTGATGTACGGGATAAGGACCCAGACGCAGACTAGGATCAGGCAAAAAGGAACGTTTAATTCAGGCAGGGGTCAAAACCAGTAATCAGAAGTAGCGAAGGTACAGAATCAAGAAGCAGAGAGTAGTCACAAAAGGCAGTCCAAAAAGTCAAAAACAGGTAGGCAGATAGGCAAACAGACAGAATCGCTAGGCAGGCTCGGAGTAGTAAACAGAAGGGAAGTCTCGGATAAATCAATAAACACTGGCTGAATAAGGGTAGGCACAGGGAATAAGGATCAACATACTGACAAAGAGAAAACGAAAACACTGAACATATATACAGGCAGAGACAGGAAACACAATGGGAATCAGGTGTGACTGGGAGGAGAGAGGTAGGAACACAGGTGTAAACAATGGGAATCGATAATCTAATAACGAGGGGATTCGCTAATAGAATAACGAGGGGAAACGAAAGACACGGACTGGGAAAAACACAAACACAGACAATAAACGACCTGGAAGAACAGGCAGACACGTGCATAGTTAGAATGGGAGGAATGCAAAGAGAATCTGCGTGCGACTGAAGTGAAAACGTGAGAAGCGTACAGGGATAGGAGAATCGAGAGAGAATGATAGCGATAGTTAGAAGCGTGAGATAATTAGTGATTAGTAGTGTTAGTAACTTAATCTAAATCCCTAATGTTAGTAGATTAGTTGGTTAGTACTATATACATCTAACTAATATATACAAAGTGTAATCTAGAAAGTAAGAAGGAAGAAAACGAGATAATAAGCGAAGAAGGAAAAAACCGAAACATTTCCCAAAGTGCAAAAGACAAAGACAAGGAGTGGATCTGGAACAGGACCAATAACAGACGGGGAACAGAACATGAAAGAAACATGACTCGAAGAAAGATAAATAAACAAAGTACAAAAAACAAACCGAACAGTCACTCAGAACGTAACACATTAATAAACTTAGCCTATGTGCCATCTAGGTATTTATGCTGGCTAACTTAAGGTGTGACTTGCATTGTGTCGGTTTCCTGCATCATAGCCTACATTGTTCATCAAGCTATCTGCACCAATGTTAAAACAATGTTGAACTGTAGAATTATCAACAACAAAGTGTTGATAAATTCATATAGCCTAGCATATTATGCTTCACGGATTCGGTCCTCACCATTTTCAGTTCAGGAACTTAAGTTACTGTTGCTTTTGGTCACCCCGATGGGATGAGACAGCACTGAACCCTCAAGCGGTTCAGTACTGTCCTTGGCTAATGGCTACTACAGACTAGAGCACATCGGTGGAAATGGTTAAATAGGAGGAGTCGCTGCAGTTTTCAATGAATGGCAGTTCCCAATTTTATTTACTGAAAGGAACGAATCCTACATGGAGGTGAGTCAGTTCCTTTCGTTCACCAAAAGGATTCGTTCAAAAAGAACAAATCTTTCACGAACAACACACATTTTACATTACATTTACATTTTAAGCATTTAGCAGACGCTCTTATCCAGAGCGACTTACAAGATGTGCATCAATACATGGTAGGAACAATCATAGTTAGCGCACGAGATCAGTGCAGGAATACAGCAATAGACATCATTGCAGGCATCTGCGTACCATACCTGTAACACCGGGAAGGAAAAGGTTAGTGAAATTTATTTTATTTTTTTATTTTTTTAAGAGTATAGTGTTGAACAAGTAAACAGTGGTGAAGACAATTTAGCTAGATGGACAGAGTTCAGGGGTAGTGGAGTCTGAAGAGGTGGGTTTTGAGTCTCTTGCGGAAGATTGGAAGTGATTCCGCAGTTCTGACCGATTGCGGGAGGTCGTTCCACCAACGAGGGACCAGGACAGAGAAGAGGCGAGACCGCAAGGAGCGGCTGCCAGGCGCCCGGAGGGATGGGGCAGTCAGTTTGCCAGCGGAGGCGGAGCGGAGGGGTCTGGGCGGGATGTAGGGAGTGATGAGTGACCGGAGGTATGGGGGAGCAGTACCTCTGGCCGCTTGAAAAGCAAGCACCAGTGACTTGAATCTGATGCGTGCTGCGATGGGGAGCCAGTGCAGAGAGGAGAGTAGAGGGGTGACGTGGGTGAACTTCGGCTGGTTGAACACCAGGCAAGCAGTAGCATTCTGGACTAGTTGCAGTGGCTTGATGGCACAGGTCGGAAGGCCTGCCAGCAAGGAATTGCAGTAGTCTAGACGTGAGATCACCAGGGCCTGGACCAGGAGTTGAGTGGCCTCTTGGGTGAGGAACGGTCGGATCCTCCGGATGTTGTGGAGGGAGAAACGGCAGGTCCGAGTGATCGCTGCAATATGGCTCGAGAAGCACAGCTGGTTGTCCAGGGTTACCCCAAGACTCCTGGCAGACTGGGACGGAGACACTATGGAGCCTTCCACGGTGATTGACGCATCAATCATCGGGGAGCCCTTCGCTGGGAGGAAGAGCAGCTCTGTCTTCCCCAGGTTCAGCTTCAGGTGGTGGGTGGACATCCATGCGGAGATGTCAGCCAAGCATGCAGAGATCCGTGCCGGGACCTGGGTATCAGATGGAGGGAAGGAGAGGAAGAGTTGAGTGTCATCAGCATAACAGTGATAGGAAAACCATGAGCAGAAATAACAGAGCCAAGTGACTTGGTGTACAGAGAAATTAGGACGGGGCCTAGCACCGAGCCCTGCAGGACTCCGGTAGAGAGGGTGTGGGGAGAGGAGAGGGATCCTCTCCAGGCCACTTGGTAGGACCGGTCAGCCAGGTAGGACTCAAACCATATCAACGCAGATCCAGAGATTCCCATCTCGACGAGAGATGAGAGCAGGATCCGGTGGTCCACGGTGTCGAATGCCGCCGACAGGTCGAGGAGGAGGAGGACGGAGCTAAGGGATCGGGACTTAGCCCCGTGAAGAGCCTCAGTGACCGCAAGGAGAGCAGTCTCTGTGGAGTGGCCTGCTCTGAACCCAGATTGGTTGGGATCAAGCAGGTCGTTCTGTAAGAGATGAGCAGACAGTTGATTATAGGCAGCCCGCTCTAACGTTTTGGAAAGGAATGGGAGGAGAGAGACAGGTCGGTAGTTAGAGATGACAGCAGGATTCAGAGAGGGTTTTTTGAGGATGGGGACAACATGAGCACATTTGAGGGAGGAGGGGACAGAGCCAGAGGAAAGAGAGGAGTTAATGACATTGGAGACAAAGGGGAGGATGTCCATAGCAATGGACTGGAAGAGGGGGGAAGGAATGGGATCGAGGGGGGAAGGAATGGGATCAAGAGGGCAGGTGGTGGGAGAGAACAAGTTGAAGGATGTCTGAGTCAGGGAGGGGCGAGAAGGAGGACAGAGGGGTGGGAGGTTTAGGTAGCGAGATGGGAGAGGGAGAGGTTGGGGGGAAGGAGTTGTGAATGACATCAACCTTCTCGTGAAAGAAGGATGAGAAGTCATCGGCGGTTAGAGAGGAGGGGGTGGGGGAGGAGGAGGGGTGAGGAGAGAGGAAAACGTAGAATAGAGTTTACGTGGGTTGGAAACAGAAGATTGAATCTTAGAAAGGAAAAATGCAGACTTAGCAGAGGAGAGGTTAGCGGAGAAGGAAGCCAGGAGTCTGTGGAAATCAGACAGAGCTACAGCGGATTTGGATTTTCTCCATTTCCTTTCTGCCGCTCGCAGCTTCAGTCGGTTAGCCCAATGGAATCGGTTAGCCAGGGGGCGGGGGGGCGGAGACGGGCAGGTTTAGTGGATAGAGGACAGAGTAAGTCAAAGGAGGAGGAGAGAGAGGAAAGTAGGGTGGATGATGCTACCTCAGCAGGTAGCTGAGAGAAGGCATCAGTAGGGGGAAGGGAAGATAGGACAGTAGCTGACATGGCAGCGGGGGAGAGAGAGCGGAGGTTGCGACGGACAGGGACAGTAGGAACAGGCGAGGATGGTTTAGGCACAGAGGGGAGGGGGAGGGAGAAAGACAGAAAGCAATGGTCAGACATATGTAGAGGCGATACCGTAATGTTGGGTGAGGGGCAGTTCCTGGTGAAGACCAGGTCCAGTTGGTTACCGGCCTTGTGGGTGGATGGGGATTCAGCCATGGTGAAGTCAAAGGACTGAAGCAGGGGGAGGAATGCAGAGGCCTGGGAGGTCTCCAGGCAGGTTGAAGCCCCCGAGGAGTAAGACGGGAGTGCCATCCTCAGGGAAGGCACTGAGTAGGGCATCCATCTCATCTAGGAAACTCCCCAGTGGACCTGGAGGGCGATAAAGAACAATGATGTGCAGTTTACATGGAACAGTGACAGTGACAGCATGAAATTCGAAGGAGGAGGGTGAGAAGTGAGGAATAGGAACAATACCAAATCTCCACAGGGGGGAGATCAGTATACCTGTCCCTCCACCTCGTCGTGGAGTGTGGGAGAAGGTGTAGGCAGCGGAGAGAGCAGCAGGGGTGGCCGTGTTCTGTGGAGTGATCCACGTCTCCGTGAGCACCAGGAACTGCAGGGAGAGTAAGGAGGCCTGGGCCGAGATGAAATTGGCCTTCCGGACAGCGGACTGGCAGTTCCATAGTCACACCACACCACTAACCAGCTATAATATTCAGTTGTAGAGGTGTAGGAGATTTTATGAAAGACACAGAGAGAGAGAGATTAGCTTTTTATAAATTAAATTACAAATAGTTGTGCAAATTTAGGGTAGTAGGGCATGACGGAGAGGTCGTAGTAATTATTTTGTATTATTCATTGTTGGAGGATGAAAATGTATTTGTATTATTCATTGTAACGTTAGCTTATTTGCTAGCAAGTGAACTAACAAGCTAATCAAACCGGTGGGAGAGGAGGAGAGCTGACATGAGCGATTGGTAAACGCGAAGAAGAACGTGGTGAAGTTTTTATTGCAAACTCCATTCCACTCATTGGAATACAGAGAGAAGACGAGGATTAAAACGGAAGGAAGACCACATCCTAAAATTGAGTTCACTAACAGAAAGGAGAAGGTAGGAGTGTTCAATACTTCTTGGTATGATAGGTAATGTGGGAGAAAAAACCTAGTGATATTTGCATTTATGAACCTTGTAAACTCTGTGTTTTGTTTTATGATTTTAATCATTTTTGTATGAGAAATATTGAATGCATAAGAAGTAAGTCTGTAAGTCTGTAATAAGAAGAGGAAAATTTTGGAAATTTCCAACCCAATGGGGTATGGAACATTTTCAGGAGGCCTCGCAGGGGAAGATACTATGAAGACAGGATAAAAGGAGATGGCTCAGAGAGGAGACTTCAGTCCTTGCTTCGTGAACCAACGGGTCTTGGAATGTAAAAGGAGATGGCTGAGAGGAGATTTCAGTCCTTGCTTCGCGAACCAACGGCTCACTGAATGTAACCATTGTTCATATTCAAATAAATAATAATTATTACTACAGACTCTGAAGATTGTTTTACTTTGGAAGAAGACTACTTTATTTTGAAGAAGTATCCAATGCGGTGGGATCTCTTGGTCCATTTGGCCCAGACCGGGTTCAGATTCTCCCTCAGTACACTTGGTTTACTGGGAGCCTCGCTACCAATCGTTTGTATTGCTGGCCCTGTCTTCTCATGGGAAAATCAGTGGCATGGACTGTCCAGGGGTTTGGAGACATTAAGAATTTGGTTTGGGTAACCAAACGTCATGACAAACGCAAGAACCACATCGGTGCTAATCAAATTTAGCGCTGTAGAAGCTGTGATGCGACGAATTCAAGGTAACTTAATTACTATATTCCCAGTTTAAGTGTTGATCTCCAGTGTGTGTTATCTACGCATATACGGTGTGTGCACTCCATATTTTAGATTCTGAGTTTTAACATGTCCAGATTGCCTTCTAGTAGAAGTTTCTACGTGGGGAACTTTAAATGTTTAGTACGGTCTCTATAATAAGGTACATTGCTGTTGCCCTTGATTCATTCTATAACATGTCGCTATACGTGCCTACTAGCTGAAGCCATTTAACTTATAAATGGAATTTGTGAGATTTTGGAGAAGAAACAGCCCCTTGTGTCCCTCCCTCCCTCGACTATCCAGCTGAAAAGGAGGTCACCCAGAGTCTGTAGTCCCTGTCTCAAATCCCTCACCAAGCCTTGCGTGAACTATGATTGTCTTGCGCTAACTATGATTGTTCCTACCATGTATTTATGCACATCTTGTAAGTCGCTTGCTACGCAAAAGAGGGAAAACACCTAACAACGACAAGGATTCCTGCCCAAGTGGCTCAGGTATTGGTAGTAAAAATGCAGCCAAAGGGAGCACTACCTTTATGGTAGTGGCTAGACGGAAGCCACTCCAGAGTAAAAGGCATATGACAGCGGTGGGCTGTTTGCCAAACGGCACTTAAAGGACTCTTAGAGCATCAGGAAAAAGATAGTAAGTGTTTTCATCCGGCGTTAGATTTTGTTGGTTTAGTCTCTGCGTTCGTACCCTGTTTCATTGGCTAGAATTGGCACTTAATGCTTCTTTGATTACTGTAACTAGCTGGCTATTGTGTAGTTGATGTCCAGCAGTTATTAGATTATATTGCCGCGTTGTATCTTTATTTCAAAGCTGACTGCGACTCAGCTGCTTTCAATCGGTTCCATTGATCAGCCCGTGTTTATAGTGAGCGTTCCTCAGTAGCGTTAGAAAGCTAACAGTTGTTAATTAGTGGCTATTGTTGTCAGGAGGATTTAAGCGTGCACAGCCAGAACTCTGGCAGTGTGCATTCGTATCTCGGCTTGAACGGTCTCGTGGCGCGCTAGTAAGTGTTTTCATCCGGCGTTAGATTTTGTTGGTTTAGTCTCTGCGTTCGTACCCTGTTTCATTGGCTAGAATTGGCACTTAATGCTTCTTTGATTACTGTAACTAGCTGGCTATTGTGTAGTTGATGTCCAGCAGTTATTAGATTATATTGCCGCGTTGTATCTTTATTTCAAAGCTGACTGCGACTCAGCTGCTTTCAATCGGTTCCATTGATCAGCCCGTGTTTATAGTGAGTGTTCCTCAGTAGCGTTAGAAAGCTAACAGTTGTTAATTAGTGGTTATTGTTGTCAGGAGGATTTAAGCGTGCACAGCCAGAACTCTGGCAGTGTGCATTCGTATCTCGGCTTGAACGGTCTCGTGGCGCGCTAGTAAGTGTTTTCATCCGGCGTTAGATTTTGTTGGTTTAGTCTCTGCGTTCGTACCTTGTTTCATTGGCTAGAATTGGCACTTAATGCTTCTTTGATTACTGTAACTAGCTGGCTATTGTGTAGTTGATGTCCAGCAGTTATTAGATTATATTGCCGCGTTGTATCTTTATTTCAAAGCTGACTGCGACTCAGCTGCTTTCAATCGGTTCCATTGATCAGCCCGTGTTTATAGTGAGCGTTCCTCAGTAGCGTTAGAAAGCTAAGTTGTTAATTACTGTGCTTTGTTATCAGGTGGCACTCGCCACTTAGTGCCTAGCATCACTCGGCTATATTAGCAGCCATAGCTGTGGATAGCGGCAGCTTTTCGCGGCAGCCTCCCCGTCCTAGCCTCCCCGGACGAAGACTCGGCGGATAAAGACAAAGGAGTCTACCTGCAGGAGTACAAAGACTCGGCGGACAAAGACAAAGGAGTCTACCTGCAGGAGTACAAAGACTCGGCGGACAAAGACAAAGGAGTCTACCTGCAGGAGTCCACCGAGGGGGGCCAGCTAGGGAGTGCTCGCCGCACGGTGAGTATCATAGTTTTGTATCTCCCTGTTCTACTTCCTCTGCATCTAACACTACATGCTTCCTCCCTATCCCAGTCCATGTCTCCTCTTCTAGATTGCCTAGAAGGAGAGATTCTACCCACACCCGTAATCTGTCCAACCTCATCCACCCTCCTAGATCTCCCGGTGTTGACGTGGTGGTAGCAGGTGGACTATGGAACTGCCAGTCCGCTGTCCGGAAGGCCGATTTCATCTCGGCCCAGGCCTCACTACTCTCCCTGCAGTTCCTGGCGCTTACGGAGACCTGGATCACTCCGCAAAACACGGCCACCCCTGCTGCTCTCTCTGCCACCTACACCTTCTCCCACACTCCACGACCCTCAGGTAGAGGTGGAGGGACAGGTATACTGATCTCCCCCCTGTGGAGATTTGTTATTGTTCCTCTTCCTCACTTCTCACCCTCCTCCTTTGAATTTCATGCTGTCACTGTCACTGTTCCATGTAAACTGCACATCATTGTTCTTTATCGCCCTCCAGGTCCACTGGGGAGTTTCCTAGACGAGATAGATGCCCTACTCAGTGCCTTCCCTGAGGACGGCACTCCCGTCTTACTCCTCGGGGACTTCAACCTGCAGCTAGAGACCTCCTTCAGTCCTTTGACTTCACCATGGCTGAATCCCCATCCACCCACAAGGCCGGTAACCAACTGGACCTGGTCTTCACCAGGAACTGCGCCTCACCCAACATTACGGTATCGCCTCTACATGTGTCTGACCATTCCTTTCTATCTTTCTCCCTTCCCCTCCCCTCTGTCCCTCTTCACCTGCTCCCACTGTCCTTGTCCGTCGCAACTTCCGCTCTCTCTCACCCGCTGCCCTGTCAGCTACTGTCCTATCTTCCCTTCCCCCTGCTGATGCCTTCTCTCGGCTACCTGCAGAAGTAGCATCATCCACCCTACTTTCCTCTCTCTCCTCCTCCTTTGACTTACTCTGTCCTCTATCCGCTAAACCCGCTCGTCCCCGCCCCCCCGCCCCCTGGCTAACCGATTCCATTCGGGCTAACCGACTGAAGCTGCGTGCGGCAGAAAGGAAATGGAGAAAATCCAAATCCCCTGTTGCTCTGTCTGACTTCCACACACTCCTGGCTTCCTTCTCCGCTAACCTCTCCTCTGCTAAGTCTGCATTCTTCCTTTCTAAGATTCAATCCTCTGTTTCCAACCCACGTAAACTCTATGCTACGTTTTCCTCTCTCCTCACCCCTCCTCCTCCCCCACCCCCTCCTCTATAACCGCCGATGACTTCTCATCCTTCTTTCACGAGAAGGTTGAGGCCATTCGCAACTCCTTCCCCCCTACCTCTCCCTCTCCCATCCTGCTACCTAAACCTCCCACCTCTCTGTCCTCCTTCTCACCCCTCCCTGACTCGGACATCCTTCAACTTGTTCTCTCCCACCACCTGCCCTCTTGATCCCATTCCTTCCCCCCTCTTCCAGTCCATTGCTATGGACATCCTCCCCTTTGTCTCCAATGTCATTAACTCCTCTCTTTCCTCTGGCTCTGTCCCCTCCTCCCTCAAATGCGCTCAGGTTGTCCCCCTCCTCAAAAAACCCTCTCTGAATCCTGCTGTCATCTCTAACTACCGACCTGTCTCTCTCCTCCCGTTCCTCTCCAAGACATTAGAGCGGGCTGTCTATAATCAACTGTCTGCTCATCTCTTACAGAACGACCTGCTCGACCCCAACCAATCTGGGTTCAGAGCCGGCCACTCCACAGAGACTGCTCTCCTTGCGGTCACTGAGGCTCTTCACGTCGCTAAGTCCCGATCCCTCAGCTCCGTCCTCCTCCTCCTTGACCTGTCGGCGGCATTCGACACCGTGGACCACCGGATCCTGCTCTCATCTCTCGTCAAGATGGGAATCTCTGGATCTGCGCTGACATGGTTTGAGTCCTACCTGGCTGACCGGTCCTACCAGGTAGCCTAGAGAGGATCCCTCTCCTCTCCCCGCACCCTCTCTACCGGTGTCCCGCAGGGCTTGGTGCTAGGCCCCGTCCTATTTTCTCTGTACACCAAGTCACTTGGCTCTGTTATTTCTGCTCATGGTTTTTCCTATCACTGTTATGCTGATGACACTCAACTGTTTCTCTCCTTCCCTCCATCTGATACCCAGGTCCCGGCACGGATCTCTGCATGCCTGGCTGACATCTCCGCATGGATGTCCACCCACCACCTGAAGCTGAACCTGGGGAAGACAGAGCTGCTCTTCCTCCCAGCGAAGGGCTCCCCGATGATTGATGCGTCAATTACCGTGGAAGGCTCCATAGTGTCTCCGTCCCAGTCTGCCAGGAGTCTTGGGGTAACCCTGGACAACCAGCTGTGCTTCTCGAGCCATATTGCAGCGATCTCCCGGACCTGCCGTTTCTCCCTCCACAACATCCGGAGGATCAGACCGTTCCTCACCCAAGAGGCCACTCAACTCCTGGTCCAGGCCCTGGTGATCTCACGTCTGGACTACTGCAATTCCTTGCTGGCAGGCCTTCCGGCCTGTGCCATCAAGCCACTGCAACTAGTCCAGAACGCTGCTGCTCGCCTGGTGTTCAACCAGCCGAAGTTCACCCACGTCACCCCTCTACTCTCCTCTCTGCATTGGCTCCCCATCACAGCACGCATCAGATTCAAGTCACTGGTGCTTGCTTTTCAAGCGGCCAGAGGTACTGCTCCCCCATACCTCCAGTCACTCATCACGCCCTACACCCCGTCCAGACCCCTCCGCTCCGCCTCCGCTGGCAGACTGACTGCCCCATCCCTCCGGGCGCCTGGCAGCCGCTCCTCGCGGTCTCGCCTCTTCTCTGTTCTGGTCCCTCGTTGGTGGAACGACCTCCCGCAATCGGTCAGGACTGCGAAATCACTTCCAATCTTCCGCAAGAGACTCAAAACCCACCTCTTCAGACTCCACTACCACTGAACACTGTCCATCTAGTCAATCTGTCGTCACCACTCTTTACTTGTTATAAAAAATAAAAAATAAAAACCCACTAACTTTTTCTTTCCCAATGTTACAGGTATGATACGCAGACGCCTGCAATGATGTCTTTTGCTGTTTTACTGCACTGATCTTGTACGCTAACTTTGATTGTTCTCACCTTGTATTAATGCACATCTTGTAAGTCGCTCTGGATAAGAGCGTCTGCTAAATACTTAAAAATGTAAAAAAAAATGTAAATGTAAATGGAACAGGATGCATCTGAGCTCAATTTCAATTTTTTGTTTTTAATAAATGTGCAAAAATTTCTAAAAAACAGTTTTTGCTTTGTCATTATGGGGTATTGTGTATAGATTGATGAGGAAAAAAAGGAATTTAATCCATTTTAGAATAAGGCTGTTGTCATGGTTTTTCCCCAGACTCACCGCCGAGTGGCGGTGTTGCACCTTCCTTGTGGGAGGTGCACAGGTGGGGTTCAATTAGTAATCACCTCCCTATTTAAACCCGCACCTGTGGTTTGATCGGGGCGAAATCGTAAGCCATCTTTGCGATTTAGCCGGTAAGGTAGTTGTGTCTTTTTAAAGACGTAACATAAAGACTTACTGTAGAAAAGACTATCTCTGTCTGAAACCATCTCCAAATAAGAACATCTTTATTGTACCTTCTTTAGGAACCTTGCTCTCTATTAGGAGCTTCCGTTTGGTTTCTTTTGTTCAGTCGGTTCGACTGTGCTTTGGGTTACATTCTCGTTCTTTTGGCTCTACTAGCCCTTTCTCGTTTTCGGACACGCTGTGTCTTTGGTTTAGTTGTTTGTTTTCTATTACCATTGGGTAATCCGGTGGACGTATTTCTACCACCGTGTGTTTTGTTTTCTGTATAGAAATTGTATAAGGTATTTTGTTTGTCGGGTGTTTTCGCTACCCTTACCTTATTAACTCTGCGGAGTCTTCTTCATTTCTTTTGTTTGTATCAGTGTGACACTTAGCCACCCGTTGGGTGATATTTTCCATTCCTCACTTTTTGTTCGTCCCTTCCCTATTTCTCTGGTTATCAGAGCTAGTGGTTAGACTGTAGGGCAGTACAGTTTAACTTATTGATCCCCTGGGGTTCTGCGAGTGGCGCCTATCACCATCCACCCTCACAGCTGTAACATAACAAAATGTGGAAAAAGTGAAGGGGTCTGAATACTTTCCAGATGTACTGTATCCACTCAGCCTACTAAGTCTACAGTGTTTTCTTACAAGTTAAATTAAATTGCATTCGTTAAATTGCAGTAAACAAAAAAACAGATCAGTTTAGATGGGCTCAAACTACATTATATCCACAGTCTATAAACTTCAGGTGTTACTCCACATCATGTCAGCATGGACAGTAGACCTATATGGGCTCCATTATGCCATTGCCAGTCTACATACCAACACCTTCAAAAACAGAAAAGAAAACTGTAGGTCCCAATCAAATTTAGTCAAAAAGAGCACACATTTTTCCATCCACATACACAAACATCCACATAGAAACCGGTCTAAATAGCCTAGGTCTATACATTAAAATGAAAGGTTCATTAGGTAAGATTTATAATCATTTGGAATGAGGATGTTTAGACTCAACCTTGTATAATTATGTGGAATCAGCACATAGCCTTATCTCTACCGACCTGTCTCTCTCCTCCCTTTCCTCTCCAAAACACTAGAGCGGGCTGTCTATAACCAACTGTCTGCTCATCTCCTACAGAATGACCTGCTTGATCCTAACCAATCTGGGTTCAAGGCAGGCCACTCCACAGAGACTGCTCTCCTTGCGGTCGCTGAGGCTCTTCAAACAGCTATGTCCCTGTCAGCTGCATTTGATGCTGTGGACCACCAGGTCCTCCTCACATCTCTCGTCAAGATGGGAATCTCTGGCTCTGCACTGACATGGTTCAAGTCCTACCTAGCTGACCAGTCCTACCAGGTGGCCTGGAGAGGAGCCCTCTCCTCTCCCCACACAGAGACACAGGTCCAGAGACACAGGTCCCGGCACGGATCTCTGCATGCCTGGCTGACATCTCTGCCTGGATGTCCACCCACCACCTGAAGCTGAACCTGGGGAATACTGAGCTGCTCTTCCTCCCAGCAAAGGGCTCCCCGATGTCATATTACCAGATTTACAATGTATAAGAAAAAATGTAGAAGGTTGATTTTCTTTTCTCTGGCTTAATTTTTTCTCAAGGACGTTTTTCATTTAGAAAGTTATTTTGCTTTGTTTTTTGTTCCTGTGGGTTTTGAGTATGAGAAATGCTCAGTTCTCATAAGAAAAAACAGTCCCTTACATTGTCATGCCAATACCTGTGTAGCTACACGGTACCTACATCTGTTTGTGCTGTGTACTTACACATTGTTACATAGTGCTTACAACCTTAAAACCTGTTTGTGCTGGTTATCTAAGTGGATTTATTACGTTTATTTTAGCCACTTGCAGTCCACCTATATACAAAAGAAAGATACATTTGGTACAATTTGTTCAAAATTGATCATTGTGAATGAGTAGAAAGATTGTTTTGGATGCTCAGAGATTTCCCGTCAGAGGTTAACTTTTATTTTAAAAATAATAATAATGGGGGAGTCAATTTGTTTTTCATACACAAATAGCATTCTGGTTTGAAAGTCCATGTTCATATTTTGTATGTACAGTGGGGAAAATAAGTATTTAGTCAGCCACCAATTGTGCAAGTTCTCCCACTTAAAAAGATGAGAGAGGCCTGTAATTTTCATCATAGGTATACCTCAACTATGAGAGACAAAATGAGGAAAAAAAATCCAGAAAATCACATTGTCTGATTTTTAAAGAATTTATTTGCTAATTATGGTGGAAAATAAGTATTTGGTCAATAACAAAAGTTCATCTCAATACTTTGTTATATACCCTTTGTTGGCAATGACAGAGGTCAAACGTTTTCTGTAAGTCTTCACAAGGTTTCCACACACTGTTGCTGGTATGTTGGCCCATTCCTCCATGCAGATCTCCTCTAGAGCAGTGATGTTTTGGGGCTGTCGCTGGGCAACACGGACTTTCAACTCCCTCCAAAGATTTTCTATGGGGTTGAGATCTGGAGACTGGCTAGGCCACTCCAGGACCTTGAAATGCTTCTTACGAAGCCACTCCTTCGTTGCCCGGGCGGTGTGTTTGGGATCATTGTCATGCTGAAAGACCCAGCCACGTTTCATCTTCAATGCCCTTGCTGATGGAAGGAGGTTTTCACTCAAAATCTCATGATACATGGCACCATTCATTCTTTCCTTTACACGGATCAGTCGTCCTGGTCCCTTTGCGGAAAAACAGCCCCAAAGCATGATGTTTCCACCCCCATGCTTCACAGTAGGTATGGTGTTCTTTGGATGCAACTCAGCATTCTTTCTCCTCCAAACACGAGAAGTTGAGTTTCTACCAAAAAGTTCTATTTTGGTTTCATCTGACCACATGACATTCTCCCAATCCTCTTCTGGATCATCCAAATGCTCTCTAGCAAACCTCAGACGGGCCTGGACATGTACTGGCTTAAGCAGGGGGACACGCCTGGCACTGCAGGATTTGAGTCCCTGGCGGCGTAGTGTGTTACTGATGGTAGCCTTTGTTACTTTGGTCCCAGCTCTCTGCAGGTCATTCACTAGGTCCCCCGTGTGGTTCTGGGATTTTTGCTCACCGTTCTTGTGATCATTTTGACCCCACGGGGTGAGATCTTGCGTGGAGCCCCAGATCGAGGGAGATTACCAGTGGTCTTGTATGTCTTCCATTTTCTAATAATTGCTCCCACAGTTGATTTCTTCACAACAAGCTGCTTACCTATTGCAGATTCAGTCTTCCCAGCCCGGTGCAGGTCTACAATTTTGTTTCTGGTGTCCTTTGACAGCTCTTTGGTCTTGGCCATAGTGGAGTTTGGAGTGTGACTGTTTGAGGTTGTGGACAGGTGTCTTTTATACTGATAACGAGTTCAAACAGGTTCCATTAATACCGGTAACGAGTGGAGGACAGAGGAGCCTCTTAAATAAGAAGTTACAGGTCTGTGAGAGCCAGAAATCTTGCTTGTTTGTAGGTGACCAAATACTTATTTTCCACCATAATTTGCAAATAAATTCTTTAAAAATCAGACAATGTGATTTTCTGGATTTTTTCTCATTTTGTCTCTCATAGTTGAGGTATACCTATGATGAAAATTACAGGCCTCTCTCATCTTTTTAAGTGGGAGAACTTAAGAACATAAGAACATAAGAATACATAATGATGAGAACGGGCCGTTCGGCCCATCTTGGCTCATCATGTCCTAATCTAAAGAACATCTAGTACTACATCTAGCCTGGCCTTGAATAGCCCGAGCGTTTCTGCCTCTACTACCTGACCTGGCAAGCTGTTCCAGGCATTGACAACTCTCTGTGTAAAGAAAAACGTCCTAATATCTGTGCGGAATTTGCCTTTAACTAATTTCCACCTGTGACCTCTTGTTCTGCTGACCCCACTTATCTTAAAAATCTTTGGTATTTTACTTTGTTAATCCCTTTTAGGAATTTAAAACCTCAATCAAATCCCCCTAAGTCTGCGTTTGCTAAGTTTAAATAAATTGAGTGCCTTAAGTCTATCATCATAACTTTTACCTTTCATACCAGGTATCAGTTTAGTTGCCCTTCTTTGGACTTTTTCAAGAGCTTCAATATCTCTCTTGTAGTGCGGTGCCCAGAACTGCACACAGTATTCTAAGTGCGGTCTGACAAAGGCGTTATATAACATTAATATAACCTCCTTTGATTTGTACTCTATACTTTTGCTATGTATCCCAGCATCCTGTTGGCTTTTTCACTGCTGTAGCACACTGCTTTGATGCAGATAGGCTTTGATCCACTACAACTCCTAAATCCTTTTCAAATTGAACACCTACTAACTTTTCTCCTCCCATAAAATACTCCTGTCTAATGTTTTTATTTCCCACATGCATTACTTTACATTTAGCAATATTGAACGTCATCTGCCATGTATCTGCCCATTTTTGGATTTTGTTTAAATCATCTTGGATTACTTTTGTCGATTCCAAACTGTTTGCCAAACCCCCAAGTTTAGTATCATCTGCAAATTTAACTATTTTGCTACTAATGTCCATATCCAGATCATTTATGTAAATAAGGAAGAGCAGAGGTCCCAGCACCGATCCCTGCGGGACACCACTGCCCACAGCACCGAGGTCAGATTCGGCCCCACCTCCTGTTACTCTTTGTATTCGCCCTTGCAGCCAATTTTTAACCCACTGTGAAACTACTCCTACAATTCCTACTGATTTCATTTTAGCAATGAGCCTCTCATGTGGTACCTTGTCAAATGCTTTCTGAAAGTCCAAATATATAATATCATAAGCCTGGTTCAGGTCAATACACTTTGTAGCCTCTTCGAAAAAGTCCAGGAGGTTTGTTAGGCATGACCTCCCTTTGAGAAAACCATGTTGGCTCTCCCTTAAAGTACTATTATTTTTCAAGAATGCTTCCAACTTATCCCTAATAATACATTCCAGCATTTTACATGCGATGCAAGTTAAACTGACAGGCCTATAGTTCCCTGGGTCAGTACGGTCTCCCTTCTTATATATTGGAATTATACTACCCTGCTTCCAGTCATCTGGTATTTCTCCAGTGATTATGGATTGAATTAAAATATCTGTCAATGGTTTATATATCATTTCCCCAAGTTCTTTGAGTACTCTGGGATATATGCCATCCGGGCCTGCTGCCTTATTTGTCTTAAGTTTTTGTAATACTTCTACGTCCCTTATCTCAAAGTCCTCCAAATCATTCTGTAACTTGTCTATACATTTAGGCATATTTATCTTCTCTAGTAAAGCTCTCAACAAAGTAACTGTTTAGTGTGTTAGCAATATCCTTATTATTATAAACCAAAGTTCCTTCCTTATTCTTAATGCACTTAACCTCCTCCTTAACTTTCCTTTTGCTACTACAATATAGATTTTTTTTAGATTTCAAACCGCCTTTTAGCTGATCTTATTTCCTTTTTAGCCTTAGCCCGCATATTACAATAATCAAACTAGTTTCTCTCTGAGTTATCCTTTTTATATACTCTGTACAGTCGCTTCTTTTGCCTCAAAATCTCCCGTAAAGATTTAGTCATCCACTGCGGAGACTGTTTTTTCATCCTATTTTTCCTTACTTTTGGGATGAATTTACACTGTACGTCTACAATAACCCTTTTAAATAGTATCAATTTTTCATTCACAGTTCTGCAATCTAGAAGTTTTACCCAATCGATATTACTTAAATTCTCTCTCATTTTATTAAAGTCAGCTCGTCTAAAATTAAAAATTCGAGAGTTAGAGGAGGCTGTCTTAACTTGCCAAAAACTATCAAAAATAACTGCACTGTGGTCACTTGCCCCTAGTGGTTCTCCTTCTCCTACCTCTGTGCTGCAAATTCTAATCAGGATTATTACACAAAACCAGATCCAGTATTGATTTCCCTCTCGTAGGCTGAGTAACAGACCGTACCAAAAAGCAGTCATTGACCATATCTAAAAACGCCTCTTCACATTTGCCCTGACCTATCACTATCTCCCAATTAATAGAGGGGTAATTGAAGTCGCCCATTATTATCGTCTCTCCTTCAGCACAGGTTTGTTTTATGTTACCAAAGAGTGTACTATTTATGTTACTGTCTGAAGCTGGAGGTCTATAGCATACTCCTATATTAAGGCCCTTCTCGTGATCTCCCAGTAATCTAATCCAGATGTCCTCACAAGAAACTAATGAGTTTATACCTGGAATTTCCTGCATATTAAGATTGTCTTTCACAATAAGGGCCACTCCCCCTCCTATTTTACTAGTCCTATCCTTCCTAAACAATTTGTACCCCTCCACATTATATTCATCCCCATCCACTGCGCCAAGCCATGTCTCAGTAATCCCAACTATGTCATAACCCCCAACTTGATATCAAAAGTTACTCTACCCAGCCATTGCTTATTGCTCACTTACTGACAGTTAAGGCAACCATAAAACAAACCGTAGATGTAGAGAAAATGACATTAGGTACCGGGGCACTTTGCAACATTTGTGATTATTTGTTTTGCATCGCTGGGACTAGCACCTAGCTGAGAAAGCGCAATACCAAACGGGAGTTTGAAATACCTACGTAATATCATAAAATACGGCCTGGTTTCAAGAGTTTTTCAAATTGTCACGCAGACTGGGGAATTGCAAATAAGGCATGCTTTAGTAAATCCAGCTAGTTCCCGTGCCATATAGCCTAGCGATTTACCCCTTGCTTACTAAATCTTAGGTGGATATTGCAACCTTTTAGCGACTGCTTTTGCGTTCTAAAAGCAGTCGCAATCCTTTAGTAAAACTGCACCTGAATAGTTTGTCAGAGCTAGTAACCAAACTAAACAGTAAAGAAAGTTTGTTAACATCTTTAGCTAGCAAGCCAACTAGCCAGCATTCAAATTATACTGTAGCAAGCTAAAGTTTGCTCAAATGAAAGAAAAACGTTTACAAAATGCAATACTGTTATATTAACTGTGGTTTTACTAAGATAGCTAACTAGTTTGAGACAGCAAGGAACATTTGTGAACATCTATAGCTAGTCAGCTAACATCTATCCAGCATTCGCCTAGATAGAACTAGCTAGCTATCTTTAGCAATCACAGGTGAACCCAATATCTCATATTGTCCCCTCAGAAGAAAGAAAAACACTTTAAAAACCTTATAAATTGCAATGTTATAAAACTAGGTAGCTAACAAGCAAGGAAAGTTTGTTTAACAATTTTATCTGGGAGCTACCAGTAGCCAGTGAAAAAAATATAAAAATCGTAGTTTCACAAACATTACACAGAGTACGGTATGGGAGGTGACATCCAACGCCTGACAGTTTTGAACCTCACTTCCCATCAGCCTCTTTGCTTCATCTCAGTTAGGAACTTTTCTGTAAACGTACTGATGGAGGTGGAGTTCGTATGTATGGGCTCAAATCAATGCCAAAAGTATTTAGTCTCTGTAAGCAATGACTTGTGCTTGCAACTTATAGTTTGTGTTTGAACAATCTGAAATAAAACATTTTGTACTTGTAACCAATGACTTGAGCTTGTAACTTGTGGTCCGTGTTTGTACTTTACCATTTGTGAACATAAATAGTACGAATGGAAAACAAAAAACAGAAAACAGTGACTTCAACCTGCCGCTGGAGATCTTTCAGACCTCTGCATTCCTCCCCCTGCTTTAGTCCTTTGACTTCACCATGGCTGAATCCCCATCCACCCACAAGGCCAGTAACCAACTGGACTTGGTCTTCACCAGGAACTGCGCCTCACCCAACATTACGGTATTGCCTCTACATGTGTCTGACCATTGCTTTCTGTCTTTCTCCCTCCCCCTCCCCTCTGTGCCTAAACCATCTCCACCTGCTCCCACTGTCCTTGTCCGTCGCAACCTCCGCTCTCTCTCCCCCACTGCCCTGTCGGCTACTGTCCTATCTTCCCTTCCCCCTACTGATGCCTTCTCTCAGCTACGTGCTGAGGAAGCATCGTCCACCGTACTTTCTCTCTCTCCTCCTTTGACTTACTCTGTCCTCTATCTGCTAAACCTGCTCGTCTCCGTCCCCCCGCCCCCTGGCTAACCGATTCCATTCGGGCTAACCGACTGAAACTGCGAGCGGCAGAAAGGAAATGGAGAAAATCCAAATCCCCTGTAGCTCTGTCTGATTTCCACACACTACTGGCTTCCTTCTCCTCTAACCTCTCCTCTGCTAAGTATGCATTTTTCCTTTCTAAGATTCATTCTTCTGTTTCCAACCCATGTAAACTCTATTCTACGTTTTCCTCTCTCCTCACCCCTCCTCCTCCCCCACCCCCCTCCTCTCTAACCACCGATTACTTATTTCACGAGAAGGTCGATGTCATTCGCAACTCCTTCCCCCCAACCTCTCCCTCACCCATCTCGCCACCTAAACCTCCCACCCCTCTGTCCTCCTTCTCGCCCCTTCCTGACTCAGACATCCTTCAACTTGTTCTCTCTCACCGTCCCACCACCTGCCCTCTTGATCCCATTCCTTCCCCCCTCTTCCAGTCCATTGCTATGGACATCCTCCCCCCTTGTCTCCAATGTCATTAACTCCTCTCTTTCCTCTGGCTCTGTCCCCTCCTCCCTCAAATGCGCTCATGTTGTCCCCCTCCTCAAAAAAACCCTCTCTGAATCCTGCTGTCATCCCTAACTACCGACCTGTCTCTCTCCTCCCATTCCTTTCCAAAACATTACAGAGGGCTGTCTATAATCAACTGTCTGCTCATCTCTTACAGAACGACCTGCTTGATCCCAACCAATCTGGGTTCAGAGCAGGCCACTCCACAGAGACTGCTCTCCTTGCGGTCACTGAGGCTCTTCACGGGGCTAAGTCCCGATCCCTTAGCTCCGTCCTCCTCCTCCTTGACCTGTCGGCGGCATTCGACACCGTGGACCACCGGATCCTGCTCTCATCTCTCGTCGAGATGGGAATCTCTGGATCTGCGCTGACATGGTTTGAGTCCTACCTGGCTGACCGGTCCTACCAGGTGGCCTGGAGAGGATCCCTCTTCTCTCCCCACACCCTCTCTATTGGAGTCCCGCAGGGCTCGGTGCTAGGCCCCGTCCTATTCTCTCTGTACACCAAGCCACTTGGCTCTGTTATTTCTGCTCATGGTTTTTCCTATCACTGTTATGCTGCTGACACTCAACTCTTTCTCTCCTTCCCTCCATCTGATACCCAGGTCCCGGCACGGATCTCTGCATGCTTGGCTGACATCTCTGCATGGATGTCCACCCACCACCTGAAGCTGAACCTGGGGAAGACAGAGCTGCTCTTCTTCCCTGCGAAGGGCTCCCCGACGATTGATGCGTCAATCATCGTGGAAGGCTCCATAGTGTCTCCGTCTCAGTCTGCCAGGAGCCTTGGAGTGACCCTGGACAACCAGCTGTGCTTCTCGAGCCATATTGCAGCGATCACTCGGACCTGCCGTTTCTCCCTCCACAACATCCGGAGGATCCGACCGTTCCTCACCCAAGAGGCCACTCAACTCCTGGTCCAGGCCCTGGTGATCTCTCGTCTGGACTACTGCAATTCCTTGCTGGCAGGCCTTCTGGCCTGTGCCATCAAGCCTCTGCAACTAGTCCAGAACGCTGCCGCTCGCCTGGTGTTCAACCAGCCGAAGTTCACCCACGTCACCCCTCTACTCTCCTCTCTGCACTGGCTCCCCATCGCAGCACGCATCAGATTCAAGTCACTGGTGCTTGCTTTTCAAGTGGCCAGAAGTACTGCTCCCCCATACCTCCAGTCACTCATCACTCCCTACACCCCGCCCAGACTCCTCCGCTCCGCCTCCTCTGGCAAACTGACTGCCCCATCCCTCCGGGCGCCTGGCAGCCGCTCCTCGTGGTCTCGCCTCTTCTCGGTCCTGGTCCCTCGCTGGTGGAATGACCTCCCGCAATTGGTCAGGACTGCGGAATCACTTCCAATCTTCCGCAAGAGACTCAAAACCCACCTCTTCAGACTCCACTACCACTGAACACTATCCAACTAGTCAATCTGTCGTCACCACTGTTTACTTGTTCTACACTATTTGAAAAAAATAAAAATAAAATAAACCCACTAACCTTTTCTTTCCCAGTGTTACAGGTATAATACGCAGATGCCTGCAATGATGTCTATTGCTGTATTACTGCACTGATCTTGTGCGCTAACTATGATTGTTCTTACCTTGTATTGATGCACATCTTGTAAGTTGCTCTGGATAAGAGCGTCTGCTAAATGCTTAAAATGTAAATGTAAATGTATTTACGTGCAACACTCCCTCTACATGCAACGCTCAGTTTACAAGATTTCTCTCTACACACAGACTTTTGTCACTGTTTTGCCGCTTCCGGTAAACTATCCAATCGGCATCCAGAAGAGATCAGGTTGCCATATTGTGCAATATTCCCCTATGGAGTGTCCAAGAATGTCCAAGAACGTAGCATCGCCACATTCTATTGAACGTCGTCCAGCACACTGCAGAAAGGGCAGGCTTGATAGATTGTACACAATGGCAAATCATGATAATTCTAGGCTTTCAAATGATCTGGTAAGTTATTAGTTATTGTTCATAGAAAAGTTTACTGGATTAATACAAAAGTTTATTATTTTTGGCTAGTTTTCCAATTTGGATCGGATCCAAGAGTGGGGACTCAACGTGAGAAACACATACAGTCAACTGAATGATGATGAATTGGACAATTTGGTGTGTACAATAAAAGTCACTTCACCAAATTTAGGTAGGTACTTTATTAGGTTGTAATTTACTGTAATCTGAACATCAGCTTCTGAAATCCTTTAAGGCCAGATACCACAGGCGAAAATTGTGATTTTGCTTACAACTGTTAATTTTCAGATTTTGGGGTATTTTCCATCAATAACTTCCATGTAGAGGTTTAACCGCTGTTTTTAAAACTCTCCATATTGAATCATATATCATTCAAAAGCTTATTTTCTGGAGCATAATGTTATGCAGTCCATATATGGATATTTTCTAAGCTGATGTAGTCATTCATGCTGAAAGACCTATCGTTTCCTGGGATCCGATTGGTTACTGCCCCTTTCTGCCCCACTAATCTGTTTATCGTCCGTTTTCTCAAAATTTCCCATGCGCCAAATCATTTTTGTCAGCCTTCAAAGGAGGTACATCCACATCATTTCATATGCTGGTTTATAAGGCTTATAACCAGACTTTGACATGGGCTTTTCTTAATATCTTGTGTAATTGTGATTTTAAGTGACATTTTAGCTGTACAAATTTGCAAAATATGCATTTGTCATACATGTGAAGTTTAAAAAAATAATAATTCCATGAAATAACAATATTTTGATAAAACGGTATGTCAAAGTCTGATCAATGTGCTTGTTATCACAATAAAAGAAAACAAATAATTCTGATTGCAATCAAAAAAAAAAGGATTCCTGTGACGTGTGTTCCTCAGGCTCCCGCTACATTTAACATATAACTTGATTTTAAAGCCTTATTTCTGTACTTGGCTAAGTGAAACTTGATAGCCTTTTGTTTTATATACATTTCACGACAAGACAACTTGAAAATGGCATTGAAACCGGCCAAAAAAGACAAGAAGAGAGAAGACGACGTTACCCCCGCCACCTCTGATGCTAACATGGCCGCCCTGACCAAGCTATTAGAGGAGCATAAAGAAGCCCTCTCCATGGAATTTAAATCGGCCATAACACCACTTGAAGCGAAATTGGACTATGTTCAGGCAACAGTCACAGATCATGGACACCGCCTGACCTCCCTCGAAGCAAATGCGAACCAGCTTAGTGACCAAATGGTGGCGATGGAGGCTAAATGCGCAGCTATGGAGGAATGCTACAATAAGCTAAAAGCTAAAACTATCGACCTCGAGTCGCGTAGCCGCCGCAACAACATAAGAATAATTGGCCTACCTGAGTCAATTGAAGGGACACGGCCCACGGCCTTCTTCTCCGGGTTGCTGGTGGAGCTCCTCGGCGACGGGGTGCTCCCCTCGCCTCCGGAGCTTGATCGCGCCCACAGAGCCCTAACAGCCAAACCAGCCCCCGGGTCTAGACCAAGAGCGGTAATCATGCGTGTTCATCACTACAAGATAAAGGAGGCGATCGTCCAGGAGTCCCGGAGGAGGAGAGGTGAGCTGTCCTACCGGGGGAAACCAGTGGCGATTTTCGAGGACTACTGCCCCGAAGTCGTTGAACAACGCACGGTGTACCGGGAGGTGATGTCGACGCTCTATCAGCGAGGGTTTAAGCCATCGCTCCTGTACCCAGCGAGGCTACAGATCACAACAAGAGACGGTGGGAGAAAGTACTTTGCATCGGTAGAGGACGCTAAGGCTTTCCTGGCAACCCAGCCCAACAATCCCTGACCTGGGAGGAACGGTAACTTTGATAATAATGGCCGAAACTTGGGACAAGCTTAAATATCTATCTTCGATTAGCGCCGTTGTGCTAGCTACTTGCTGATATGTTCCCAGTTAGTTTAACGTTACACTTTATAGAAGAGCTTATACTTCTATAGAAAATACGACATACGGAATGTTTGTATGTTTTTGTACTTGGAATGTTGCCTATGCGGACACTATCTAAATCATCGTTATATTCTTCTGTCACACAATTTTATTTTTATTATTATTATTATTATTTTTTATTTTTTTTTATTTATATTATTTTATTTTAATTTTATTATTTTCTCAAATTTTATTTTGCTTTCTATTCTGGAATACTTACATAAATACAGGACTGAGTTTAATGGTGCCTGGAAGTGTATGTACAGTTTAGTAAGGGTTAGGACGAGCTTACAACTGTTGTACACAGTTGTTATCTGGGATATGGTTATATGGGTAGTTTTTAGTGTGCTTTCATGTTCTTTGAAGGCTCTCGGGATATGGGGGGTGGGGAAGGGACAGTTTTCCTCGATTTTTGGCACTCATCTAGGTTCTCTTTGGAAATGTTACAATGGATGCAGTCTGAAATGCATGCTGGGCATTGTTTACTTTCTTCTTAATGCTACTACATGGAGTTTGCTCTACATTTTTACTTTTCAGCGTACACTCTTTACAAACTATAATGGGTAGACATCTTAATATTGTGAGTTGGAATGTCAAGGGGTTGAACCACCCAGTTAAGAGGAAGAAAGTATTCACCCATCTTAAGCAGTTTAACACAGATATTGTCTTTCTGCAGGAAACGCATTTGCGCTCTCCAGAGCATTCCAGACTTTTGGCAGGCTGGGCGGGGCAGCACTTCCATTCTGATTTCCGGGCCAAGGCAAGGGGGGCTTCTATTCTAGTAGCTAAACATATACTCTTTGAACCGACCACAATCACAGCTGATAAGAACGGTAGATTTATAATTGTTTCAGGGAAATTATTCAATACAAATGTCGTCTTGGCCTGCATGTATGCCCCGAATGCTGATGATCCTAGCTTCTTTGATCGCCTGTTTTCTCAGCTTCCTGACCTGGGCTCACACCACTTAATACTTGGGGGGGACCTCAACTGCTGCTTGGACTTGGTGCTGGATCGGTCTTCCACCAGACCTGGGGCAGTGAGCAAATCTGCTTCACTCGTTCAATCTTTTCTTTCCGAGTATGGAATTTCAGATATATGGCGGTTCCTTCATCCTAAAGATAGACAGTATTCCTCTTTTTCCAACGTTTCACCACACGTACTCTAGATATATATATATATATTTATATTTTTATTGACAACAGGCTAATCCCTCAAGTTCGTTCCTGTACATACCAAAGTATTGTTATTTCTGACCACGCCCCTGTTGTGATGTCACTGTTACTTCCCGATGCTCCACGGCCCATAAGACACTGGCGCTTTAATTCAACCCTACTTTCTGACGATGAGTTTGTGAAATATATAGAGGAACAAATCACCTTTTTTCTTGAAACCAATACTACTCCGGATGTCTCTGCTCTAGTGGTCTGGGATGCACTTAAAGCCTATCTAAGAAGCAAATTATATCATTCACTGCGAACAAGAAAAGACACTCTCAAAAGGAACGATTAGACCTATCGTCTAAAATCCTAGATATTGATAAAGAATATGCATTAGCCCAAACCCCAGAACTGTACAACAAAAGATTAGAACTCAAAACAAAATTTGACCTCCTCACCACTCATCAAACGCAAAACCTTTTATTAAAGAGTAGAAGTACCTTCTATGAACATGGTGAAAAGACGGGGAAACTGTTAGCTAACCAACTAAAAGGACGTAGGGCTAAGCAACTTATAACAAGTATTCACACGGAAAGTGGAGATGTCACTGTGGATCCCATTAAGATCAATGATGCGTTTACAGATTTTTATTCCCAACTATACACCTCCCAGTTTGAAGGAGATGAAATGTCAATCCAAGGCTTTCTTGATCCCCTGCCCATCCCAACTATTCCCCCAGACTTGGTGGAGGAGCTGGAAGCACCTCTAACCCAAGCAGAAATAGCCCAAGCCATATCATCAATGCAATCTGGAAAATCCCCGGGGCCGGATGGATTCCCAACCGAATTCTTTAAGAAGTTTTCGGCGCTCCTCTCCCCACAATTGACAACTGTTTTATCTGAATCCCTTCGGCTGGGCTCACTCCCCCCATCTCTGAATGAGGCATGTATAATTCTCATAGACAAGAAAGGGAAAGACCCTGCGAAATGTGCCTCGTACAGACCGATCTCGCTTTTAAACACGGACGCTAAGATTCTAGCGAAGGCTCTAGCACACAGATTGGAGGAGGTAATCCCCCAAATAATAGCGACTGATCAGACGGGCTTCGTTAAGAACCGTCACTCTTTTTTTAACGTCCGACGTCTTTTTAACATACTGTATTCACCCTCTGAAAGTGTCCCTGAGTGCGTCGTATCATTAGACGCGGAGAAAGCGTTTGATCGTGTCGAGTGGAGGTATTTATTTGCAGTTCTGGAAAAATTTTGATTTGGATCATCGTTTATAGCTTGTATTAAATTATTATACGCGTCTCCCACCGCAACAGTTCGGACTAATAGTACAGTTTCTCAACCTTTTGCCCTGGGCCGTGGAACCCGTCAGGGTTGCCCACTAAGTCAAATCCTCTTTGATCTTGCTATTGAACCCCTCGCAGTTGCCCTCCGTAACAGTGCAGATGTTGCTGGTATTTGGAGGGGGGGTGTGGAACATAAAGTGTCTTTATATGCCGACGACCTTCTGCTGTATGTTTCGGACCCAACAACCTCTCTACCAGCGGCACTCTCTCTGCTTAATCAATTCGGGTCCATATCAGGTTACAAGATAAACCAACAGAAAAGTGAATTGTTCCCAATTAACAGAGAAGCATTTGATCTAGACTACAATGACATACCATTTCAAATTGAAGATAGACAATTCACTTACTTGGGAGTAACAGTCACACGGAAATTCAAAAGTCTCTTTAAAGAAAATTTTATGACTCTACTAAATCAGGTTAAAACATTGTTACTGCAGTGGTCCCCTCTTACATTATCTCTTGCTGGACGAATAAACTCCATAAAGATGAATATACTACCGAAATTTACATATTTATTTCAGTGTGTAGCGGTGTTCATTCCAAAATCATTCTTTGTCAAACTTGATTCGATTATCTCCTCATATATATGGCAAAATAAAAGACCACGTGTGAGCAAACTTCTACTTCAGAGATTCAAAGGTGATGGGGGCATGGGGCTACCTAACGTCCGCTATTATTATTGTGCTGCTAACATTCGATGTCTTGCCTTCTGGAACCACTTTTACCTTCAGCCTAACAGTCCAGAATGGACATCTATGGAGCTTAAATCATGCCGGGGTATCTTGCTTTCAGCACTCCTTGGTTCACCGCTCGACCACCCTCTGACTAAATCAATAGATAACCCGGTGGTGTGTCACACCCTGAAGGTGTGGGCCCAGTTCAGGAGGACCTTTGGATACGGGGACCTCTCTCTTCTGAGCCCTGTTGCTTCCAATCATCTTTTCGCCCCATCCCAACACGACTCAGCCTTTCAGGATTGGCACAGGAAAGGCATCAGGTGGCTTAAAGACTTGTTCAAAGATAACTGTTTTATCTCTTTCGACCAATTGTCAGAGAAATATGACTTACCCAAAACACATTTTTTCCGATACTTACAGGTCAGGCACTATGTGCGTTCTATTTTATCGTGCTTTCCTGTAGAACCTGACACTAACCCTGTTGACACATTTCTCTCTTTTGACCCACTACCCAGAGGTGCACTGTCCACATTATACAGAAAAATCTCCATGCTGACATCCCCACCTCTGGACAGGATTAAAACGGCTTGGGAGCATGATTTGGGGCAGACTATATCAGATGATCAATGGGATTCCATTCTCACGTCAATACACAAATCCTCACTCTGTGCAAGACACTGCCTAGTGCAATTTAAGGTGGTTCATAGGGCCCACATGTCCAAGGTTAAATTGTCTAGCTTCTACCCGGATATCTCCCCCACTTGCGACAAATGCAAAAACAACGATGCTACCCTTATTCACATGTATTGGCTGTGCCCTCGTCTACAAAAATTCTGGAGGGGCGTCTTTCGTACCTTATCCAACATCTTAAAGCGAAACCTAGATCCGGACCCCCTGGTAGCTCTGTTTGGCATTACTGATGAAGATGCTCCCCATTTGACATCTGCACAGCGCCATGTTGTTGCCTTTACCTAACTCTTGGCCAGGCGGGTGATTTTGTTCAAGTGGAAGGATGCTGCCCCGCCTACACTCAGTCAGTGGCTTCGAGACATAATGTCCTGCCTTAATCTAGAGATGCTGCGCTTCTCAGTCAATGGCTCTGAGAGGAAATTCTATAAGACCTGGGAACCCTTTTTGACATACTTTCATAACACCCACACGAGATAACATGCTATTCATTCCAACTCTTAATATGAAAAACAACACGTGACTCCATGGAAGTAGTTTTTTCTTTTTCTATTCTTTGTTTCTATTTATCTACTTTAGACATTGTGCCTTGTTTCAGATAATCAAGGGGGTGGGGGGGTGGGGAGATGAGGGTGGGGGGAGGGCTGTCTTATTTTGCTGTTTTACTGTGTGGAGTATGTTTGCCCTACCCTGACGGGCTTTGGTGAAAATCCAATAAAAAAAAATGTTTTTAAAAGAAACTTGTAATACAAAAAAAAGTCCATTCATGTATACTTTCATACTTAAATAGTTAAGTTTCATTATGATAGGAGTAAAGGAGAAAAAAAAGGCTATTAGGGTGTGGTGTCTGGCCTTAAGGAAAACAGATGCATCAATTCTTTGTAAAGTATTGCCTTACTATCACCTGACTTGTGAAATTGTAACTTATTCTGAAAAAAAAAAAAATATATATATATATAATTTTTTTCTCACAAAAATGAAAAATCTCTCAATCTTATTCTCCTCATACAGGCTACAGGATGGTCAGAGGGCTGGCTTCCTGGTGCCGCCATAACACACAGTACACCCCACATACACATTCACAGACATGCATGATGCTCTAGTTTTCCTGCACCACCAATAACTCTCATGTGTAATATGCACATAGCATAACTATACATAACTTAGTGGAATAGTGTGTAATTATTTGAACACTTGATGTTGCCGTTTTTTCAGTAATAAATTACAATTTTCATTGTGTTGGGCCATCTAACTTAGTGGAACAGTGTGTAATTATTTGAATACTTGATGTTGCCATTTTTCAGTTATAAATTACAATATTCCTTGGGTAATCAAGGGTGAGGGGAGACCAAGGAGTTGAAAATGTGGACATAGCAAGATGCATGTTTCAAGTTCAAGGGGAAGCTTTATCTCAGGGAAAAGTGTCCACAACCAAAGGTGATTTGTGTATGTGTGTAGACCTGTAAACAGTCTTATTCCATCACAGATGTGCTATACAAAATTAGCATGAGAAGCACAATCATTAGAATGTGCACAAGTAAAGCCATTATATTAACACTGTATTTTAACTAGGTGTGATGCATTCTCAAACCAGTGATTGTGTATGTGTAGCCTATCTTTCACTTTCTGTAATGCAGTTTGTCTTCTCATTTACATTTTCATATGAATGTTTCATACTGTAATCGAATTCATTCATTTGTGAAAGAAGAGTAAGTATAATTGAAATGTCCTTTATGTGCTCTTCAGATTTGTAGTCTTGCTCATTGTGGTAGTGATTTAGAAAAATAATCATAGATGTTTCTGTTGTCTGATACTGATGTTACTCCTCCCTTTAGGATAGAACGCCTCTGCCGTGACGTGTGGAATGTTGTGTCCAACATCTATTATGATGTCCTGCACAGTCTAGAGGAGAGTGTAGTACTCGACCCATCAAACTACACCCACCTATCCTGTGCCCAATATGTGTTCCTGCCCCGCATCCAGGCTGATCTGGATACTTTTACAGATGGCTGGAACAACCACTCCATGCGATCAGAGCGTAACTTGACCCCAAACCAGCTATGGGAAATTGGATGTGCCACAAGTCTTATTAATCCTCCTGATAATATTCAGGTGAGTTCCTCCTTGTCTACAGTTAAAATATACGCTGTATACACAAGCTCAAATCTCATTCTGTCCCAGCCATGTTAATAACTTTGTTATTCCTTTATCTTGAAATTAAAAGTACTTGTGAACTACTACCCCTTATCCAGGAAATAAGATATTAAGATAGTTAGTTAATAACACAATCACATTACAGGGGCAGTATATCTCTGAGTTGGAGAACCCTGAGATGGAACACATTGGAATCCATGTTCCTCAACCACATTGCCCCATGACAGAGGAAGAAATGGAGACGCTACATCAACTTTTCGACCCTCTTACCCATCACTGTCTTTTGGTGCTGATCTTTACAGAGCTGTTGTTCAGTATGTAGATGGTGTCATTGGATATAGACCAGAGACATGTCAATGAATTGCCAAGAAAAGCCCAAATTTATTTTTATTTTTGTTGCTGCAGTTATACAACAGAACATTGAAAAAAAATCTGGAGAAAAAGATAAGATGCTTGTCTTTAGCTGTAAGTTGTTGGAAATCTGAAATCTTAAAGGACCCCTATTATGGAAAATGCACATTTTCAGTTTTTGTGCACATACATTTAGGTCTCTGATGGGCTTACTAAAACACCTATTTTTAAATAAAACAATCAAGTAAATTTTTTGTTAACAGGCTATTTCTGCAAGCATGTGCTTCAACCAGCTCAATCAGGCAGTTCACATTTCTGATGGATCGTGTTGCGTAACGATCCAACTCATTTGCATTATCCCGCCCCTCATGAGTATATCTCCACCCAGGGGCGTCGTAGCGGGGGGAAAAGGGGGACTGACTACCCAGGGCCCCAAGCGGGGGAGGGCCCTTGAAAAGCCTCACTGCAAAAAAGGAATTTCAAGAAAGTAAAAAAGCCTTGTTTCTGGGGAAATTAGTCTTATTTTTTGTCTAAAAAGAAAATTAATCTTGTCAAGCATGTTTTGCCTTAGAAAAGTGATCTTATTTTAAGAAAATATATCAAACTTTTTCTTAATTAGACATTCCAGCTAATATTGAGCTAGATTTAACCAATAACAAGCTACCACAATGGTTTGGATGATATCCCAGCAGAGGAACAATATTTTTTTCCTTGTTTTAAGAGTAAGACCATTTGCACAACTTCTTAATTTAAGAATTTCATGAAATGACACCAAATTAAGTTTGTTCATCTATTTTTATTAAAGATGTGTGGCTATCACAGTAGTGGAATCATTATGTTGACAGAAAACAGAACCTGCCGCTTCACATTTCATCAATCAATCAACATTCCATATTATTACTATTAAGAGAATTTTAGTCTTGTAACAGCAAAATACAAATGACTGTGCTGAACAACAACTGCACACAATGGAAAAATACAGTTTAACATGACCCTTAACACAGCAAATGACAGACAGACAGACAGACAGACAGACAGACAGACAGACAGACAGACAGACAGACAGACAGACAGACACACACACACACACACACACACACACACACACACACACACACACACACACACACACACACACACAGGCGGATAGCAGAAAGTCAGTTCAGGTCCTCTAAGGAGGCCTATTAAGCAACTGATGAACTGTTTTAATTTTTTTTTTTTTTTTAGATTTAGGTTATTTTCTCTGCATGATGATATATTATCATGCATGAGCCATTAACACTCATGTATCAGCTCTTGTCGTCCAATGATTAACAAGAAATTGCAACGCAAAAGTGTCAAAAACACAGCTATATCTATAAACAATATTTAAATCACAGTTTGTCCACCAAAAGGCACCATGTGAAAGTGAACCTTTTACAATACATCAGATGACGCTTTGTGTAGTCCAATCACATCACCCAGGTAATATTTCATAGGGACATATTCCATATCCTTGTGAGTAAAACTGTAATATGGAGTGAAATCTACAAGGTTATCGGCAGATATCAGTTCAGTTGCTTGTGCCATGTTTGGGATTTCTATTTTATATGCCATGTAATCTCTATCATAACAAATAGTATTGTGCTGCTGGAACTCAAAGCAATATAATGATGAATTTATTACATAGATATTTCTTACCAGTCCAAATTCAGGCAAATTATTAGAATTAACAGCACTCACAAGTAATGACTTCTCCCGAATATATTTGTTTCCATTTAGATTAATCCATTTAACAGATACTGCATTATTTACTTCATCATTTCCAAGGAAGGCCCTCATTTTTTCTTTTAAGTATGACATGTTGCTTATTTCTGATGTTGGTCCCAAATTACACTCATTTGCAAAAATAGGGTGTTCAGAACTACTTGCATTCTGACAACATTCATACATTTGATTATGCCTTATCAAAGACTTGCAAACATTTTTAAAATTAATTTTTAAGGCCCATTGTTTAAAAAAGCAATGTTTTGATTCGAATCTCATGCACATGTGACGGACCATTGGTCCCAGTAGTTTAATCTGGGATGGAGCATGAATCAAATAGTGTTGTTTGGGAGTGATGTTGTTATCTGGGAAAAGGTTCTTCATATGGTTTAAATGCTGTTCAATGAGTGTTTTCAATTTGTCAATAGTCTGTAGACCAATAACAGGAGCA